>CM070060.1:30619730-30996934 GCA_036320875.1 Cotoneaster glaucophyllus
ATAAGAGATATGCGAGTCTCTTCTTTCTTTCGTTTCATTTTGCTTATTGCTTTGCTAGCTACTAATTTGGCTATGCAACTGAGTGTGCAGGCTAATGCAGGTTGGTATTTTCGTATCGTATATTCATATTCATATGCGTGTTTGGAGAACCCTTATATATATATGCACTAGCTGGGATCCAATTTTACCGACTGTATAATGTATACATAGAAAATTTTGCAGATATTAGGCTGCAGAAAGCAGAAGGAAATCACATATTGCCAAGCCCACCTCCTCCTCCGCATTCCGAATAAGGTCAAGAGTTATCTAACACCAGGTGTTTCTGGTGGGGCTGATACCCCAATTACTCCTTCACCGGCTCCGACTGCAAGATGATATCAGGCCATCAGATTAATGTATATCAATTTATTAGCTATTTACATGTAAATATATATTGTCACTAATAGGTTCTGGATCAAATTATTGCTGTATTAGTTAGTGGTCCCTTTGATCAACGGTTCTGATACATTGGCACCGTGCTTGTTCATGTATAATCTTTATAAAGGTGGTGAGGGAGAAAGCGTGCAGAAACCCAAACAAAATAAAGCCCTAGCTGCCGGCCCTAGCTGCCGGCTTTGGTGCCGGTGACAACCCCTTTTTTTCACCTCCTTCCCTCCCTTTTTCTATTTCTCTCTTATCTCAATTTGTTCCCGAGTTTTTGTCTCAGTTTTCATTGAGCGTTGTCTCAAATTTCTTCTGAACTTGTCTCGGATTTTGGCCTCATGCGTCTCCCCTCCCTCCCTCCCTCTCCTCCGGTTGTACCTTTCCAAACTCAAACCTCCAACCCTCCCACCCTTTCCTTCTTCCTCCTTTCCTCATAATCCGTCCTCACTTCATCCTTTGCCCCGACCTGCGGGCGTTGAACCAAAAATGGATGCCAAATCCATTTCCCTCCCTCACTTCCTCTCCCCCGACCGTCATGTCCTAATTCCCTCGAGGCCAAGTGTTCTCTGGCTTCGGCTAAAGTAAGGGTATTTTACTTACTCCCTTAGCCTCAAATTCTAATTCTATCATGTGAAGGGGATTTGGATGCAGTGACTATCTCTTGGTTTAGTGTTTTCAATGATGAAATCTAGTTGTGTTGTGCTTTTGGTTGTGGGTTCGTAATTTTTGTGTTGCAATGTCTTAGTCAAATTGATCACTCGGTCATTTTCTCTAGTGTTGCTACCTTGGTGGCTGCTGGCAAGCCGTTCGTGACGGCAGGTGCCGCATTCAGCCCTTGGAGGATTGAGATTAGGGTTTTTGTTTGTTTGCTTATTGGGCTAGGCTTTTGTGTATATAAATTCCCCAATGTAGTTTAAGTTGACATGTAACCTTTTTTTTCTGCTCAATGAATGTTACTTTTCATAAATAAATAAAAAATAAAAAATAAAACACAAGAATACGAACTAATGCAATATATATTTCAAAAATTTGCGACATCTTGACGTTCTCCTTCAATTGTCTCAGAAATTCATACAAATTAGTATTTAATAGTTAAAACTCTTTTTGATACAAAACGAGTAAGAATCTCTCTCTTAAGTTAAAAAGAAAAATATTAAAAAGAAAATGAACAACAAATATGCAGAAATATTGTATCAGATATGGTCACATAACCCTAGACAACCAAATTAAAACTTATCAAACTATCAATTGGCCAACCAATTACGAGGTCAACCTGAAATCTTTCATTTATAAAGGAAGAGAAATACCAGTAGATCGTAGTATTATTTACTTTTGAAATGGTTATATATGAGTTAATATAATATGCAGATATGAATTAAGTTAAGGCAGCATCTTCTCCCAAACCGATGAAACATCATATGGACATAATGAATTAATTTGTCGTGTATTATGAATTATTGTAATATTTTTACACATAATATGGAGATATAAGATTATTTGTAAGATTTAAGTACGACAAGTAGAGTTTCCGAGAAATTGGTAAATCAGAAGGCAAAAAAGGTCATTTTTTTCGAGTTTTTGATTTATAGAAGATCAATGATGGGTAAGATCGAATACAAACACAGACAGACAGTGTCTCTTCGGTTCGGTTTTATTTTATTTGATTTGGTAAATTAAGAATAATTAATGTAATTAGAAATCACTGATATGCATAAATGAAATGAGATCTTCTGAAGCTCTTATATGCGTTACTAGTTACTACTCTTCTAAAGAGGAAAATATCATAAGATTATTCTTTCTTTTGCTTTAAATTCTACTTTCTGCAATTTTAAAAATTCCAGATTTTTTTCTTTTGTTTTTGTGAAATGTGTATTTTATAACTTCAGAAGGCAAGATTTCACCTTCACCGGTATTATTGTTAACTTTTAATATTAAAAAACCGATATATTTAAACAAAGAAGGAAAATAGTTTGTAACTACGTAATCTAAAAATATATGATTGTTCCATCTAATAAATGACCAGTAAAAATTCCATCACCCAACTCTATAAATACCACATTCTTGCCTTGTCTCAAAACCATTATATACCCTAGCACGAGCCTGCCTCTTTTTCTCCTTATAAAACCCTTCTCTCTCTCTCTCTCTAAGCACTCCTATCGTGAAGGTGTTGGAATCAAGTTGTCTGCAATGGAGTCTCGTACTTACATGGTATGATATATAACGTAATTTCAATACGGAAATGATTCCGCACATACTTATTCTTCTTTGATTTTATTCAACTCAAATCCCAGAGAGAAACAAGCGTGAAGAAATCACTTTTCAATTTCCTATTTCAACCTCTTTTGTCCTGAAAATAATTCATTTTGGGCTGTCTCTTAATTCACAGACTTGTGGATTGAAAGTGGATACCAAAACTGGTGGATGGCACAAGTGCTTGACGAAAATGCTGAAAAAGATCCAAGGTATATTAACTCTATTAAGTTTCGCTTTAATTAATTTAGCAAACCATTTTTTTTTTCTTTATTGGCACAAACAGTGGAACGTACTGATCTCATCAATCGGACAGAAATTGAAATGTTAGTTTGTGTTTGGATGGTTTATTAGGAGCATCATACAATGTAGATGCAGAAGCAGGTATGGCATATATTTCTGGGAAAGTAGACCCCAGAAAGTTACTGAGAAGGCTAGTGAAGGCCGGGAAAGAAGCCGAAATCTGCTGGGTCAGGACGGGAGATCAATGTACCTACTATGATGGATATGGCGGCGAGGGCAATATTCGAAATGGCAATGGTTATTATGATCATTCATATAATTATATGGATGGTTATAATGGTCAATATGGACATAGTTCATCATACTACCCACACGGCCATTATGGACATAGTTCATCGTACTATCCCCAGGCGACGCCGTATTACTTTTGATCATCCAGATGATCAATGACTAATTAATAATTTTGTTCACTCCTTGTATTAATTTGGAGAAACAATTTTGTGTCAGGGTTGATCAGTAGATGTCGACCGACCTAGCTACGTATTCAATTATTTCTTTGAACTAGCTAATACGTATATGGTATCCATTGTTTTTGTTTGGATACTATGTGTGGAGCAAATGAATAAGTACTCTTGGGATCTATTATAAATTGTTATTTTTTAAGTAAATTTTAGTTTCTTTTGTTCTGGTTTTGTTTCGTTTAATTGCCTAATGTGCATGCGTATGTGGAACTCATATACGAGCAAATGATTTCACCTTTGCGTTCTGCCTCTATTTAATTTTTGCAGGTAATTAAACAAAAAACGAAAAAAATCGTTTTCTGGTGTAATTCTGCTTTATTTACGTATAAATCTCGAGCCTAATCAAACAAGATTTTCCGGTAATTGTTCAAAAGTTTTCTGTTTAATTCAGTCTCTTTTTAATTTTGGTTGTAATCTTATCATTTGATTCTTAACTACAACTTTTTCTGCAGGCACCTTCTACTCCCACAGGTTCATGTTTTACAATTTAATTAAAGACTCTGCTGCAAGTTCTCAAGAATGATCAACTACAATTTCAATATTTGATTTTTATAAACCATAACTTGTACATCTACTCTTCTAAGTTGGAAGATCCATTTGATGTTTATAAAACCATAACTTGTACAATACCTCTACTCTTCTAATTTGGAGCCTGAAGCGAATAAAATGTTACTAATTTATGTATAATTGTGTGCCACAATCATCTTTCATTGTTCTTGTTTACTTGTTCAGTAATAAGAGTACTCAACTAATTAATCAGCGAAGATTGAGAATTAGCAAAGTTTTGATTGACGCATTATTTTGTGCACATTTACGAGAATCCCAATTTTTGTGCATATACCTTTCTTAATCCCTAATTTTGTGCATGTACGAGAAGTTTACTTAAGTTCCAAGCAACAGATCAATGTAAAGACCTTCCCATTAGGTTTCATGTCAGGACAATTTTATTAGTCATTAGAGAACAATGTAGAAAAATAATTAAATTATACCTAACATAAGAATAATTTGTTTGATTGCTACCATGAATATTTTATATGATAATGCTCTCATCCCTTAGAGTTTGTATCCCAAAGTCCTTTTTGGGCCCATCACTAAGCATGAACCTCCTCTCTTCAAAGATTAGGGTTTATGCAGTTTCTTTCTTCGATGTTGATGAATTCTTTTTTACATTCTAAAAACAGACACTCTCAACTGTGAAAGCAACGAAAAACAATGCCAACAGCATTTCACAGTTCACAAGATCATACATGTTATCATAAGCTCAAACAACTCCCCCAATCCATGGTTTCCGCCAAGACGAAGAAAACGCAGTGACCCCTGCCTTGATCTGTACTTTGGCGTCCAACCAGACACCCTGGCCGCCGGTAAGTACAAAGAACTCAGCCATTGCCGCTGGCATGGTCCCACAATCCCCTCATCACCCTCAAGCTCATTTGTAACCTACAAGACGATTCCAACGCTCTTGGAAAATCCTATGAAAAAGCGTTTTACAGGGAGGCACTACGGCTCCACAAGAACGTACCCCGGACTCTAACCCGCAATACCAAGTCGATCTGTTGGGATTATGGATGACCTTTCCGAGATTCTCTACTGCATTATTGAACAAGGTAATTACAAAGACCTTAAGGGTGCGTTTGTTGCACCTCCTTAAGTGGGACTGACTTGGACTAGCTTACGTAGGACTATAATCCTGCGTTTGGAATGGCGCTGGACTACAATAAGTGACACTCGCCTCGACTACGAGGCGCTCTCTGCTTCACTAAACCTCGTTAACGAGTCCCAAGCTTTCGCTTGGTATTAAGCGGGACTAGTAAACAAGATCAGACCCAAGCTTTTGTTTTCCCTGGGCTTCGTCTTCTTTCTTCTGCGGCGTCGTCAGCTACAGCCCACAGCCGACGCGGCCATACCACTGTGTAGATCTCAAAATCTAACCACCAAAATTCGAAAGAAAAAAAAATGAAACAAAAGATAACAACAACAATCCCCAATCAGATAATTTCACCTTTTTCTTAGAAAATTCCGAGATGGTTATTTTGTTCTGGAATTTAAGACGGAGAATTAAAGCGTTGCGGGAGAGTTTGGGTTTCTTCAAAATATGGGAGCTGTTCGCTTGAAGCCGACGCATGAATCACAATCCATATCATCTCATTGCTTTGGGAAAGGAGAGAAATGGATATAGAAGGGGAGAGAAAGTAACTTCAGGGAGCAAGAGTGATCGAGAGAGGGAGAAGAGGGAGATAAGGAGATGAGGCAGTGGCGAAGCCAGGATTTGCCGAGGGGAGGGGCGAAATTCAAAAGAGTGCAAGGTTCAATCGAAACGGTTGCTTTTACATTGAAGAGCAAAGTTTTGTTTCAAAATTCATAGCAGAAATTAGTCTCTCTACCAAAGCGATTGTAAGCATTAATATCAAAGTCAATGTAAGAAGCTTAAATTGACTAGGATTAGATCCTAAAAAATGATAAGCGCTAGTCAAACAGCGAACTAGAACCTAGTAGCTAAGTGCCTAGGCGAGATCTAGGCAGGAGCTTAGATGGATTTAAATTAGGGAGTCTTAACGAAACACTCCTGGTATTGTTCACTTTTAATGTTAAGGACATTTTACTCTAAAAAGTCATTCCTGATACTATTAACTTACAACACATTTTTGTCATTTTGGTTAAAACTCAAAGTTTTCAAGCTCTTTTCATTAGTTTTCCTATTATTTGAAACATGAAACAAGTCCTCAAAGTCACATAGGAAATTCACTGAAAGTAGTGATGGCTAGAAAAAAAAAAACATATTTGTGTATGAAATAACCTCCTCCATATTGTATTAACAACTTAAGGTAATTTTAGTATTGAAAATCTTATTTTATGTGGTATTTTGTGGGTATGGTTTATCTAAAATATTTCATTGAAGCACTTATGTTTTTAAAGTATAATTAGGGACCAATCAGAAGATCAAACCAAAAGAAAGAGAGACCAAGCCAAACCATTTAACTAAAAACAAGGGAACCAAGTCAAACGGAAAAAAGCTAGAAGGAAAAAAAAGGGAAAGAAAAAGGGAGAAAAGCAACAAAAGAAGGAAAGAAGGAAAGAAGAAAAAGTAACAATATGGGAGCTGTTCTGGAATTTAAGACGGAGAATTAAAGCGTTGCGGGAGAGTTTGGGTTTCTTCAAAATATGGGAGCTGTTCGCTTGAAGCCGACGCATGAATCACAATCCATATCATCTCATTGCTTTGGGAAAGGAGAGAAATGGATATAGAAGGGGAGACAAAGTAACTTCAGGGAGCAAGAGTGATCGAGAGAGGGAGATAAGGAGATGAGGGGATTGGACGGAGCCAACGAGGGAGAGAAGATTCCAGAGAGTACAGGTTTTAAGAAAAATAAGAAAAATGTTGATATAAAATATTATTAAATATGTATTAAATAATATAATATTATTTAGTGTTAACTATCTAGCTTTTTAGTCCAACATTACATCAAACACTTTACTAATTTAGTCTACCTTAATCTATTCTAAGTCAGTCCAGTTTAGTCCCTAAAGCTAGTTCAGTCCGAGATAGTCTCGTGCAACAAACGCACCCTAAGACGTATGAGCATGACTTAGACTTGTCCTCAATTTGAGCAGAGAAAGACTTATCTCCTCAAGGATTGAGAATAAACCCCTCCTTAAAGTACGTCGTGGCTTGTCCACATAACTTCATGCTTATGATTGAAACTGTTCATATTATGAATCACTATTCACTATTTAAAGATCATCTCTAAAAATATCAATTAATATTGAGATCGTTAAATCATCGAACTGTATAAACCACATGGGCGGATTCGATAAAACCATTATGAACTCTCTACCTATTTGTCACCATCGACTAAACAATCTTAACTTTAATTAATTTTTTGTAGAGATAATTACATATGATTATAATCATGAAGTTTTGTAAATAGGCCACGAAATATTTTGAGGAGGAACTCCTCCTTAACCTGAAGGAGTCGAGCTCTCCTCATTTGAATATGTATATTTTTTTTGGTATGATACTACATCCCTTCTCTTTTTTCTTTTCGGCTAGCTTTGTCAAAGAGTTGGAGAGATGGGCCAAAATTGTACAGGGTTCGAACCCACACCAAGATGTAAGGGCATAATTCATTTCTACCTCTGTGTTAACTTGTAAATTGTTTTGTCAAATTTTCTCACGTGAACGACCTTCAAGTCAAGCCTTTTATGATGACATGAATGTCATGATTGGGCTTCCAACTTATAAAGACCCAACACTAGAATTATTTCTTCAAAATTTTCTGATTTTGTCCTTTGATTTATTAATTTGAAAAAACATAACTATTTTTGAAATAAGTATGGAGAACTCCCTGCAACATATATAAAAAAAAATGTTGAAATAAATAAATTAAACGTAATCCAGGTCTACACTCTAGACGTTAGTACCAAGCAAGCAAGCGGACAAACTTAATTTTCTGAGAAATGATGTGAATACAAAAAATGGTCTTTGACTGATTCTAGCTGCAAGACAAATAGAAAAAGAGAAAAGTTAAGCAGTATGTTTCATCTTATTAAACAAAGTCTAATTTTACAACGGATGTGCCTCCATTAAAGAAAGTCAACTTATGAGTGCATTTTCAATGGACTAATATAAATTTGAGATGAAAACTCAAATTTATATCTATTTTATATTTTGGAAAATCGACTAGTTAATTGAAAACAAGAAACCCCTCCACTATGTAGCTATCTAGCGTTAAATTATGCATTGACTCGACCTAATCCTAATTAATTAACATCATTTTAAATTTATAATATGTAGATAAAAATATATTGATCGTAATGATCAGAGAATTAAGATCACAGACTCCACAATTAAGAGAAAAAGTTTATATAAGATGGCTGGCCTATCTTCCTTTTTCCGCTTTTTCACTATACTCATATTCATTGCACCCATATTGGCCGTTATTCAATGCCATCAAGTTCCTGCTGGTTTGTATTGTATATGGTGTTGTTTTTAATTCCTAATTTTGTTTGACATATTGATTAAGGATGGTTCTATTGAGTGATTGGATCTTTTTCTCTTTTATTTTGTAATGGTGGCCTCTCTTTTTTTTTTTCCGATTCCGGTTTGAAAGTCCCCACCAAGAGTTTTTTTTCTTCAGAAGTTCACTTTTTTTTGTCATGGTGTATCATCCTTTTATCGACATCTTATCAATATTGTAGCTTTTCATAAAAAAGAATATCATGTTTTTTTGGTTACAGATTGGAAGCTATATCATGTGATTTTGGCTACAGATTTGAAGCAAAGAAAATTAGGCCGCAAAACGAATCCGAGTCCACCCCCTCCTCCAGCAAGAAACCAGATGCACCATCAATTCCCACCGGAGCGGGATCCACCCCTAACTCCTCCACCTGCACTCTGATTGATTTAATTTTCTCAAACGCCATCTTTTTAGTGGACCTTGAAGGAAAACTCTCAATTATAATCTTGCACAAAAAGTTGGTTGACTCCTTTTAATATTTTGTCCAATTATACATGTGATGTGCAGAATCAGCAAAGTTAGTCCCCGTATTTTGGATTCGTATATGTAACTAATATGTTTGTAGTTGGATTTGTATGTGTATTTTGGATTCGTATATGTCCCAGTATTTTGGGATTCGTATATGCGCATTTGGATCGCGTCTAAAAAGCAATTTTTTAGGAAATATTTCTCCGGAGTGAGGTTGACTTGGGAGACACCGGAGTGAGAAAAAATAATCAAAAGTGTGTTGGCAGTTTGTGTTGATTATTGGCTCAAACAAGTTGGCATTAATTATTGGCTAAGTGTTTCACAAGTTGGCATCCACTTTCGGCTAAGTGTTTCACAAGTTGGCATCCACTTCCTTTTTTGCTATTTATTTGCTAAGAGCCGAAGAGGAAGACAGAGAAGTGGAGAGCATCCAGCAGAGAAGGAAAAATAAGAGTTTTGGGCAACAAAACAATTGTTGTTGTCATTTGTTATTTTTCCCTTTCTCTAAATTGTACTCAATTTGTATTCCCTTTATATTCTTGAGTGTGTGAGCTTGGGTATAGAAGGGGCTTGGGTTTCTGAGTATTAAACACTATTGTATTCTCCCATTTGATTATAGTAGAATACTCAGTCGTCTCTAAACTGGATGTAGGCATTGCCGAACCAGTATAAATCTTGGTGTTCTTGTTGGTGTTGTTTTTTGTTCTGTTTTTTATCTCTTGCCAATGGTTGTTATTTTTACTCACGATTAGTTGACGCTTCCGCACAACAAGTGGTATCAGAGCTACAGTGACGTGAATAGTACCTGTGCTACAGTCCGTGAATAGTGTTGGCACTACAGTTTGTGAATAGTGCCGAGTAGATGGCTGGAGATAAAGATGAACCTGTGAAGGAGAAGGGGTCGGCATCGTCTTCATCAGCACCTACATCCAATAGACATCCAAGTGCTACTACAAGGTTAGAGGTTGATAAATTCAATGGCTCTAATAATTTTGGTATGTGGCAATGTGAAGTTATGGATGTGTTGTATCAACAAGAGTTGGATATGGTTCTGGAAGATAAACCAGAAGATATTGATGACAAGCAGTGGACGCGAATTAATCTTCATGCTTGTGCTGCTATTCGATCATTCCTTGATAAGGAGTTGAAATACCCGTATATGAAGGAAACTTCTGCTAAGGAGTTATGGACGAAATTGGAGGAGAAGTATATGACCAAGAGTGCAGAAAATCGGCTCTTCTTGCAGAAGCGACTCTTCCGATTTCAGTATCATCCAGGTATTTCTATGCACGAACACCTCAATAATTATAATAAAATACTTGCTGATTTAGCAAACCTTGATGTGAAAATTCCTGACGAGGATAAAGCACTATGTTTGTTAAATTCATTGCCTGATGAGTATGATCATTTGACAACTACTTTGTTGTATGGAAAATCCGAGGTGAAACTGGATGAGGTGTCTGCGGCATTGGTGAATCATGAGTGTCGTAAGAAGGAACTGAAGACTCATAATTCACAAACCGAGGCACTTGTTGCAAGGGGTCGAACAGAGGAAAGAAAATCTGGGAAGCGGGGAAAATCTCGTTCAAAGTCACGAGGGAAGTTTCCTGCTAAAGATGAATGTGCTTTTTGTCGCCAAAAGGGTCATTGGAAGAAAGACTGCCCCAAATTGAAGAACAAAGAGAAGGAGAAAGCGGGTTCTGAAGCAAATATTGCAAAATCTGGAGATGATGATTTCGAGTTTGCTTTGGCTAGTTCATCTGCTAATGGTCACTCCAAGGAGTGGATTTTGGATTCAGGTTGCACCTATCATATGTGTCCCATTCGGGAATGGTTTTCTAGTTTCGAGGAACTGGATGGTGGAGTTGTTTTGATGGGTAACAATAATGCCTGCAAAACACAAGGGATAGGCAAAATCTATTTGAAGATGCATGATGGAACAGTCAGAGAATTGAGTGATGTTCGGTATGTACCAGATATGAAGAAAAATCTTATCTCACTAGGTGCATTGGAATCCAAGGGTCTCAAGATCACCATGAAGGGTGGAGTTCTTAAAGCTGTGTACGGGGCACTGGTGGTAATGAAAGGTACAAGACGAAATAACTTGTATTTCTTACAGGGGAGTACAGTTACTGGTGGAGCAGCTGTCACCGAAGCTGCTGACGCAGATAGCACAGATACCACGAGGTTATGGCATATGCGTCTTGGGCATGCTGGTGAAAAAGCTTTGCAAGGATTGGTGAAGCAAGGCTTATTGAAAGGTGCAAAGGCATGCAAATTGGAATTCTGTGAGCATTGTGTGTTGGGTAAGCAAACTAGAGTAAAATTTGGCACTGGTATTCACCACACTAAAGGCATTCTTGATTATGTTCACACTGATGTTTGGGGACCTTCCAAGAATGCATCTTGGGGAGGTAGCCATTATTTTGTCTCCTTTGTTGATGACTTCTCTAGAAGAATATGGGTGTACACCATGAAGCGTAAAGATGAAGTCTTGAAGATATTCCTGAAGTGGAAAAAGATGATTGAAACGCAAAGCGGTCGAAAGATCAAGACTCTCAGATCAGACAATGGGGGTGAATATAAGTCTGATCCTTTCTTGAAAGTTTGTCAAGATGAGGGTATTGTGAGGCACTTCACGGTTAAGGAGACACCGCAACAGAATGGGGTGGCGGAGCGCATGAACCGTACTTTGCTTGAGAAAGTCCGGTGTATGTTGTCTAATGCTGGTTTAGGCAAGGCATTTTGGGCTGAGGCGATTACTTATGCAAGCCATCTCATTAATCGGTTGCCAGCTGCTGCAAACGAAGGCAAAACGCCTATGGAGGTATGGTCTGGTAAACCTTGTACTGATTACAAGTTTTTACACATATTTGGTTGTTCTGCTTACTATCATGTCAGGGAAAGCAAGTTGGATCCAAGAGCAAAGAAAGCTCTATTTATGGGCTTTAGCGTTGGCGTGAAGGGATACCGACTCTGGTGTCCAGATGAGAAGAAATTTGTTGTAAGCAGAGATGTGACTTTTGATGAGGATGCTATGGTTAATCAGAACAAGCATGAAGATGAAACTAAAGCGACTAAGACCATGAGTAGTTCAAAGCAGGTGGAGTTACTGAAGACTCCAGTTGTTCCAGTAAGGTCTGATGTTACAGACACTAGTCCTACAGTTAATTCTGATGATGAGGACGAGGATGATGAAGAGGAGGCACCTACCCAAGAGCCTCCACAGCAACAAGACTATATTGCAACTAGAAAATCGAGAAGGGAAATTCGAAAGCCTGCTCGATTTACTGATATTGTGGCATATGCACTTCCCGTTATTGAAGATGATATTCCATCCGCCTACAAAGAAGCTGTCATGAGTTCAGAGAGCGAGGAGTGGAAGAAATCTATGGATGAGGAGATGAAATCTCTTCATAAAAATGAGACTTGGAAGCTGGTTCAGTTACCAAAGGGGAAGAAAGCAATTGGTTGTAAATGGGTGTATGCCAAGAAGATGGAATCTTTGGGAAAAGACAATGTAAGATTCAAAGCCAAATTGGTAGCTAAAGGCTACGCTCAGAAGGAAGGCATTGACTACAATGAGGTATTTTCTCCTGTAGTTAAACATTCCTCTATTCGTATTCTGTTGGCTTTGGTTGTACAGTTCAACCTCGAGTTGGCCCAACTTGATGTCAAGACTGCGTTCCTACATGGTGATTTGGAGGAAGAGATTTATATGTCTCAGCCAGAAGGTTTTAAGGTTGCTGGAAAGGAAAATTGGGTTTGCAAATTGGAAAAATCATTGTATGGCTTGAAGCAGTCTCCAAGACAATGGTACAAGCGATTTGATCGATTTATGATCGGGCAAAAGTATACAAGAAGTCACCATGACCATTGTGTATACTTTCGCAAACTACAAGATGGAACCTTCATTTATCTGCTTTTATATGTTGATGATATGCTTATAGCATGTAAGAGCAAAGTGGAGATTGAAAGGTTGAAGACTCAACTGAGTAATGAATTTGAGATGAAGGACTTGGGAGAAGCTCGGAAGATACTAGGTATGGAAATTGAAAGAGATAGAGCGAAGGGCAAGATTAGTCTGTGTCAGAAGCAGTATTTGAAGAAGGTACTACAACGTTTCGGGATGAATGAAAATTCAAAACCGGTTAGTACACCTCTTGCCCCTCATTTCAAACTTAGTGCTTCTATGTCTCCTAAAAATGTTGAAGAGAGTCAGTACATGGCTCAAATTCCTTATGCAAATGCTGTTGGTAGTTTGATGTATGCTATGGTGTGTACTAGGCCTGATATTTCACAAGCTGTTAGTATTGTCAGTAGATATATGCATAATCCAGGAAAAGGGCATTGGCAAGCTGTGAAATGGATTCTACGGTATATTCTGGGTACTGTGGATGTTGGTTTATTGTTCCAGCAGGATAAAGTTACTGGTCAATGTGTTGTTGGATATGTGGATTCTGATTACGCAGGTGATTTGGATAAGCGTAGGTCCACTACTGGTTTTGTATTCACTATTGCTGGAGGTCCAGTAAGTTGGAGATCGATTCTGCAATCTACGGTTGCTTTGTCGACTACTGAGGCTGAATACATGGCTGTAACAGAAGCTATAAAGGAAGCCATCTGGCTTCAAGGGTTGCTTGATGACTTAGGGGTTCAACAGGACCATGTGGATGTTCATTGCGACAGTCAGAGTGCTATTCATTTAGCAAAGAATCAAGTTCATCATGCACGTACGAAACACATTGACGTGAGGTTCCATTTTGTTCGTGAGATTATTAACGAGGGAGATATTCTTCTTCAGAAGATTGGGACCGCTGATAATCCTGCGGATATGTTAACAAAGCCAGTTTCGTTGCTCAAGTTTAAGCACTGCTTAGACTTGATTGACATTTGTAAAATTTGTTGATTGCCCTATGGGGATTGGGAGACGACTATTAGAGTTCTACTTAGAGGGTTTGAGCCAAGGTGGAGATTGTTGATTATTGGCTCAAACAAGTTGGCATTAATTATTGGCTAAGTGTTTCACAAGTTGGCATCCACTTTCGGCTAAGTGTTTCACAAGTTGGCATCCACTTCCTTTTTTGCTATTTATTTGCTAAGAGCCGAAGAGGAAGACAGAGAAGTGGAGAGCATCCAGCAGAGAAGGAAAAATAAGAGTTTTGGGCAACAAAACAATTGTTGTTGTCATTTGTTATTTTTCCCTTTCTCTAAATTGTACTCAATTTGTATTCCCTTTATATTCTTGAGTGTGTGAGCTTGGGTATAGAAGGGGCTTGGGTTTCTGAGTATTAAACACTATTGTATTCTCCCATTTGATTATAGTAGAATACTCAGTCGTCTCTAAACTGGATGTAGGCATTGCCGAACCAGTATAAATCTTGGTGTTCTTGTTGGTGTTGTTTTTTGTTCTGTTTTTTATCTCTTGCCAATGGTTGTTATTTTTACTCACGGTTAGTTGACGCTTCCGCACAACAGTTTGCAGATTAAAAGAGACAGAGCAGCCACAAACAAAAATAAAATTACATTGTTTGGCTTGACAGATGAGTGTTGAGGTACAGAAAGAATCTAGACATATAGTCATGTACACAGTATAAGCTGAAATAAATGTTGATTTGGATGTGCACCGAAGAACCTAATAAGGAATTTAACGAATAAATTGGAGCCAGTTAAATGTCAAAGTAATCTATAAATCTCATACCAAAGTTGAAAATTAAACTCCGTACTCGCATCATGAGTACAGAGCCATAATTCTAAGCAAAAGGTCGTCTACACTTATTTTATGCAAAAGTTTATTAGAATCAAGTTTATTTATTATCTAGTAATGTTAGTTTCTGTAACTAAACATAAGGTTAATTGGAGCGGATGTTCTCCTTTATGCATGGTGAGGTGAGCAAGTCTTTTACCTCATAGTTTACATTAGTTTAAAATAAAATATTACTTACATAAACCTGAAAACATACGGTCGAATTTGACACCGGTGAGGTAAGCAAGTTCAATGGTAGAAAGAGATCAGAAGAGAAAAACAACACAAACATCTATGTGAACTAACCGTAAGCCTATAGAAGATCAATAGATTCTGTACAAATCAAGTGCATGAAAAGAAAAATATAAGGGAGAAGAAAATTTCGAATCTTTATTAAGATATACATCTAGGAACTATTCTAGAGAATAAGAGCTAATAAAAAAGGTTTTTTAAGTTCCTACGATCAAGATTGGGGACTTGTGGAATCACCAACGGGGTGATGGTATCTGTTGAAAAACCACATAGAGTCTGCTTTTACTGCAGCTCCATCATCGTTCCTGTGACAGCTATAGTAGGCATGGATTCGGTTCTTGATGTCGAAAATGGCATGACCAAAACTGGCCTCTCTATAAGCTGAGTAATCAGGCTGTGGCTCTCTCATACTGTACAATAGTAGAAAAGAATTCATAGATTAAATATGCAATTGTATACTAGCCAAATAGGAAGGAAGCCATTGAATTTTAAAGAGATTATTATGCATGCTTACTTGGTTGCTAAGCCTTCAATGTTTCCTCCATCACCAATTGTAATATAGACAGGTGCTGATTGATCTTTCACCGGAGAGCACTTACCATTTTCAATGTCATTTGCAATATTTGATACACGCTCCTGCATTACACATACATTACTTGTAGAGAAGAAATTAAATACAGTTGGCTTTTATTGAAAAACAAAACAGTTCGATAGTGGGGATCCATCTGTTGAACAGAATGTGCTGTTTTATGTGGATGTATAGAGCACCAAAGTATCAAGGACTTACAGATCGTTCGTAGGCATGGACATGGCCAGCAAATACCACATCAACCTTGTGCTGCACGAACCAGGACTCAAATTGGACTCTCATACTTTCGCCTTCCATATAGTGATAGTTGTAGCTATTGTACCATGGGGAATGCACTAAAACAATCAGCCACGGTGTCTCACTCCTGTTAACCTTCGGTAGCTCTTGCTCCAGCCATTGGTACTGAGGAGTGTATTTGCCTTAAGAAAAAAGGAAATTATGATTTGTATGTTAAACGAAATCGTTGAGCACTACCAATTTAGAATCGACTGAAATATCACAATTTATATGACGTAGAGATGAATAAGCTAGCTTTGATTAACAGTACCATGAATGCAGCAAAAAAAGAAGGCAAACACCATGAAAACCAGAGCTAACTAAAATTCCGACTTTATTTGTATTGCGATAATAATCCTAATAATTTTATAGATCATGCCATATCTGTTCATTTGACATTAATAAAGAAAGCAAAACTTATAGATATCCATACCATATGATGAATATGAAGACAAGACTATGATGTGTGATGAAGCTCTCTTGATTGAGTACCAGAAGGGAGCGGTACTCCCTGACGCTTTATGTGGCGTGTTATACCGATGCTGGAAAGGCTTAAAAGGTTTTATTTCATCCTGCAACAAAAAGTGTCAAATCTTCTTTTAGATAAAAGAGCACTTCCTAAACCATAAACCCTAAACCCTAAGCTCTAAACCTTCTGAATCATGAGATGCTTACAATTTCTGGGGCATAATCAATCTCATAATTTCCTGCATGTCCAAATCCAAGGTTGATAAGCAGCACTTCTCTCAATAAACCTTCCAAATGTATCCCATTTAACCTGGTCATGCTTTGGGTGGTCATCTGCATAAGACAAGTCCCCAAGAAACAAAACTGTTTGCCCCTTCCTTGGATTTGCTTCGTAATGATCAAGTGTCTTGTTTGAATCAAAGGTTTGACCTAAATCCCCTGCAATATTAAATCCAGTATTAATTATTTTCAGAATAAACAACAATTTACGTCACAAAGTAAAAAGTTAACCTCATTCTGTTGTGCTAAAAAATTATTTACCCATGAGACCGAATGTGTAAGGGGCTTCTGGCCCAACTTCAGGAGGAGTTACAAACCAAAACTGCCTCTCAGATTGACCAATTCCAACTTTCTAGTAATTTTTGGTATTATACTGCATGGTACATACATATATATATATATATATATAATAAATAATAGGCAAAACATAAAGGGTTTTTGAAATTTACCTCTAATCCTCTGATGTTGCGTGGTGAATGTAACCAGAAGTGTAATCATAGAATTTATATTGTTTGGCTTTGCCCTCAGCCTTCTTTGGCTTATGTTTTTCGCTCCAAAAAATTACTACACTAGAACCTGGTTCAGCCATAGTGACCCATGACACAATCATTGCCGTTCCCTTCTGATTTCCTTGTGTTATATGAACCTTAAATCAAAACCACACACAAATAATGCAATTAGACAAACTTAGAAATATGAAGTGGACATGTTATAAATATTCCATAAAAAAGAAAACAAAATGTATGAAGCAAATCCATTACGTAAAAAATAAAGGCTCTTAAAAGAGATGAAAAGTTCAATTGGAAGTTATGTCATAACCAATGTTCTAAAAAACACCGAGTGGTGCAATTTAGTATTACAGTAGTGATATTCCTCTTCACTTATAAGTGAGTGGTTTTACGTTCGATTCTCGCTAAAGACAAAGTTGAACCAAATTATTGCTAGCTCATTGTGAGTAAAATATCTCATTCCTCTTAGTGTGGATAATATCTTTTATTCAAAAAAAAATATCACCAGGTGATAGTTGGAAAGGCCTAGCACCTAGGGGCTTAAGTTTTTTTATATTTTTTATTACATTTATTATATATTATAAATATGAGTACATGTGTAAAATTTTAGAGTTTTTTTCTATTAGTTTTATAACATTTTGTAAGCCCATATTGTTGGGCCTGGTTTTCACATTTTAAAAAAAGTTGGGTTTGGTTTTGTCATTAAAATATAAAAATAAAATTCTCTCATGAGTGAAGATAACAAATGCAACGGCTACCAAAGACGAGATAGATTTTTTTTTTTTCTTGAAGAGACGAGATTTAGTATGCAAAGAACAAAGGGCCTCGTTCGCCGCCTAGAGCGCCTAGGCTGATTTTTAAAACAATGATCATAACAAGAAAAAAGAATCAAGATAAAAAATTATCTCTACAATGTAATAGAGTTGTGTTATAGTCAATCTTCTGTTTAAGTGACGTTAGCAAAAGACAATGTCATAAAATTCACAATTGACTATGGAGAGAGAAAGTAGAATTGTACTTGTTCAGGTGCATTATAACCTGGAGCGATTTGGAAGACATCACTTTCATGAGGCATATCGACAGTACTCTCAACTTTCCTTACAAAAGTGCTCGTTACACCTCCATTACACACCACAGTCAAGCTTAAAACCATAGCTAAAACTACAACAACAGCCATCTTTCTCATCGTATAATCCAGAGCACATACAAACCCTATCAAACTCGCACTCCCTCAAAACCCTATCACGCACATCTAAGAACAGCACACTCCTTTTTATATAGACATGAAAAGAAATAAAGAAAAAACAAGATTAATTTATCATGAATTTGGGGAGAATATTCAGAGTTTTATTCTCATCTGGTTTGAATTTGCATGGATTTTTTTACCTCAGACACCACATGAGTCACGATATGTAAAATTAACTAAGAAATTATGAATAGAATATATAATAAAAACCGGGGAGAAAGAAAAATTGTCTCCCTCAGCTGCCATTTGAAAAATAGTTACATCAAGTCAAAAGGATATAGCCTCCAAAATCCAAATCCCACCACTTCCACCTTTGACTCCTAAGAATCCTGACAACCCCCTTATTTCCTCAGTAACAAACCTTATCATCAACTTCTTTGATCACTCTTTTGAATCCAATCTGGTGCCCTAACTTGCTCATACACATTACATTTTTATTCTTCCAATTAAGCAAAGAGCTCTCTCGAGAACAATATTCCAAACTTGGTGGACTGCTCCAAAGTATTTCTCTTTCTTTTTTTCTTGTTTCTAGCATCCAAGTCTTTTTTGTAACTTGTACTCAGTTTGAAGTAGGAGACAAGAGCAATGGATGGGAGGTCCCGAAATCAGAAAATGACCAAGATGTGTACAACCAATGGGCCTCCAAGAAAAGGTTCAAGGTTGATGATACTATCTGTGAGTACTTTATTTACTTGGCAATATAATGGTGTTGTAGCTACAAACATTAGCTACAAATATTATTATAGTACTATCATATACCGTTGTATTGTGTAATATGTATTTTGGGTTACAAGAAAAACAGACTCAGTGTTAGTAGTGACCAAGGACGATTATGAAAAATGCAATTCGGATCACCAACGATGGTTACAGTGGTGATACTCGACCGACCCGATTTGTTCTATTTCATCAGTGGGGTTGCTGGACATTGTTAGAAAGGCCAGAAGATGATCGTCAAAGTAATGGAACCAGTTGCTGCAGGTGCACCTAACTAATCTCCAAAAGACCACAATGCAACTGACTACCATAAGGCCAATTGTGCATTTGCGTTCTCTGCTGTCATCTCTTTCACAGTTATTATGTTCTACATCATGATATGTCACTCCTTGGGCTCTTTTTCTTCTAAGCTAATGCAATAATTTATTCTTTAGTATTTTTTTCCTTATTAATCTTCACTCCAACAAAATTGTGTGGTAGCTAGCCAAGGCCTACGGCGGCCAATATTTTGCTAGAGAGATGCTAAGGGACCCTCTCAAAGTCTTTCTATGGATTATTTGTCATCTCATGTTTTTTACACAATATTTTAGAGAGAATTCATAGAGAATTTCAATTTTGAGAGAGTCTGACTTAACATTTCTCATTTTGTTATTGCTAAATCAAAGACATATGCTAGTCCATCACTTTCCATTGACATGATACAACAGAATCAAACATGCTAGTCCATCACTTTCCATTTCTTAATGGTTCCTGTTTTATTTCTTTTACTTTTCATAATGTGCTGTACAAAAAAAAAGAAAAAAAAAAAGACTTTTGAGAAGGTGTGGGTAATGTTTGAAAGGTTTAATTTTAAACTACATTAGACAGTAAAAAATTTGAACTCGAATGTATGAGAGAGGAGGCGAAGGATTGAAGTATGGGAAGGTAGTGTGGTAGGAAGGAGGAAGGATAACTGTAAACTGAATATAAGCTGCTATGTACAAAATAAAAACAAAACATTAGGAAAGAAAACTGCTTAAAATTGATTTTTTTTTTAATTTTTTAGTATTATTTTCATGTGCATATCTTCCATATCTAATCTTCCTGGCATCCTTCATCTGTTCTCATTCATTCATCCATCCATCCTTTCAATGTAATATCTTTGAAAAAAAAGATAATGAACTTTTGCACCTTTTTACAGCGTAGCCTGCTTCAAACGCTACCTCTGAGACAACACAAAACATATATACTCGCATAAAGATTCAACGGTATTCCAAGAATAGTCAAACGATAAACGATAAGAGAGAATAATAGTAACTGAAAGACGACTGTAAAATGTTCGAAGAGGCCGAACATGCAGAACCTCCCAGCTGGCCAATCAAAAAATCTCCCATCACCGTCGCCCCCAGTCCAAAAGGGGAAAGCTCAAATTCCAAAGAATAATTCAGTTCCCAAATGTGGCCCTAGTAGGTCCTACTTTCTTTTTCACTTATTCTCAAATATATATGGTTTGTTAATATTGAAGAAGTGTAGGCTTGTCAAGATTTTTAGGGTTACTAGACAGTAGACAGAAAGAGGGGGTATAATTTTTTCTCTTCTTATTCTCATCTTCTTCATTTTCTTCTTATCACACTTTACTTTTTTTTTCTTTTTATCGTTATAAAAAAAATCAATATAAAATATTGTTCGTAACTAGAGAAAATGAAAAATAAATTAAGGAAGAGGGAAGAAAAAAGAAATTAAGAACGGAGAGAATTAACTAATTGGACCCTTAGATAACGGGGTGTCCACACGTGTTATCATGGAGAGGTAGCTTTGCATAATAGTGCACCGCCCCATATGGGTGTCCACCTTGAAGTGGCTACTCTGATAGAGACAAGAGGAGGGATAAGGATTGTGTGTTGAGGGATGCTTTGAAATCACCTTCCTCTCCATACTTCTTGGCAAGTTGCAATAATGCCACATTAACCCGAACCGAAGGCCAATCCCGCCACATTATCCCCAACTGAAGGCCAATCCCGCATTCACATTTTCTCTCTGCATATTAAAGACATAACAAGCTGAACTTCCTTACGAAGAGTGATTTCTGAACATTATTTTTAGAATAGTACTATTACACATTCATTTTTATTTTTTATACATTCTTATTAATTTTTAGATATTGGTCTTCTTCAATTCATTTAATATAGCGGTCAAATATTGAAAGAAGTGTGTGAAAAGTAAAAATAAGTATGTGGATAGCACTACTCTATTTTTAGTTTCTTTACGTCTTCTCATAATTCTTACCATTTCCTGTACGGCTAAAAAATATGCAAAAAATCAATTTTCCAAAAAAAAAGAGAGAAGAAAATGACATAAATACCAAAATGAAATAACGCCAAGAATTTAATAACTGCACCCGAAAGAAATTAAAAGGCTTATTTTTAGTTACATTCTTGCGATTCGATTTTGATTCAACTTTGCTTCTTGAAATTCAAAAGTCACCAATATACTCCTTGAAACTCAAAATTCGCTTCACTTTACTATGTTTCCCATTTTTTATGTCAAATTCGCTCCATTTGATCCCACTTCACAACTTTGAGTTGCAGAACAACTTTTTATTTTATTTTATTATATATATATATATATATTTTTTTTTCCAGATCTTTGTAACTGAAGCACAACAACCCTTAAAAATTTCAATTCTTAATTTCTTATTTTAAACTTAACATTTTTTGGCTGTTGGATGTTAACGCATAGTGGAGATTTATAATCAGATTTATAGTGGAGATTATAATCAAATTTGTCTCCACTGTGCGTTAACAATCAACAGTTCATGATGGAGATTTATAAAATGATGACTTTTGAGTTTCAAGAGGTATAGTGGGATCAAAATCGACTTGTAGATGGCAAAATGAGGTCAAAATCTAGTTCATGAGGGTGTAGATAAAAATAAGCCTATGATATTAAGTTATTACCCATCCACATCAGCAACTTTTACGATTATTTAACAGTAGAAACAGAAACATGATAAATTGGAGCGAATTTTAAATTTCAATGAGTAAAATGATGAGTTTTAAGTTACATGAGGCAAAGTGAGATCAAAATCGAGTTTCAGAGAACATAACTAAAAATAAGCCAAATTAAAAGCCGCGAAGTAATTGATAGAAGTAGAGGACCGGGGGTAGCTAATAGGGTTATGAAATGTTAACGATGGGCGTGGAGTTAGGCATGTGGAAGTGGACTGTAGTATTGCATGGCTCTAGGGTTTTGAAGACATGAACATATAATGAATAGTATTATTCACACATTTATTTTTATCTTTTACATATTTTTGTTAGTTATTGATATATTTCAATTCATTTGATCTGACGGCTGAAAATTAAGAAAAATATGTGAAAAGTAAAATAAGTCTGCATATAAAGGTATCCTATATAATATAGCTGGATTGTCCATATATTTGTTTATCAAATAGAAAATTGAATATTTTCTGGGAGAGAATTTTTACAAGAAGTGTGTTCGCGCGCGCGTGTATATAATATATCTATATCCAAATTGTGTGATGATCAGTTAAATATTGGACCCGTGGTTCTGCGTCCTGCATGGCCATACAGTATTTGGGCTCTTTTATTTATATAAACTTTTTGTTATTAGATTAGTAAACTGCTTAAAGTTGAATAAATTTTGAAATGACAAAAGTACTAGTAACTTTATTTTTTGTCAAAAAACCGAAACCAACAAATTTTAGTTAAATCTCGGAAATCAATTAATGAAATAAATCATTGAATTTGGAGCGAGATAATTTGGTTGGAACATAAACACCAATGTATGCAACTGCATCTATTATTAGAGAGATTTTTCAGTGTGATCGGTACACGGATTAGTACACCACGTGTCATTATTCAAATTATGGGATATGTGTGCTAAAAAGTTAATAACTTAAAAAATAAAATTCCTCACCACTCTTATTAAAACACGTGGTGTACCACTTGTGTTCCCGTCACAATTAAAAATTTCTCCTATTATTACACATGAAATTTTCTAATGTCTTTTTGGTATTTTCCTTGAGCATAACTACTATATGGAGGCATTAATGGTCAGAGAGGGTTTTACTTTAGTGCTTTCAACGGGTTTTCAGAATGTTATTGTAGACAGCGATTCGTTCCAAATCACCCAAGCGTTAAGAGCCTCTTCTGTTGATTTTGTCTCCCCTTGAACTTCTTGTGAAGACTTAAAAGCTCTTTCTTCGGGAATCATTGGGGTTCTATGAAGTCACCCACCGCCTGCTTGGTTCAATCTTTCTTCTAGCTAGCAGCCCCTGCTTGTGGTTTGAAGAACCACCAAATTTTATTGTAGATGTTCTGTTTGAAGACTGTAATCCTAAGTAGAGGCTTGCCTCCTCTTTTGTACCTTTCTTGTATCAATGAAATCCATCGCTTTGCTTAAAAACAAAAAACAAATAAAACTACTATATGGAGGCAAAAAGCTTAACAAATGCTTCAACATGACAAAGGCAAGATAAGTAGCCAAGATAAACCTAGCCAAAGTAGTGTACAGTTTTCATCTTATCTTCTTTGGGAAAAATTCTTAGATCTCCATTGGTTGGCGCGAGTATACAAAAATTCTTATCGATCATTGTCTTATATACGATCTTTTATATTTTAATAAATACTGCATGAAAATATATATTAATATCTGGATTGTGAATATTTCACATCTCACAATGTTGCTCATCATTTATCGAGGTGATGGTGACAGTGGATTCATGCACCTCTACACTGCTCTAGATGGTTATCTTGTGGTTGGGATCTATCCAAATAAAAGTGGAAGCTTTAAAGGTTCCTGTCATAAGATTAAGAACAAATTCAGGCATCAGCTAGTTTTAATTTAGGTTAGTGCTATTCGCACATTATTTTTTTTATCTTTCATATATTTTTGTTAATTTTTATCTTCTTCTTCAATTTATTTGATTCGACAAAAGAAAATTAAGAAGATATATGAAAAGTAAAAAATAGATATGTGGATTTGTCCGGTACAACTCTCATGATGTTTCTATTTCAACCACTCGAAAGTTTCACTAACCTTTGATACTGTATTTAATTACCTGTTTCTAAGTGTGCTTTGTTCGTCTCATGACACACACACACACACATAACAAATGAGAAATTATTTATGCATATTTTTTTTCATTTACTAACTCTTATTTATTTATTTCGCTTCAAATTTTTTTTCATTTATTCAAATCAAAGACGAAATAAACAAAAAGTTGTAGGAGAGAAAAACCAGCGTGTGAAATCACTTTTTCCATAACATATATCATTCGTCATGAATCAAAACCAAGATGTGAGACATAACAACTAGAGTTATCATGCATGCAAGAGTCATGATCATGACCAAGGATTTCATGACCACAGCCATATGGGTTGGCACAACCATGATCTCCAAGGATTATGGCAAATCCTTAATGCACATGGGGGCATATCAAATAAATTTTGCATGCATATATGCTGTTAGGATATATCAGTAGTACAAAGAAATAAAGATTTCTGACTCATTCAACGCTATCCAGTACCCAGTACCCAGCACCAAGACTATCCTTCCAATATATTTGCAGTATATTCTTCGTTCATCAAAATTTGTGCACTGGGTTGGTTAAGATATGCTGATCACTATCACTGGCTATTACTATATAGCAAGGGATATGCAGGGCTTAGCCGTGCGGGTTTACTTAGGAAGTTACAAATATTGAAGAGTACTACTGGTTGTACTTTTGAGAAGATTTTATCTCGTGAGAAACGGTTGCAAGTAGACAGTAGATGAGTGATAGTGAGACTGCCATTACTTAGAGATATGTACTATAGGAGTAAATTTAGGTGTACTTAATACACTTGTCATTGGATGCATTATTTCATTTACGATATAGGTGGGTGATTGAAAATATTTATCACGTGGTGTATTATTTTATTTGTTACGACATGGATGGGCGATAGAGTTATATGTTACATTTCTAAGATATATTAACTTATAATTCTAGTAGAATAATAACAACGTATAACGGGTTTTTTTTTCTTTTCTGCCACTAAGAGAAATTTCATAATATTCGAATAGAAACGTTCATATCCCTCGCAATGTGTTTCTATTTTTATTTTTATACATGATATATTACACTAAGGTGTAAAGTAATTAAGTTAGTATCAAAGTCGTCTTTCACGAGTATTAAATTTAAAATCTCTTATTTACAAAATTTACCAATGAAAAAAATATTAATTTAATATTATACTGCACATAACAATATCTTAGACACATTGAAAAATCACTCGAAGCATTAGTACACTTGTGACCGAGTTGCTAAATCTAGGAGTACGTGTATCTGCCTTTTATAATTCTTTTTCAATGAGAATATTTTTGCTCTTATTTATTTTATATATTTAAATTTTAAAATACATGTATCGATAAACATAAATTTAAAAATTTAAATTTATTCATAAAATAGTGAATATTATCATTGAGAGTGTTCAGCGCAAAATAAACTCTTTATAGTGGGCGGGTGGTACTTTTTCTCCTATAAATAGGGACCATTGGTGGAGGTCTGTAGAAGTATCTTCTATATCTGCAACTCTAATCTTTAAACATTATTATAATATTATATTTAGGGTAAGGAGTAGGGAACTGGGAGAGAGAAAGAGCAGGGAGTGGTGATACATTGTTGACAGAAGATAGAGAGCACAGATGGATGACTTGCGATTGACTATGCATCTCACTCCTTTGTGCTCTCTATGCTTCTGTCATCACCTCGTTATATCTAGCTTCCTTGCCTCTCTCCACACCCGTGCAACCTCCCATATTAATCTAATTCATAATAGAAGATTATTTTGAGTGATAACTAGTTAATCAGCTTAAATATGCTTCCTTTTCAATTGCTTATGTATTGTTTTGATTTGTAATTTCAGTATTAATCTCAAGTGATTTTGGGTATATATTCATCAATTTATTGATTTCTCAATTTTGGATCTGACTTGTATATATAGTTGGATTTCCCTTTTTTCTCTTTTGTAGGATCTTATGTTTTACAGGTTTGATTGAAGTAGTTGCACTGGGCAAGCAGATCTATCAGAGCCGCAGGAATACTTTGCAATCACAGGTTCTTATAAACATATTTATAAGTATATACACACATATATATATATATATATATGTGTGTGTGTGTGTGTGTGTGTGTTTTATGGGATTTGTTCATGCGTAAGTTTGTTTATTTAGTTTTCAATTGTCAATGTGTAGTTCATGATCACAACAACAATTTTCACATTAATTATCTTGGTTGAAAATTTTCCAATGGCTAGCTAGGTCTGAATTCTACATATGAGATCGATCCAGTGATTTGGTGGCAGATATCTCATACCCCTAAAACCGGATATAGCTAGGTTTTCTTTCACCTCTTTTTTCTCTTGTTCTCTTAATTTCATATATTAGTTTGTTTTCGTCAAGAATATAATGCCTGAACAATCTGATGCTATACATATCCCAGCCGCCTAGAGATATTTGAATCAGGCGGTTCTTGTCTATAGAGGGAGCAGGGTTTTACTTATTTGCTTTGAGGGAGAGGAGTTTAATTTTGCAGTCTGTATATATTGATTTTGTTGAAAATTCCAGGAAATGTGGACTAACTAAAAGAACCACTGTAATATCTTAAGCTTGAGCTGTTTGAGAAGGGGCAGAATTAATTGTTGAGGTAATTAATTAAGCTGTAGTAAGGCTATTTGTTAGACCAGAAAGAGAGAAATCATTGTTTCTTAGTGCAAATATGTGAAGAGTGAGCAGCTTGTTCTTATTTTCATCTTCCATATTTCTGGGAATTGATGTCTTTATAGAGCTTGATGTAAAAAAGATGGAGATCAGTAAGAAAGTTCGCAGATTCTCTTCATATATACTAGGCATAATATGCATTTTGCCGTTGTGGTACAGTCACTGCATTCATTTTGCATATGCTACAGCAGCTTTAGCACATATTTTCTATGAGTTGATATGTTGATCCAGTGTTAATTGGGAAAATTTTTGCTCATCACCATCCAGTGATACTATGCTCATCACCGTATTTATTACCCTATTTATCATTGTTGTATGAGTTTAACTTTTGATATTTGTGTTATCTACTACTCATATCTCAAAATTTAAACATACCTAACAGTACGTAAGAAATACGGTGGCAAGCATTTACCACCACTTAATGGTGGTGTTAATTCGGTCTTTATTAATTAGTGGCTGATTCAAGTTGAACATATCCATAGAGGTTATGACCCCTCTAATACTTTTCTTTTTTGTTTTTGTGGTTAATATGGTTGAGTTGTAACTTGTAAGAAAGCAAGTTAATGATTCTTGAGATTTGTAGCACCTACTGTCCATATTCCTCATCAGACTTTTCACATAAAAAACAATGTTTTAAAAGGCTCGCCTCAGGGAGCACCTAGGTGCCCTCTGAGGCTAGGCTTAAGGGTTGCCGTCTCTGTTTTGAGGGAGTGGGTGTAAGGCTTCGCCGGAGCCGCCTAGTCGGTGGAAGGCGTGCCTCAGGGCTTTTTCTTTTTTTTTTAACTCCCAAACCCAAATTTTGGGTAGGGTTTTAACTGCCTCATACCTCTTCTTTGCACTAACGTCTCTCTGCCTTTTTTCTGATTTTTATTTTTTATATAATGGATGTGTGTGCTGTCTGCGTGCATTGTTATATGTGTGCTCATTGTGCTTTTCATCCTTTATTATATATATATATAATATAATATATGTCTATATATTTGTGTATATATATTTATAATATATGTGTGCTCAGGGTGATTATTGGTTAATAATTTTTTTTAATATAATATATTGTACGCTCAGTGTATATATTAAACAATTTAGGTCCCGTGAGGCTTTGCCTCACTCCTCACACCTCACACCTAGGCCTGGCTATCCCTCGGACGCCTTGCCCACGCCTCACGCTTTTAATACATTGATAAAAAGTCATAAACGCAAGCAATTGAGGAATGTCCCTATTTCTTCGTTTAATATTTACCTATCTCTTGGTGTTATACAAATCATTCTAGCTTGAGTCTCTGCAGGTTATCATGATACTGCATCTGCAAAAGATTTCTAAGACAAGAGACTTGCAAGTCTGAGTCAATATTACTTGATCATGATTTGTTTCTTATTCAGGTAATTATATAAGTTCCATAGTATCTCACCAAAGAATATATATATATATATATATATATATATATATATATATATATATATATATTAATTAGTAAGAATTTCAAACGTCCAAATAGCTAGCAACTGTGAAACCATATTTGTTCTTAACATTTCAATGTACATGTGCTTCTTGGTACTAGAACTCTTTCCTTCTTCTAGAACAAAATCTTATGAAGGAGATTGGAGATGAACACACTGGCAGAGTCAAGATTTTAGTCTAGTCTCAATATGAAATGCTTAATCTTACAAAAATTACTCTGCCAAGTGGTAACCAACCACCATCGTTTGGGTCTGGTATGGTATCGTCCTTGTCATCATCTTCCTTAAATCTAAAACCCAAGCCTCTCTAACTTTCTTCCTCTCTCTCCTTCCACTAATTCCCATGCCTAAACCTCCTCAAAGCTCACAAAAAATAGATTGCTTGAACCCCATAAGAGCCACCAACTTCAAATCAAACCCGACGAAAGAAAGTAAAATAAAAAAATGTCAGATTGAGGCCCTAAGGCTAGGAAAAAACCGTAAAATTATAAGTATAACACTAAACTTCTGCATGAAAACAATGTCAAAGTAAGCTTAGGGCTATCTTTGGTCCCTTTATGGCTCTGCCTCTAGTTGGACGTATCCAAAATCTCCAAGTGAGTGAGTGAGCAAAGGTTTTTATAATTAAGCTAGTGAGTGAGCAAAGGTTTTTATAATAATGATTGTATATGTCAGATTCACCTTAACTTAGTCCAATTGTAGTTAGTATTCATAGTGTTTGCAAATGTTAAGGGTTATGTTATTCTCTTTGATTTGATATGAACTGAGAGTCAAAACACGACGGAGGATGAAGCGACTTCTCATGTATTGATCTTTTGCTTCATATAAATTTATGCATGATGGCTTTTATTTAAGAAAGTTGATGACTTGTGGTTGATGTGATATGAATATTAATAAGTAAAAATAAATAATGAGTGACAAATTCATAATTCCCATCCACTGGAATATAATATGTTGCTAAAAGTAAAGTTGTAACTTACATTGCACATACCCTTCAATTGTGTGGGTGTGTGTTTGTCATATATATAGCTATAGCCGTAGCCAGTCAAAAGACAACCATTTTCCTTCTTACCATGGAAATAGAGAGTACTGAAGTGGAAAAAGATTACTTTTGTAGATGGAGTAGCGAATATGTATCGCACAGCTAAAGAGTTTCAAGGTAAGCATGCATTGGTATTTTCTTGCATGATTTGGAGTATTTTTTACTCTCTTAAATTTTTAATCGTTGGATTCTTAGTTGGAAATGTCATGATCAATAATTTAACAGTAAAATGTTACTTAGTGCTATAGGATATCCCGAAACATAATGAAAAGAGTGTTGATTTCTTGAGTTTGTTATGTCTAGCTAGTGCCTAGAGGGATGATCTTCGTACATGGCTTGACCGATCATGTGGATGTGGTTGGCGAATGACACGCTTTGTTGATCTTTGAAATGAGAGAAGGAAAAAAGAAGAACACAAACTTCATTAAGGCTGACCTATTGTCTCTATCCACCTCACTTATTCAAGTGCATGTTTTGATAAAACTGTACGTCTTCCAACTATGCAGATTAGACCTTGACGTGAGAGAGAGAAAGGGAAAGAGAGTCGTGTCGATCGATCGTCACAAAATGAATGTGTCTACAGTTGGATATGCCCCAATTAGTAGTCTCTTGCGCGCGGCTTTAGTACTTTGTCCTTTCTTATGGTTATACGTGTCAAGAGAAATGCTAGGAGTCTCTTTTAAAAATTTGACCCTCTATACACTTTATTTTTTTCAACTTATATTTTATAACATTAGCATATGAATTGACATTAATAGTAAAGTATTAAAAAATTCTTGAAAAGCCCCTTTACAAGATCTCCTTAACATTTATTTTCATATCAATGTCACGTTTACATATATATGACCTCCTTTTTCATTGGATGATATAAAAGGATTTTTTTTTTTTTTTTTTTTTTTTTTTTTTTGACAACGAAAAGAAGGAACCTTCATTAAGCACTCAACACACGGTTACAAACAACTGGTCCATATACAACATAAACAAACCAAACAAGACCAGCCCAAAAAACAGAAAAAGCCCAAACTAAAGAAAACCAAAAACAGCCTAGAACACTTCGGTATCCACCGCCGTCGCCAAAACTCAGGAAACCAACCCTCCAACAGCCAGCAGAAGTCAGGTCAAATAGCCCCAAAAATGGAGGAAAAGAAGGCGTCAACAACCTCCAAAGCGCACCATAAAGATCGGCACCACAAATCGAAAGAAGCTCGTAGGAGACAATCCTGGAGCAACAGAGGCAACAAGGCCAAGCTGAGGCAAGAAGGTGGTGAAAATACCCGAGCATCGATGAAATCCGACACTCTACACATCTCCCTCCTAAACGGAAATCACGAAGATTCGTGTTCACAGTGGTGATGAGTGGAAGTCGATCCAGAGTGTGAAAACCATGGAGGATTGAGCCAATTGGAAATGGGAGGGAATGGATTGTTGGAAAGGAGGCGAAAGAAAAAGGACATGGAAACATTGGCGATGATGGGAGTGGACAAAGAGATCTGCGAAGAGGGGTGAGACCAGGGAGTGGATGAGAGGAGCGAACGGGCTTATAGGCAAGGAAAAAAAGAAGGGGAAAAGAAAACACAACAAAGGAAATAGAAAAGAGAAGGAAAAGAGGATTGCCACCGACCCTAGCTACCCTAGCGTCAGCGGCGATGGAGGAGAAAACAACTGGAAAATCAAGCTCACTAAGGAGGAAACAATCTCACAGTGGACAGAAACACTCTCACTCGGATAATATAAAAGGTTTGAGACTTGGAACTTATCCAAAAACAACCAAATGACCCTCCTTGAAATATTTGATTATGATCACTCTCTACTGAGAAGACAAAAAAATTTGTCTGCAACATGTTGTGTAACAATACATCTTTGTCTTCTCACATATATAGTCACTGGTCATACAACATTATCAGGCTATCCAGTATGCCTACGAGTATGCAACATGTTATATGAAACATTGCCTATATATATATGCATAAGTGTGTCCAGCAACTAGCAGTTTCTCTCCCCTCATGTATCATTAAAAAAATGTTGGAGTTCTAGCATAAAATTAATTATGGTATAAAGAGTAGTCCAACCTCTTATAAGCTCTTGCAAGGTTCCTCCTTTCATCAATGTAGATCCATTCTCAACACGCCGTCACACGTGTAGCGAATTTTCAAGCATAACACGTGTAACACAAATTAGGTGACCTATATCACGTGTGGCCATTTGGCTTTACAAATGGGACAGCCAGCTTTGATACCAAGAAGAAAGTTGAGGTTCCATCATAAAACCAACTGAACAATATGGGGAGTAGCCAAACTACTTATAAGCACATGTGAGGTCCCTCATTTCCCCAAATGCGGGATCCACTCTCAACAAGCTCTCTCATGTGCGGCAAATTTTCTAGCCTAACACATGGACAATATAAATCAGGTGACGTAGAGCACGCATGGCCGTTAGGCTTCATACATGGACAATCTGCTATGATACCATGAAGAAAGTTAAGGTTCTACTATAATCAATTGGCAATATGGGGAGTCGTCCAATTATTATAAGCACATGCAAGGTTCCTCATTTTCTTGATGTATGATTCACTATTAACACGCTCCCTCACGTGTGGCTAGTTTTCAAGCATAACACATAGGCAACACAAATTGGGTGACATAGAGCATGTGCGGCCGTTAGACTTCACACATGGGACAACCTGCTTTAATATCATAAACAGATTTGAGGTTCCGCCATAACCTATTGGTAATATGGGGAGTAGCCCAACCTCTTATGAGCCATTGCAAAGTCCCTCTTTCCATTAATGTGAGATTCATTCTACATTCACATCCTCACATGACCTTTCACGTGTGGCGAATTTTCAAGTCAAACACGTGGATAACAGAAATTGGGTGACGTGGAGCACGTGTGGAGGTTGAGCTTCACACGTGTACCAATCTGCTCTAATACAATGAAGAAAGTTGTGAAACACGTGGATAACAGCAAATTGGGTGACATGGAGCACGTGTGGAGGTTGAGCTTCACACTTGTACCAATCTGCTCTAATACCAAGAAGAAAGTTGTCCTTTCACGATAAAATCAATAGGAAGTAACCTAACCTCTTATAAGTCCTTACAAAATTCCTCATCCATCAATGTATAATTCATTCTCAGCATATCATATACATAAGTGGGCTAGCTAGTACGCATTAGGGTTGTGCAACATGTTGTATAAAACATTGCTTAGGTGTGAAATCCCGTTCCTGGATTTCACTGTTATAATCTACGTATTTGTATTATTAAGATGTTATATTATTTTTCGGGAATTTATATTAGTTTATTTGAATTTAGGTTTTAATTAAACTAGTTATGAGGGTTGAAGTTTCGAAATCAATTATTTAAATTCCATAGACATTTCAAGGTCATAATTTATATTTTCGAATAGAGCTCGATCTCATGAACGCGTAGGCGAAAACCGTTCGTGAAATGAAGTTATAACGAAGACATTAGAGACGTTTTAGTTGTTGGGAAATAAATAAATAAATGTTTATAAGCTACCAAGTGGCAGCAAGGGAGAAGGGAGAAATGAGAGAGTGCGGGAGATAAAAGGAGAGGACAGCCCAATCAGAAAACAAGGAAATGAGGGGAAATAAGAGACCCAAAATGGGTCATTTTTCACCCGCGAACCACCATTTTTGACCCGGCCATATCTTCTTCATTTGACTTCCGTTTTGGGTGATCTTGGTGTCCATGGAAAGCTCTTGATGAGTCCTATATCCCTGTAGTGTTAAATTTCCATTTTCCTTTCCATTTTTCTAGGTCGAAGCCACAAAATGTCGAGGGTTTTTCGACGAGTTTTCTCATTTTACGGTGATTCCAACAATGATTACTGTCGATCACCACTACCAATAGACTCCCCTCAACCTCTAGATTAAGGCCCAAGCATTGGATGAGGCGTCAAAATTCGTTTTGGCGATGAATCGAAGAACACCCATTTATAGGGTTTCCGACGGGTTTGGATGAAATTGGGACACTTCTCAGCCGAATTGGACTTGGCCACAGGTATGAAAATTTCTCCCCTTACTGAGATCTACTTGTCTGTAAAATTTGGTAGTTTTTTAAAATAATTGAATTTTTCGACAAGTCAGGATAGCCGACCGCCACCCATAGCGGCGCGTGGCTAGTGGGCCGATGATGTCTTTCTAAGTTCAATTCGATGCCCTGATTCTATAATTGATATCCGTATGACGTAATTTGATTGTTTGAAGTTAGTTTCATTACGATACATTACTTGATCAAAATATGAATCACCAATCCGACCGTTGGATCATCACCAAACCCTAGTGCATTATAGAACATAATATTTGAGGATAACTGTAACTGACGGATCGGGAATCTGACGTACGGATTTTCCCGAATTAGATTTCTAAGTTAGTAAAAATTAATTGTTAACCGCCACCTAATTCTAGCAATTGGCAGAGATCCGACTGTCGGATCACGATGAGATTTTAGTATGTTGTTCTTTGAGCTTAATGTCGACCTTAGGAAGTTATGGATCTAGATTTTGATGTGCGGATCTTCCAGATTAAATTGCTAGGGTGTGGACCCCATCGTTGACTTTTGGTCAACAGGTCTTGAACCATTTGAATTACTAAAATTAGTATTACTAGAGACTCAGTGAAGCTTGGCGGACTTATCTCGGTGAGTGACTTTAATATATGTGATATTATTATTACCCTGATAACTCTCATGCTAGTATACTTTGTGGATACAACATGGATTTCTAAAGTTATGTTTTATGCTAAATAATTGTTTTTATAAAGTTTACCATCGATTTATTTTATGAAATGTTATGTGACTTGCTTATTGAAATGTGTTGAAAATATATATTTGAAATGTTTGTGAAATTGAGGGCTAGTAGGGGACTATGACCCTGCTTGGTTAATCCATGATAGGGGGTCACTAGTGGTTCTGCTTTGTTAATCCGCGATAGGGGACCATATTTTATATGGATCGTGCTTGATTAATCCGCGATAGGTGATCACTGCCTAACAGATGTGTAGGAGCGACTCTGCTTGGTTAATCCGCAATAGAGGGTCACTGCCTACTTGGTTACTGCAGGAGTGGCTCTGCTTGGTTAATCCGCGATAGGGGGCCACTTCCTGTTTGGTTACTTATGTAGGCTTCGGCCGAACTGTGTCCCTCTAACCCTAGTTTTTAGTGTTTTCATGAATTATAGTTTCGAGAACCTTGAGTTTTGACTTAGAAAAGCCGTTGGATGTCTGGGTGACTCATTCGGAGATTTCAAAGGTTTGGTATTGATTTCTTATGAATGTTTTATATTCGATGTTTATAAATTGTGATCGATGGTCTGTTTTTATTGAATATCACATACTTGTATTAGTGTCACTCACCCGAGTTTCGTAGCTTAACTGAGTTCTGATTTGCCAGTGCACCATTCCCTTGATGTAGGCACTGATTTTACATATGACATTGTAAACACGAATTTTTCCTGAAACGAAACGCGACAAGAACCAACGTGTACAAAGTAATATTTGTATTTGATGATTTTGGGTTACAATCTCTTTTTAGCTTGATCCTCTGATTCGATCTCCGTAAGGTGTTGATTTGGTGGTTTGATTGTTGATCCGAAGGGCCGTCGGGGGCTTGATCTTTGATGAACAATTCTTCAAGGGCCTTTGGAGGGCTTGATCTTGATGAACGGGGATATGTGGATTTGTTGATGGGCTGTTGATCCAAAGGGCCGTCGGGGCTTGATCTTTAGGATGAACAGTGGATGATTTCCTCAAGGGCCGTCGGGGCTTGATCTTCGAGGATGGATGAACGATGCTTCGAAGGGCTTTTGAGGCTTGATCTTCGAGGTGGATGAACGGATCTTCAAGGGCTTTTGAGGCTTGATCTTGAAAGTGGATGAACGGATCTTCGAAGGGCTTTTGGGCTTGATCTTCGAGGATGGATGAACGATGCTTCGAAGGGCTTTTGAGGCTTGATCTTGAAAGTGGATGAACGGATCTTCGAAGGGCTTTTGAGGCTTGATCTTGAAAGTGGATGAACGGATCTTCGAAGGGCTTTTGGGCTTGATCTTCGAGGATGGATGAACGATGCTTCGAAGGGCTTTTGAGGCTTGATCTTCGAGGTGGATGAACGGATCTTCAAGGGCTTTTGAGGCTTGATCTTGAAAGTGGATGAACGGATCTTCGAAGGGCTTTTGGGCTTGATCTTCGAGGATGGATGAACGATGCTTCGAAGGGCTTTTGAGGCTTGATCTTCGAGGTGGATGAACGGATCTTCAAAGGGCTTTTGAGGCTTGTGCTTTGATGAAGAACGTACAGAACTTCGAGGAGCCTTGGGGCTTGATCTTTGATGAAGAACGGACAGAACTTCGAGGAGCCTTGGGGCTTTGAACTTTGATGAAGAACGGACAGAACTTCGAGGGAGCCTTGGGGCTTGATCTTTGATGAAGAACGGACAGAACTTCGAGGAGCCTTGGGGCTTGATCTTTGATGAAGAACGGACAGAACTTCGAGGAGCCTTGGGGCTTTGCTTGAGAGCGTTTGGAGTTTCAGAGCTTCAACGCTTTTGTGTAATGTGAATTGGTGTATTGAAATGAATGAAATGGCTTCCTATTTATAGAATTCCAAAACTTGATTTTTTGGGTTTTAATAATCAGATGAAATAAGTCACTTCTGCCAGGCGTTGACACGTGTCCTGTTTAGTGACTTTTCTGAGTTATTTTGATTTTTCGTTGATTCACATGCTATGTATAAAATTTATGTGATACATGAGCGTTGAAATTTTAATTTTTGGTCAACATTTATTTCACGAAATTTCGATGTCTACAAATGCCCCCACTTCAAGGCGCGTCGCATACTTGTGCTTGTCACTTGTAGGCGATGTGTTTTGAAGTTTCTCAATGTAGATGTCAATCCAAGGGCCGTCGGGGCTTGATCTTGAATTGGACTGGAAATTTCTTCAAGGGCCGTAGAGGCTTGAATCTTGATTTTTGTGCTGCAAATTTCTCCAAGGGGCCTGAGGGCTTGACCTTGGACTGCAAATTTCTTCAAGGGCCGTAGAGGCGTGAATCTTGATTTTTTTGTGTTGCAAGTTTCTTCAAGGGCCGTAGAGGCGTGAATCTCGAATGAACTGCAAATTTTTGTGGTTTCGGGCTTGGTCAGGTACTACGCAAACCATATAGTAGGAGTTCCTCAAGTCGCCGAGCTAGGAGATCTCGGGTTCCGGTTGATCATTCTCCTTCTACTTGTCTCTCATTTAGCAACGAGGACAAAGAAAAGGAGAGGGAAGAGAGACGATATGAGATACTCTTGCTTTCAACGAAGTGGCCGACGAATCGACACGTGCTTTGTTGTGCTTGTTGACTTTCCACAGCTTTGATCTTGAACTGGGTTTGAAGGATTTTCTGGTTTCCTCCGGATGGATCATGCGATTCTGCAGACGAGGGCGTCATGCTATAGTGATCTGTTCCAGCTCACTATGTTACATTCCTCTCTGCTTGTTTCTTTTGCCTGGCAGAAGTGGTGCGCATCCTTTTGCTTTTAAATGGTCCTTCAGAGCACTTGAAGATGAGTACTTGAGAGCAAGGCTCGGTAAGCAACCAGGCAAAGGTTCCGGGCAATCAGTTCCAGATCGGATGTTTGATTTCAAGTTCCGACTGATTGCTTTCTTTCTCCATATCTTGCAGGTAAGAGCAAGGGTAAAGGAAAGAAAAGGGAAAAGCATGATATGAAATACCTTTGCTTTCGACCTTGATGATATGAGATACGTTTGCTTTTGAAGCAGTAACGGATGAACCAACACATATATATTGGTTGCGCTTGTCTCCACATGCTTCAATGTACTAGCTTCACCTGTCTGCCTTATCTGTTCTTCAGGCAGATGTGGTATCTTCCTGGAGGTTTGAGTGGAGGTTTCGACATATTGCTTTTCTTTATCCTTGTCTTGCAGATAAGAGTAGGGACAAAGGAAAGGACAGGGAGATTGCATGCTATGAGATAGCTTTGCTTTGAACCCTGATGATATGAGATACCTTTGCTTTCGAAGAAGTCGTTTTCCACAGATTTAATCTTGAACTGGGCTAGGAGGCTTCTTCTGGTAGACTTGCTACAAATGTCTGAATTTACTCCTTTTACCTGGAGTTGGGCTCGATTCAAGGGTGGTGGACACTTGATCTTGAATTGGGCTTGTGATTTCTTCAAGGGCCGTTGAGGCTTGATCTTGATGAATGGAAACGGGACCACGAGCGGCTTCAGGATTTGGGCATCCGGCAAGCAGACACGAGATGGAGGTAATGGTCTGTTTCTTTGTTCGATCTCCCCAATTCATGTTGAAGAGGGTTAGAGGATGAATCAGCACGTGCAGTTGTTGCGCTTATTGATGATCCCCAAGATTGATGCTTCATTGTCGCTCGTCTTATCTGTTCTCCAGGCAGATGAGTACTCGAGAGCAAGGCCAGGTAAGCAATCAGGGAAGGATTTCTCAACAATCTGTTCCAACTGGGAAGGTAAACGCCGGCTGATCACTTTGCTTCTCCTTATCCTGTAGTTAGGGGATGAATCAGCAAGGTTGATGCTTCATTGTCGCTCGCCTTGTCTGTTCCCCAAGCCGATGTGGATGAGTACTCGGGAGCAAAGCTAAGTAAGCAATCAGGGACGGATTTCTAGGCAGTCCGTTCCTGACCAAAAACTTGGTTCCTAGCGCCGCCCGATTGCTCTCCTTCTCTTTGTCCTGTAGTGAAGAGGGAGGACAAAGAAAAAGGATGGGAGAAAGCATGATATGAGATACTCTTGCTTTCGACCCTGCTGATATGAGATACTTTTGCTCTGGTTTGATTTGTTTGCAGAGGTATTCTCGGGAGGAAGAGAGCCAAGCATTTTGAGAAAGCTTTGTTGGGGTTTTGCTGGGAGTGTTACCCTCGGAAGTGAGGAAGGGTTGAGCATTTTTTGCAGGTCTGCCCGTCTGTGGAGGATGAAGGTCGACATATGTAGAATTTTTATCGACAAGTGGTAATGCTGTTCTTTTACCCTTCTCGGTCACAGCGATGTAGTGAGAGTGGCGGGGTTCACGCGTTTTAACTTTGTCAGAGGCTTTTGACAAAGTGGTCCGTGATTTCCGGAAAGCTGGTGCTGAATCCGACTCTCGAGGTTTGAAAAGCAGTGTGCCTCTTCGATTTCTGAGAAAGGCGTCGTGCTGGCGGTCTGGCTCTCGAGATCAGGAGAGTGGCGACAGATTTGATCCGGAAAATCCGGCTTTTAAAATCTCAGAGAGTGGTGCCTCTTCGATTTTTTGAACAAACGGCCCGACTTTTGATATTCGGGGAGAGGTGCCTCTTCGATTTTTGAACCGGCGCCTCTGTTGCTTCTTCTTTTATGGAGGCGTCGATGGTGCGCCAAAAGCATGTTCAGAGAGTTGGTTGCTTGTAAAGAATTCCCCTCTTTTGTATCTCTGAGAATTTGATTTCATCCGACCTCTCCTTCCTTCATTATTTTCACAAATGGCTTGCCCATCTGATCATCGTCTTGACTTGAATATTAGTGGAGAGGCATCTGCGTCTCCTCAAGACAATATATGGCGTCCATTTCTCTTATCCCCTTCTGGTCCTCTCACCATTGGGGACTCTGTAATGAAGAATGATATGACTGCTGCGGTGGTGGCCAGGAATATGTCCACTCCCAAAGATAACAGATTACTCGCCGGGCGGTCCGATGAGTTGGCCGTTAAGGATTCTCTGGCTTTCAGTGTCCAGTGCGCGGCTTCTGTTTCCAATATGGCCCAGCGCCTATTTGCTCGAACCCGCCAAGTTGAATCATTGGCGGCTGAAGTGATAAGTCTCCAACAAGAGATCAGAGGGCTCAGGCATGAGAATAGACAGTTGCACCGGCTTGCACATAACTATTCTACAAACATGAAGAGAAAACTTGACAAGCTGCAGGACTCCGATGGTCAGTCTTTAAGTGATCATCAGAGGTTTGTGGGTTTGTTTCAAAGGCATTTAAGGCCTTCGTCTTCTGGAGCTTCGCCGAGTGTTGAGGCTCAAAATAATCAACTTCCAGCGCCTCCTGGGGTTCCGCCGAGTAATGAGGCGCCACCTGGCCAATGAAGGCTTGTTTGCACATTCTTTTTTTTTTTCTTTTGGTGCTCATGTAAAAATGTATATTTATGTAAATTTTCAGAGATGTCAATAAATAAGATTTATTTTATTTCATTCGATGTCTATATATACACATATATAAGTATACATGCATACACACACACCAAACACAAACCTTATTTATGCATATATATATATATATATTTTTTTTTTTTTATTCACATTGCCGACATCCAACACTCAAAAAAAACTGTCATCATCATTTTTTTTTTTTTTTTTTTTTTTTTTTTTTTGCTGGTTGGTGCCCACGCACCCATCATTCTTTTTTTTGCTTTGTTTTTTCTGTAAGTGGCACAGACACCATCATTTTCTTTTGTTTTTTTTTTTTTTTTTTTTTTTATTTTTTATTTTCTTTTCTTCCAGATGGTGCCAAATGCATCATCATTGTTTTTTTTTTTTTTTTTTTTTTTTTTTTTTTTTTTTTGATTGTTAGTAATCATGACACATTTTTTTTATATATATATTTTTTTCTTTTTCTTGCTTCCGTCTATCTCTTTGCTTTGCTTTCTTGGTGTACATGCACCTGGCAGGCATCATTTTCTCTTTTGCAAGTGGGTTGCTGTGCTGTAATGTAACACTGAAGGCGGTGAAGTTGTGGCGTCGATCAAACGACTGAGAAACATTGAGGCTCCACCATTTTTTTTTTCTTTTATATATGATGCTCTGCAGGACCGGATTTGTGGGTGAAAACCCAGGTCGAGCTGCTGGGGCTGACCGGCTAGTCGTTTGACAGCGGTTACTGAGCACAGCCACTGAGCACAACCATCAAGCACAACCACTGAGCACAACCACCAAGCACAACCACCAGCGATGGAGAGCAAGAGGGGCTGCACGTGCTGCTGAAACTGTTGAAGCTGACCGGCTAGTCGTTTGACAGCGGTCACTGAGCACAGCCTCTGAGCACAGCCACTGAGCACAACCATCAAGCACAACCACTGAGCACAACCACCGAGCACAACCACCACCACCAAGCTTTTGAAGCTGCTGGAGCTGACCGGCTAGTCGTTTGACAGCGGTCACTGAGCATAGCCGCTAAGCACAACCACCAAGCACAACCACCCAGCACAACCACCCAGCACAACCACCGAGCACAACCACGAGCGATGGAGAGCAAGAGATGAAGCAGGAGGGGCTGCATGTGCTGCTGAAGGCTGCTGCTTCTTCAATGGAGGGAAGAAGACGGCGAGGTGGCGAATGGAGGAGTGTCATGGCCTCATCGGCTTCTGGTCTTCGTGGACAGCTAAGCAGGAAGAGGGTCGCAGTGATGAGTACAAAGAACGCAACGTAAAACACCAACCAAGAGTCACTGGAAGAGAACGCCAAAACCAGCATCACAGCAAGGCATACACCCAGCATCACAAACGCAAATCTCAGCCTCGTCCATGTCGGAGCGTTAACGCCTAGAGCGCTGAGAAAGACTGCGTTCGCCGGCGACATCTGCTTGGCTCCTGATTGCTTTTTGGCCATCGTGCGACGGTTGGATCTGCGCTTGGCGACCGGAGAAGATCTGAGTGCAGGGGAGGTGTGGGAAAGCTTTGATTTTGTAATAGTAGAGCGACAGTCAGAAGTGGGAGTCTCTCGCACAGAATCCAAGAAATTTGCAGGGAGAGATGTGGAGAGGTTTGGAAGCGTGTCTGGGCTGCCCCGTCACCTGTTTCACGTACTTCTTCTTCCTCGCCTGGTCACTCCGCTTTCCTTAGTCGGAAAGCACCAAAGCCGGCGCCGACGCCGTGGAAGACGACGATGGGGATGGCTCGGCTAGAGGGTTTTTGGACCAATTTGGAGTCAAGTGAGGATGGGTTTGCAGGGGAAGGCTGGCTGCCGGATGTTGCCTTGGATCTGAAGCACTTGCGGGCTACACTCGGGTTCGCCGTCGAACTGGAACGCGAATCTCGGGTCGGGTTCGTCCTTCACATTCAAATGGAACTGGGACTGAGCCGACGAGTCCATCAGAGAATCCATGGCCCTGGTGGTCGATGGTGGCGCGTGGACTGGTGGAGCCGTCGAAGTAGCTGCGGCTGAGAATGGCCTCGTAGAAGACGTATGCCTCGACGAGGAATCGGGCCTCGCTGGTGCGCATGTACTGGGCGAAATAGTGCTGGCCGATCCGGCTGGCGATCTCGTCGATTTCCCAGCGGTTCAGGCAGGCCAGAGCTGTTCTCCTGCTGGTATTTCCATAGGCGCATGTAGGCTTTGAAGACCTTGTGGAAGTAGTGCTGATTGAAAGAGAGAGAGTAGTGTGCTGGTCTCCACTGAAGCAAGTGGGTGGAATGGGGTAGCTGGAACTGGAATTGCGACGGGTTGCCACCTTTTGGGCCCGTGGGTTTTGAGAGCAGGGCCTGGGCCTTGCGTCTGGACCTTAGCATCTGGGGTGTATGGATCGAAAAGGTCCTGATTTTTTTTTTTTCTTCTTTAAGCTGTAATTTAATTAAATTTTTTGTACAAACTGAATTGTAATGAAATTGACTTTTTAAAACACACTTCCTTCCCTTTTTTTTTTATGATGATTGATCTCTTTTTTTTAGTACACATATACATACATACATATGTGCATACATACATACATACATGCGTATATATAACATATGTGTGTATATATATATATATATATATTTTTTTTTTTTTTTCTTTTCTTCTTCTTTTTTTTTTTTTAGGAACTCTCCCTTGCATGGAAAGATGAAGAAGAAACAGAGAGTTTGAATCAAGCTTGATGGCATCGCAAATCGTTGAGCTTCACGACCGGCTAGTCGTTTGATGGCGGTTACTGAAGTTCTTCGCCGACTTTGATCAAGGTGGTGACGTTGCCGTCCCTCTTGCCGCTACGTGGAGCTTACTGAAGGGCGTCGCTTGATCGTGCGCAGTTGCGTTTTAAGTCGCAATTGTCCTCGGCAGTGACGTCTCCGTCCTTCTTGCCTCTGCTTGGAGCTTACCGAAGGGCGTCGCTTGATCGTGCGAACGAGGAGCATTTTTGTGTTGTGTGCAGTTTCAACTCGTGCAGGCAAGGAGTGTGGTGTCGTTTGCAGTTTCAGCTCGTGCAGACCAGGAGCGTTTTGATGTGTCACCTTTTATGCTCATGCGGACAAGGAGCGTTTTGGTACCGTATGCAGTTTCAACTCATGCAGGCAAGGAGCAATTGGTGTCGCCTTTTTAGGCTCGTGCGAACGAGGAGCATTGGTTGTCGCCTTTTAGGCTCGTGCGAACGAGGAGCATTTTGGTGCCGTGTGCAGTTTTAACTCGTGCAGGCAAGGAGTGTTTGTGTGTTGCCTTTTATGCTCGTGCAGATCAGGAGCGTTGGTTGTCGCCTTTTAGGCTCGTGCGAACGAGGAGCATTTTGGTGCCGTGTGCAGTTTTAACTCGTGCAGGCAAGGAGTGTTTGTGTGTTGCCTTTTATGCTCGTGCAGATCAGGAGCGTTGGTTGTCGCCTTTTAGGCTCGTGCGAACGAGGAGCATTTTTTGGTTGATTTGTCAAGTGGTGTAGGAAAGGCGATCTTCGCAATCTTCATAGCAAGGAGCCTTGACCGAGTGATTGAAGAAGTCTTTGGGGAAATACTCGTGTAAGGAGACAGGAATGCGTGGCTTTTGCTCCATGAGTTCCCCACTGTATCTTGGTTTAGCGGCTTTTGCGCTTCTCTTGGACTTTCTTTTGTTGCGGCGGTGGTGTTTTCTCCCTTGCTCCACCTTTGGCTTTGTGGCTTGTGGTCTTGGCTTCCTTGTCCTTTTGCAGGTCGCCAATGTCCACCTTTCTTCCTCGTTGGTAGGTGCGTCTTGGTCGCTTGCCCCCATCGGTGGTTGTGCAGAAGGTGCCTTGTGACTTGAGCTTTGGCAGGAACGATCGTGAGTCCTTTGGAGGGGAACGGATTTGAAGGATCCAAACATGATCGTAGCGGTGTGTCTTGCGGCTTGCGGTCTTGGTTTCCTCTTTTCTTTGTAGGTTACCAATGTCCATCCTTCTTCATCGTTGGTAGGTGCGTCTTGGTTGCTTGCCCCCAGCGGTGGTTGTGCAGAAGGTACCGTGTGACTTGAGCTTTGGCGGGAATGATCATGAATCATTTGGAGGGGAACAGGACCGAAGGATCCAAACATGATCGTAGCGGTATGCATTGCGGTCGTGTCCTCTAGATTGAGTTCAATCCGGCCTTGTTGTGCCAGCTTCATGATGAGCGTTTTAAGGGTGAAGCATTTATCGACGGGATGGCCTACGATACGATGGTACTTGCAGTACTTTGGATCGTTGACGCGGTGCGTCTCTCTAGGGCGCTTGCACTCCGGTAGCTCGATCACCTTCTTTTCCAGCAGGTCGTTCAATATGGCAACCATATCAGAGTCGGGGAATGGATAAGTCTTCTGCTCGAGCTCCTTCAAGGTGTTTCTGTTCCTGTCTTGGGTGCGGAAAGGTTCGTCTTTCTTCATCTCCTTCACTTTGTTTTTGGAGGACGTGTTGACAGGCGCATATGAGGCTTTGACGGGGGTAGTGCTGGTGGTAGGAGCTTCTTTGGCAGGCTCTTTCCCAGTCTTGTCTACCTTTGGGGTGAACACCTTGAAATCGGTGATCGGCTCCTTCTTCCCATGGTGGGCGATGTTTAGCCGCTTGTCGTGTTGCTTCGGGTTGCCTTTGCCATCGAACTGCATGAACTTTGGCGGCTGGTAACCCCTCGGCATCCTCAAGGCGTCGATCCTCTTGGAGTAAGGCTTTGAGTACAACATGGAGGTATAGGAGCTCCCTTCGTACCGCGCCTTGATGGTGTTGGCGATCATTTCTTGCAGCTGCTGGATAGAAAGAGCTCCCAGAAGTGCCGCCGGTTGGTCTAGTTCCTGCTTTTCTTCAGGCTTCTCCACCGGAGGCTCCTCTTCTTCGGTATCTTTCTTCACGCCAGAGTTGTCTCCTTCCTCGTGTTGCGCTCCCAATCTGTTGGTGAGTGCGGTGATCTGCAAGTCCTTCTCCTCTGCGGATTTTGTGAGCCTTGTGATCGTTTGCTTCATCTGGGCCAGCTTCTCTTCGACTGAAATTGCGCCGATGGTCAGGACTTGTGCAACCAACATACGTGGTTTTCCTTCAACAGCATGCTTTGGTGCTCCTAGCGAGGTCAGGTTGATGACAGGCTCGCGTTTGTGATGTTCACCTTGCTCCCTTGATGGCACAAACTTTGTAGCGGCACGTTGAGGAGTGATTGTGGCGCCAATGGATGCTTCGTTCGTGGCGGAAGTGCTCAGGCTCCTTCCTTTGGTGGTTGTGAGAACAGTGACTTGCAAGTTTTGCTCCTCTGCGGTTTTTGTGAGCCTTGCAACTGTTTCCCTCATTTGAGCCAGCTTTTGTTCAATGGAGGAAGCTCCGATGGTTGTAAGAACGACTTGGCCTTCTTTTGATGCCATTGATTTTGGAGTGTGATTTGATTTTCTTGAACGGAGAAAGAGATGAGAGGTAGAGATTATCCCACCGGGCGTGCCAAATTTGTAAACACGAATTTTTCCTGAAACGAAACGCGACAAGAACCAACGTGTACAAAGTAATATTTGTATTTGATGATTTTGGGTTACAATCTCTTTTTAGCTTGATCCTCTGATTCGATCTCCGTAAGGTGTTGATTTGGTGGTTTGATTGTTGATCCGAAGGGCCGTCGGGGGCTTGATCTTTGATGAACAATTCTTCAAGGGCCTTTGGAGGGCTTGATCTTGATGAACGGGGATATGTGGATTTGTTGATGGGCTGTTGATCCAAAGGGCCGTCGGGGCTTGATCTTTAGGATGAACAGTGGATGATTTCCTCAAGGGCCGTCGGGGCTTGATCTTCGAGGATGGATGAACGATGCTTCGAAGGGCTTTTGAGGCTTGATCTTCGAGGTGGATGAACGGATCTTCAAGGGCTTTTGAGGCTTGATCTTGAAAGTGGATGAACGGATCTTCGAAGGGCTTTTGGGCTTGATCTTCGAGGATGGATGAACGATGCTTCGAAGGGCTTTTGAGGCTTGATCTTGAAAGTGGATGAACGGATCTTCGAAGGGCTTTTGAGGCTTGATCTTGAAAGTGGATGAACGGATCTTCGAAGGGCTTTTGGGCTTGATCTTCGAGGATGGATGAACGATGCTTCGAAGGGCTTTTGAGGCTTGATCTTCGAGGTGGATGAACGGATCTTCAAGGGCTTTTGAGGCTTGATCTTGAAAGTGGATGAACGGATCTTCGAAGGGCTTTTGGGCTTGATCTTCGAGGATGGATGAACGATGCTTCGAAGGGCTTTTGAGGCTTGATCTTCGAGGTGGATGAACGGATCTTCAAAGGGCTTTTGAGGCTTGTGCTTTGATGAAGAACGTACAGAACTTCGAGGAGCCTTGGGGCTTGATCTTTGATGAAGAACGGACAGAACTTCGAGGAGCCTTGGGGCTTTGAACTTTGATGAAGAACGGACAGAACTTCGAGGGAGCCTTGGGGCTTGATCTTTGATGAAGAACGGACAGAACTTCGAGGAGCCTTGGGGCTTGATCTTTGATGAAGAACGGACAGAACTTCGAGGAGCCTTGGGGCTTTGCTTGAGAGCGTTTGGAGTTTCAGAGCTTCAACGCTTTTGTGTAATGTGAATTGGTGTATTGAAATGAATGAAATGGCTTCCTATTTATAGAATTCCAAAACTTGATTTTTTGGGTTTTAATAATCAGATGAAATAAGTCACTTCTGCCAGGCGTTGACACGTGTCCTGTTTAGTGACTTTTCTGAGTTATTTTGATTTTTCGTTGATTCACATGCTATGTATAAAATTTATGTGATACATGAGCGTTGAAATTTTAATTTTTGGTCAACATTTATTTCACGAAATTTCGATGTCTACAGACATATCTGGGTAGATTACGAGAAACCGTTTGGTATTTTGGTTCCGTTGAGTGGTCCGGAACCCGATGTTGTTGGATTCTGTTGAGTGGTCCGGAATCCTTGCTTTCGCTCATTCCCATTAGATTAGTCTAGAAACCTAGATTCAAGTGAATGGGAATTACCCACAATAGATCTTGTGAATACAAATTAGAATTATCATGTTTATTACTCATAATCTAAGTAGAGAATTATATAGTGTTCATTGGTTAAATTCGTGAAATGATATGTTGTTGCATTGATTGATTAACGTAAATAAATGCTAAGATCGTGCATCTTTGATTCATGAATTGATTAATTGACGGGATTGTGGAATGACGCTGGATATGATTGTTATTAGTATGATTATTTTACTTGATCGATGTGGCTAGAAAATAATATTGTGTTTTGTTGATTCTTTAATATGTTACATGCTATGTATTGTGATTTTATGTGGAGAAACATGATGATTTATGCGATGGATGAAGTGGAAATATTAATGGTCATGTGGGATTGTTATGTAATCCTGAACCTAGTAATTTCAAGCATGCCAAGTTCTATTAATTGATTGATGAGTGCTATGATTTTCCACTTAAAAGTACTGCGATAAAAGTTGAGGATAATGTTTGGATGAACTATGAATGGCTTGATCCCTGTGTAGAGTACGTAAGCAGTCTAACGAGAAGGTTCGATGCAACCATAAAGTATACGAAAATTTATTACGCAATTGATTCTCGAGTTGTGTTTTGCATATCTCGGTGGCGGGGTAAGTTAGAGATACGGGTAGTTGGTGGCATCACGTGTCGATCCTGAACGTATGTCGGGATCGGGGCGTGACATTAGATGTGTGCAAAGGCGTATGTAGGTAATTATTAGTTTCTCTTCTCACGTGTCATACAAAATAAGTGGGATAACTAGCTAATCTGTAAGGCGTATGCGACATGCATGTCATATGAAAAGTTGCCTAGACACATTCATGGATATATCAAGCAACTAATAGCATCTCTCTCATCAGGTATTATACATATCGTAGAGTTGTATATAATAACAATGTCACACATGTGTGCACGTCTTCTTTTCACTGGATATAATAAAAGGGTTGGGAGTTCGGCTTATCCCAAAATAAAACAATAATCCGCAGCTGAAAAACTTACATGCAACATGTTGTACATGTTGCTCTTTTTATTCCTCAAATTACCTACCGAGGCGTGAAAAAATTACCTAGGTGTTTGCATTCATGTATGCATACAAATCCTCATGTCATGTGTTCTATAGATGCATGTGATTAATCACATTAGGAGTGAGAGAAAATATAATGTATACATACAAATCCTCTTGTCATTTGTTCTATGAATGTATGCAAAATAATCGAATTACAAGAGAAGAAAAAAAATAATGTTTCATACAACACGTTACATAACCCTATGTAGATTAGCTAGCCCACTCATGATATAATGATAATGTTGTATGAATCGTGTTGAATTGATGTCTCTATTTTAATCATCAGAGAATACTCATATATATATATATATATATATATATATATATATATATATATATATATATATATATATATATATATATAATGTATCAGTTTGGATACAACCTGTAGTCAATATAGATGCGAAATTGTAACGTTTTGTTTGGTAGGAACTCGGAAGTGGATGCCTCCTTCAAAGGTAATTGTTTCATGCAATTAGCTTTTTCTGGCCAACTTGACTAGCAAATGTATTTTTCTGGTCCTCTACCATTCATATTGTCTTTGTCTCGGGGTACTATATGGGTTAGGGTGCATGTTGTGGCTACTAGATTGTACTGGTTCCTCACGAGAAATTTTTTAGTGTGCTGGGAACATAGTTTGGTACATCAAGTTAAAATATAAGTGGTTGGAAACTTACAAAAAATTTCAACTACTTATATTATGACACTTAGTGCGTTTGGTGCACCGGACTGTCTCGGACTGGACTAGATGCAGGGACTAAGCTGGACTGGTTTAGACTAGACTAAGCTGGACTAGCTTAGTGAAGCGTTTGGTGCAGTGTCAGACTAAGAAGCAGGACATGAAAAAATATTAAATTTTATATTATAAAATATTATTTTGTAGTTATCTTAAATTTTATAAACCTAATTAAATTGCTTCTCTAATCTCTATCCAAGAAGGACCCAGACGCTTTCGTCTACCAGTTCAATTGCCAACAATTTTTTTTATTTCCTATTGCAGCAATTCATCCAACACCAACAATAAAGAAATACCCAGATGTTTTTTTTATCCCAATTCAATTGCTTATCTATTAAAGCGATTCAATTGCTTCCCTACCGCAACAACTCACCAGTCTGCGACAACAGATATTCGAAGACCCAATCGACCCAGAAATACCCATTTTTGTAAGCTGCCACACACCTAACACCAACAACAACGCTTCCTAGAAAAAAAAAAAAAAAAATTGGCGTTGTAATTGTCGTTTCCCACCGGCGAAGGAATGGCTGCACCGCAAGAGTGATGGGAATCAATTTTTGGGGCTGCAGAGGAATGGCTGCATCACATGGATTTGTGACGAGAGAGAGACGCATACGGAGAAAGGGTGGGCTGAGGTCGTCAGCTCGCTTCTTTGTTAGTCCTGCTTAATACCAAGTGAAAGCTTGGGACTAGATATCGAGATTTAGTGAAGTGCGGGGAGCCTCGTTATCGAGGCGAGTCCCATTAATTCTAATCCAAGACCATGCCAAACGTAGGACTATAGTCCTAGTTAAGCCAATCCCTGCTAGTCCCTTCTAAGGAGGTGTAACAAACACACCCTTAGTGTTTCAAGTCTATTCTAGGCACATTGAAAAATCTATCATCCCTCACGTCAGATATTTGATTCGTTATTATAAATAAGGAATGCTTGGCTGCTTAAGATAGATAAGAAGTTCCTCTTCAATTTACTTAGTGGTTGATTCACTGAATTTTGTTGTTATGGTCGAATTGTTTATATTATAAATCACTATGTAAAGATAATCTCTGCAAAAAATCAATAAAAAATATGGTCGTATAGTCAACCAACTGTAGCAAACAGGTAGACGGTTGATAATGTTTTCACTGAATTCATCTATCTGTTTTATATTATTTGATGACTAAATGGTCTCGTATTTCATTTATTTTTTGCAAATATGATCCTTACAAAGTGATTCATAGTATTAATAGTTTTGGTCATAAGCCCGAATTTTTGTTAATCGGCCACAAAGTGACTTGAGGAGGAACTCCAAGCATCCATTGTGGAGCCAAGTCACTTGTAATTATCATACCCCATATATACATTTTTTTCCCCCGATCATATAGACATTTAGGGTTACTACTAACACTACGGGCTCGTTTAGATGCGCTTTTAACAAAACTGAAAGTGCTTTTAGAGAAAATTTTGAGTTCTAAAAACACTTAAAATGCTTCCTGCAAAAAGTATATAATTGATGTTTCTTGCAGAAAGTACTGTCTATTTTTGCAGGATTTACTTGCAAACTTTTAAGAATTGATTTTAAAAACCTTTTATCCAAATCCCTTTTAGTTATTTTAAAAGTACTCCTAAACTAGCTGTAAGAAAATTGAAACATATTTACTCACGCGATCTTTTCAGGGGACTAATCAATTTGAAGACATAGCTAGATACGTACGTACGTATGTATGTATGTAATAAAAGGAAAACCGGTTTCATATCTTTTATGTAATGTTAACGTGGACACGGAGCAAAAAGTTCAAATATTATAAAAATAGTCTGACCAGACAAGTAGCTAGCCAACTAATCGTAGGGGGTAACTTATCCTTACAGTACTGTGTAGGGTTCCTGCTAATCTTACAGACATCAGATTCCACATATGACAAGATATCACGATGTTATTTTTCAGAGGAAAGGGATCCTCTACGGATTCCTTCCGTCAAATCTATCGAATCACATAATTCAGATTTTTGAAATTTAATTAAACAATTAAAGTTATTATAACTTTTAAAATGATCATCTGTTTGTAACCTTTGAATTAAATTTCAAAAGTTTAGATTGATTAATTGAGTGAATTTAATGTAAAGGATCAAGAGAGGATCCCTTTTCATATTCAGATTCCATATAATTTTATCACGTTTAAGATTGGACCCCCCTCATTTTGTCGTTAAATGAAAACTTAAAATATAAAAGCTTTTGATTATTGAAATGCAGTATGAAATAATTGTGGGTATATGAAAGTTAACGACATAATTATATAATTATATATATATAGATATTAGAAATTTTAACCCTTTTTTTATGTATCAAAGCATGAGTCAAGTCCAACGGCCACACGTGCTTCATATTACTCAATTTCTATCGTTTACGTGTTTGATTTGAAAATTTCTCACACATGAAAGAGCATGTGAAGATGTGAAGTTAAAAAAGTCCAACATTGATGAAAGAGAAAGCTTGCAAAGTCTTATAAGAGTTTGAGCTATGTCTCGTACTGCCAATTGCATTTACAGTCGAACTTCAAATTTCTTGAATATATACAGACTGAAGAAAAAGCCAACGCACGTCGGCTTCCCAACATTTTCCTTGCTAGTGTGTAACTGTGTATACATTTCCAGTGCTTGTCGACCTTCCCAAGCTAGAATCATTCACTCTCATATATTTCTTCAATGGAATATAAGCATTATTGCAATATGGTAGGGATGACAAGTGCTCCATCATTCCACAATTATGTCTGCTTGCTGCTGCTGCTGCTGGTGGCTTCAGCTAGCGTGAAGGTTCAAAGTAAAGCCATCTTTTAAGTTTCATCCATGAGCCATCCTTTACTTCTTTTAACTACAAGGCATGCTTCATAATTCGGCTATGACACCACGAATAATTACATAATTTTTTTTTCCGTATGACTTATCTAAGTTGACTAGACCAGTATGCTCCTCTGTCTACATTCAAATTCGAATCCTACTCCACGCAATTTAGATAACATGTAAGCAAAAACTACATATACTGCAGTGTAAACAGCGACCCCTATTGCCGAATTCAGCAATCGGAATTGTGTATCCCTCCAAGTTCATGCAGAAGTAGAATCCATAGCAACACTAAACTCACACATATATATTCTACCAAAAAATTCTAAGGCCCAACCTCACTAGCAAAAGAATGAGGTAGCCCGCCCCATTGAAAATTCCTGGCTCGGCCCTTACTCTAAGTCCATGCACAAGTCATCACTCGACTCTAAGTCCATGACGGTCCATGGACTTCATTAGCCGAATTTCTCACAATTTGAGCAAATACCTTAGTCTTGTTTGTGCAAATATATATCTTAGTATGACAATGTGAATCGTGTTTGTAAACTTTATTTCAATTAATTTATACAGCGATATGATCTCAAAACTCAAAAGTATGAAATGTTTACATCCCAGAGCCTTTTTTATTATTTTCTAGCCTCTCAGCGAACGATGATTCGCTGAATGAATTACAAGAAAGAAAAAAAATCTCACTTGTTTGGAGGAGTAAGGATGGTTCGAGTAGGAAGCATAGTTTAGGATTCTCGACCTGGGTGTACCAACTGACGAGTTATTGAACTCTTGAAGATGAAAAACAACCAGGACTCACTGTATCAGAACCAGAAGATAGCACCTTTTTGCCGAGCGAAAACATAAAGGCGAACCTTCAAGCCTACGCAATGCTCGCAGAGAAGGAAGAGGGAAACACTTAGCAACCAGCAACAGAAACATATTGCAGACTGTCCGGCAACATTAAGAGGCAGAAGCTGAATCGGCAGTAAGTAGGGGGCATTGAAGGTGATTAAAGTCCTCACGGCCCGAGTTTTCCCTGAGAATTTGGAACAGCATCTATTTAGAGTAAGCATTCTAAGAGTTACATATGTATAAGGAAAATCATACAAGTTAACAAGTTTGTTTTCAAATGGCACATACTAATAGCCTATAAGGTGTGAAAATTCATACGATATCTTTTCTTAGGCGCTTTCTTTTCTGCAGAATGTACGATCTGATATGAAAATTATTCAACATTTGAGCATTCGTATGAGGGGAATCAAGACTATTGCTTAAGAATATAACAACAGAACTTTCATAAATATAACACGAACTCCGCAATCAAGTGAATACATTGGTTTCAAGTTTCAACTATGCTATTCATCCAACTTCTTCTCCTTAAGACTACGATTTTCTTAACACCGAGCGTAACAATATAAGACATGCATGAATTTCTGCCTAAAAAAAGAAGCAACGCATATGAACAGACACCCAAACACATGCAGAGTATGGAAACACACACATCATAATCGAAACAGAATAAATAGAATCTGTTATATTCGATATTGACTTAAGAATTCCGAATTATAACAGTTACTATCGAAGAGAACTTACGATGATTGAAGAATTGATTCCACATCATTGGTTCTCTCCCTTTCTTCTTTGAGTGAAGAGCCGAGAACAAGTTGTGTTGAACTGGTGGTAGTGTCCAAGAAATAGAGGGCACTTGACATAAGGCAGCAACAGACAAACATGGCAATTGGCCCAAAGATCCAAAGAAACATGGGAATTGAGAGGTAAAATGCTCGCAATCCGAGGGACCAAAAGTAACTCCCTCGATTCAAAGTTACCGAAACATATTTAACGTAATCTGTTTTGTCTGTCCATACTGGCAGGGTAGCCAAGAAGCTGGTATGAGCAAAGTATCTGGTGGCCAGCACATTGCAGATAAATCCAACGAGAAAACACAGTAAAACGCAGAAGTACTTGATTGAAGAGAGAGGGAGAGAGGAAAGTTTTTGTGTTGAAGTGCTTTCGGAGCTCGAACTGGTGCTCACGAATACGCTGATTACCGAAGAAAGAGTGATTGCTGCTGTTGCCAAAAGGGAAGATGCCATTATGTTGTTGCGCAATGTTTGTACCATCAAAACTCCATTCTTCGAGGGGTCCTGAAATTCATGGACTCAACTTCTTGAGGTTTGGCAATACAAATCAAAACACTTTTACTGGTAAGTGCTTATTACTGGAAGGAAAATTTTTAATATGGTCCATGTTCTTCTTGGAAAAGCGCACTTCCAAGTAGTTTTCTTACATAGAAACACCTTTTAACTTTCTATGCTAAACATAATTAGAAGCTCCTCAAAAAACACTTGGTCATTCTAAAAGCACTTATACTTCGCTTTTAGCTATTCTAAAAACACTTCAAGACAGGAGACATAAATAGAGAAGGGGGAAAGGGAAAGTACTTTCTAAAGAAACATATGCACTAACCCAGAAGCTCTTTTCTTTTTCTGCCAATCATTGCTAGAAGAATCTCTAAAAATGCTTAATCATTCTAAAAGCACTTTTATTTCGCTTTTAGAACCTCTAAACGAGAGAGAGAGAGAGAGAGAGAGACTAACAGTCATCATGGAGAAGATCCATTGCGTGCGAACCACAGCATTGAGGCCAATGACAGTTCGTGAGGGATTGTATAGCACTGTGATGAGTAGCCAAACGTGGTATATTCCCAGCACAAACAGTCCCGCCGGCACCAGATAATAGTTCATGCTTAAGCTATCCAATCCCATATCCCTCCTCTGTTTCCAGTCTTCTCAACCGAAAACAAGTTAAAAGGCAAAGTACGACAGAACACAAACCAGCACAACCATTGAATTATGTCGACGTTTGGGACTAATAATGTCTCTGACCGCCTTGGATCTCATCTTCGATACGATTGATATATAAAGGACAAATGGCACATCATCGATCAAAACAAAAGACAAGTGGTACGTTTTGTTTATTTGAATGTGATTTATTTTATTTGGTTTTTTAATAGACGAAGAGGTGGTCCCTTTTTATATTCTAAATTACTTTAATCAATTTCGATGAAAGAGGAAGACACATTATCTTAATAAATTGGTGTAACTCAAGTCTGGAACAAAAGGCACGTCATTTATCTTTATATGGTTGTTATGTTAAATAAAGTTGAGGTTCCACTTTAAAATCGATTAATAATGGTTGAAGTTTGCCCATTAAACCCATACATGAGCTGGGTTCAGAACGTTGTGAGACAGTTTCGTCCACTCCATACTGGTGTAGGCGTTAGAGCATTGTGAAAACCTTTCCCTAGTACAAGAGGATAATAATGGTTGAAGTTTGCCCATTAAACCCATACATGAGCTGGGTTCAGAACGTTGTGAGACAGTTTCGTCCACTCCATACTGGTGTAGGCGTTAGAGCATTGTGAAAACCTTTCCCTAGTACAAGAGGACCGGGAAGAACGCACATCTAGTGTAACATAAAGTAGCCAAATTTTGGTTTCAAAAAAAAAAAGTAGCCAAATTTTTTAGAAGCTTGTGCAAGGTTTTCGAGATGCTGTAACTCTGCACATCCTCCGATAAACCTACGTTCACTGTAGCATGCATGACAAATGTTCGATTTACATAAAATAAGACATGAAATTCATTGTTCTGCTGAAATTTTCTAATTAAAAATGGGAGAAAGGAAAACAAAAACACTTCTTCAGGTCAGATTAAATCAAATCCCCCAAACAATTTATTTTACATATGATCCCATAACCTCCAACAACAACAACAACAAAGTCTTATCCCACTAAGTAGGGTTGACTGTATGAATCCTAGAACGCCACCGCGCTCGGCAACCTTCCGTAACCTCCAATAAATCTTAATAGTTAACTACATACCCGATTACACATAACAGACGGAGGACCCATCTATTGAGGATACAAACACCCTGCAAATATTCTAAATTTCTAATAAAACAGTATAAAAACTAAAACTAAGGCAATTTTCGAGACCTTATGACGACGATTATTCAACTGATTCGACATCATCGAATCTTCGGATGGAATTAGTGTGAAGATGTCTAGTAAAACTGGTGGTTGTGTCCAAGAAATACAGAACAAATGACATAATGCAGCAGCACACAAACATGGGGATGGGACCAAATATCCAGAGGAAGAGAGGGAACGAGAGGTAGAATGCTCGCAATCCGAGGGACCAAAAATAGCTTCCGCGATTCAAGTTTCGCGCAACGTACTCGAGGTAATCCTTCTGGCCTTTCCATGTGGGCACAGTGGCTAAGAAGCTAACATGTGCATAGTATCTAATAGACTGAACATTCAAGAGAAAGGCAACGAGAAAGCAAAGCAAGATGGAAAAGTACTTGACTGAAGAGAGAATCGGACTCTTGTTCCCGTAAACTAGTCTGGATGCTGTGTTGCCGGAGTCTGATGTAGTGCTGACAAATACGCCGATGAGAGAACTGAGAGTGATGGCTGTTGTTGCCAACAGCGTAGACGCCATTATGTTGTTGCGTATCGTTTGAACAGCCAAAACACCATTCTTCAAGGGGTCCTGATCAAATTAGAATTAATGGAGAGGAGTTAACTCTATGATCTGACTAACTTTTATCCATCAAAGACAACATGACTAAACTCTGTATGACATAAAAGATACAAGAAATTTCGTATCTCATCTAGCTTGAAATACACCTTTGGGGCTCGTTTGATTTCTTGGATTGGACTGGATAACTCACTATATTCAAGTTATTACACTGCAGAAAACAATGAAGAAAGTTTGTCCACTTGAAGGTAGAAACTAGATTCTCGTCCCGTCATGTCTAATCTTTTCTAATCCTGCCTCAAATTTTATGTTTGCTATCCAATTCAACCCAATCTCAACTACCAAAAGATCCCTAAGGTACCGTTTGGTACGTGGGACGGGACGGGACGGAACGCAGTGGGATGAGGCGTTCCGTCCCACGTTTGGTGCGCCTAAAAACCGTGGAACGGGTTGTCCCATGGGACGAAATTTGGCTGATTTTTCGTTTTGCCTCCCCCTGTAACGATTGGTTACACATCCGTGGAACACAAATTTTTAACATTTTAAGACAAAATTGCCCCTTATCTTTTTCAATATTTACACCATCCGTGGAACATCTGTTCCGTCCCATCCCGTCTATGTACCAAACGGTTGCGATCCAATTCAACCCAATCTCAGCTACCAAAAGATCCCTAAATATCTGAACTTGAAGGAGAAACTTTCCCTACTGATCGAAAAGTACACGAATCACCAACAATTCAATCAAAATGGTCGTGTCCAGAGATCAACCTAACTATGGCACATGAATCCTTCAACTACTAATGCTTAAATCGAAGCATCTTAACTAAAGTTAGAATCTTGAAAATCACAAGCAACAAGTACGCCATGAACAACACTATTCCCAAGTTAAAGCAAAAACCTTTCTTACAAGTAAAGGATCAATGTTAGAATCTCAATCGGGTAGAGATTTTCACACTCCCAGGTCTCTCCTTCTGCGCTCGTTTACTTGTTTTCGTCCCTTGATTCAAGAGAGGACCGCAATACGAGAAAAATAGTGTGCGAAAATCACTTTTCGTCTCGATATTAGCTCAAAAAAAAAGTAATATCATAATCATGTTAATTCTTAAATCTAAAATCCCAAAAACCCAACAAGGGATTTCCTTCATTAGTTTGTATGGGATGTAATTCTAGAGAGAGAGAGTTCAAAACCAATTGAATTCTAGAGAGAGAGGTGGGGAAGTGACTTACAGACATCATGGATAAGACCCATTGGTGGCGAGACTGCGCGTTGAGGCCGACGACGGTTCGAATAGGATGGCGGTGGATGGTGATCAGCAGCCATACGTGGTATGCACCCAGCACCAGCAGACCCAGCGGCACTAGCACATAGTCCACCTGCTCCACTTCCATCCCCCTCTCTCTCTCTCTCTATCTCTCTCTCTCTCTCTCTCTAAAAATTAATATGAAGTTTAATGGATAAGCGCGGAAGAGAGTCAGAGCGGAATAAAGTTTTGACAACAATTGTACGGGTAATATTTATTGGCTTAAATGTTAAAATGGTGTTTTTTAGTTATTGCTGTTAATTTAGTTTTCGTGTTTTTTATTTAGGCAATTTGTTTTTTGTGATTATCTTCGCTATCTAAATAGACATTTCATCTAATTTTGGTTAAATTTTTTATAAATTATGATAAAATAATTTATAAAATATCTATTTAATTTAAATATTAAAGAAAAGAAATTAAAAAAATGAAAAAAGTACTCTCCTCCATCCTCCCAGACCTCTTGCCTAACCTTACCCCTTTTCTTTTTTCTGTCACAAATTTAATAATTTTTCAAATTGGAAGTTTTATTTCTTATATATGTTGTTTCTCATTTATTTGCATTTTTCAGTAAATTTTAATTTTTATAAGGAGAATAGTTGTTCAAAAAAAAAAATTAAATAAAGAGAAATGGTATTATATGGCTCTCTCAGTTTCAGTCAGTTTCTCAATTACAGATGGTTCGGGTTGATTTTCTTGGGACTACGATGATGGAACTTGCATGGTGATGGATGAATTCTAGGTGGATCTAGAGATGGTTCGTCAAGTTGTCTACGTGTGTGGCTAGTGTTGGGGGTTGTGTCAATAATATTTCTTTCTATTTCAATTGAAACATATTTATATCACAAATGGTCCCTGAAATTGACCCCATCAATCATGATGGTCCCTGAAATTGAAAATCGATCAATGTCGTCCCTGAATTTTAACTCGTGAATCAATGTGGTCCTTCTGTTAGTGTTCCGTCCAAATTAACTTTAAAAAAAGTTAGAGAACCAATTTTTCATGGTAAAATGATAAAAAATAACTATGTTACTTATAATTTTACTTACTACCTCTCTTTTCTTTTTTCCATCTTCACTTTTCTCTCCATTTTTTCATGGATTTGGTGCTAAAACTAAAATAAAAACAAAAAAAAGTGGTTCTCTAACCTTTTTTTGGTCATTTTACCATGAAAATTTGGTTCTCTAACCTTTTTTTAGTGTTAACTTGGACGGAACACTAACAGAAGGACCACATTGATTCACAAGTTAAAATTCAGGGACTACATTGATCGATTTTTAATTTCAGGGACCATCATGATTGATAGGGTCAATTTCAGGGACCATTTGTGATATAAACCCTTTTTTTATAATAGGTCATAATAATTTTATGAATTTTTAACAAAGATTGGATGAAACAAAGATAAACACGAGGACTAAATTAGCCAAATTAAAAACAAGAGAACTAAATTGATCAAATGACTACAACACAGGAATCATCTTGACATTTATGCAAATATATAATTTTCACATGCTAGTTATGAGAATTTTGTGTATGACCGTGGCATACAACCTCCCTCAAATTCTCACATTAAAATTTAAGGAAAACTAATGAAAAGTCCAAAATAAAGAAAACGTGAATAAAACCAGTTGATTCTAAGAGTGCGTCCACCCTTAAGTTCGAATCCCTACTTGTAGAGTCGAACTTGGTGTACGAGACATAATCAGGACGTCCTTACACAAGTTTTTCTCGCAATTGTGATGCATATAAGTAAGAACTTGAAAGCCTTATGTTATTCCAAAAAGTCAAAGGTAAAAATCAAAATATATTGATTGCAACTGTTATTACAAAAAGTCGGGGAAAAAAAATTCACATAGATTTCGGCATTGAACATCCGTTTTACGAGCTTTTACCGGCAGCTTTGGCCAATGAAGTGAAATTCAACCTGCAAATGAAAGAAAAAGAAAACGAGGTTCTAGACACAAACGTTACTCGAAAGAAGACTAAAGTACCAGTTTTTCAAAGTGTTCAGGCGTGCTGAATCAATCGCGTATAATTAGAATGAAATGGTACTAGATTTTGATTTGAATCGATGAATACCTGATGATCGGCTTTCTCTGAGCCACAGGCGGAGAAGGGGTTCTGTTTGAGAGTGGCGCCACAAGTTCAGCGGGCTTCAAAAATTAGAACATAAAGAATAAATGACTTAAAGCTTCAATGAATAAGCACACAGATGTATTAGACAACCGAAAACACCAAGGCAGATAACGACACAGGATAAAGTAGAAAGATCAGTTTCACCTTTCGATGTTCTAAAAAGAAAACCAAACAAAAACCTTAAGAAAATATTTCATATGCAGCAAAATGTAGCAGTCCACGAGGGAAGTGGAACGTAAATGAACGATGAGATGAAAACATTGAAAGTTGAAAAATCAGAGCACAAGCAAAAAGTTTCGTGTTTACCTCAAGTTCCTCTAATCCCCCATTATATAAATCGGAGGAAGGACCAGCTCCGTTGCTATAATTTACTGGCTTTGCAACTGACACGCTCTCCTCCGAAGCCTCCATTTGACTGCCTTTCATATTTCCTGAGAAGTCTTTCACTTGATGTCTGTACTCCAAATCATCTTCAAGCTCATCTACTTCTGGCAAAGCTTGGTGGGAAACATATGGACTGACCATAATCTTCTCTAGTGCCTCTTCTTTAGAACTTGATGTATTCACAGCAGAAGATAGACTATCGACTGGTGGATTGCACCTCGATGATACTTCAGTCTGACCACTCTGATGAGGAATGTCTGCAGGGGTTTCCATCTTCCCTATGCTAAATTTCATGTTGTTATTGTGGTTTTTGTTTGCATCGATACTGTCACATTTTGTGGAACGTGAACTGACATTGCTGATAGGAGGGCTAGCCTCACGAACTTCCTTGCTGCAGAGATGTAAAGACTTGGCATGCCTTGAGTCAGTTTCTACATTATCATCCACCCGCTTTCTCTTCTGTCCACTGTCTGATCCATCTAAATCAGTTTTACCTTCCCCACTGCAGAGACGTAAAGACTTGGCATCCCTTGAGTCAGTCTCTAAATTATCATCCACCCGCTTTCTCTTCTGTCCACTATCTGATCCATTTCCTTCACACGATTTCTCTGCTTGGGGATTGCCAGAAGCCTTCAGTTCTGAACTCCGCCTGCTGTCCCAAGTAACTTTAGATGGGCGCAAAGGTCGAACACCACCAGGAAACACAAAATTAGGAATGTTCCTGCGTTTTACATGGGATACACGGATCGCCATTCCAGGCTTCAATAATGTGTAAAGGTTGACAGCATTCTTAAATTCCTCAACAGTTCCCCTTATGTCAAACTGTTCGCCTTCAGTGACTGGAACTCCTTGTTTTCGTTGCAGGCCCATAAAGAAAGAACTATGAAAAGGTCTCGATCTGTCTGAAAAATCACCTGGATGTGGGTGACACTGCAGCATGTCGTATGTGTACCTCTCAATCTGGAGATTTTTCAAACACAAACAGATAAATAAGGATCAGAAAGAGAGAGAGAAGGGGAGGAGGGGGGGGGGGGGGGGGGGGGGGGGGGGGGGGTGGGGGGTGGGGGGGGGGGAATAAGTAAAAGGTATAGTTTCACCTTCAGGGTTAGTTGACGGAGACGAGACTCAACCCAACCTTTCCATTGTCTAAAGTCATCAGCATTTTCTGCACTGATGTCTATCTGTAAATAATTCTTATAAGCTTCAAAGAAAGCATAAGACTCAAAAAGGGTATCCCAATCAGCCTTATTTGCTTCCATAGCCTGCAAGAACTACCAAACATCAAACTCGGGAACAGAGAGAGTGTGTGTTTGACAATGGAACAATATTCCCATTTAGCAGATTTTGTTTTGAAGAGATACAACACCCCCACTAAACTCGTTTACAGATATCATTGACACAGACCAACATCTAGCCCAATAGGTGCAACCCATGGCCATGGAGACTTACAAAGGACCCCAAATATAGATTCAAACTCAGACGACTACAAATAGCTGAACCTCCCATAGCCCTTGAGCAACATACAAAATTGGAATAACTTTGCTTAACGCAAACAGAAGAACTGGTATAATGCCAATGAAAAATCAACCATTTAAAAATGAAAACTAGACGTTGTATAGCCTAGTTAATAAGAACAAGAATATCACTACTCCACTTGGCCAAATGATTACAAAATACAAATCAATGAGGAACCTACATGTTTGTGTTGGGAAAGAAGATATCAAAACTTGCATGGAGAATCATACCTCACAAATTTCATTACCCCTCTGAAACTCCTCTAACATGATACGCAAAGTACTTGCAGACACATTGTAGCTAGAGTTCATGCTGGGATAAGCCGGAGTAATTATAGGCATCAAATGATATTTGTCCTTTATATATCTTCTAGGATCCCAAACCTGAAGTCCAAGAGACCCATCTTCAATAGCACAAAGCATGACTGGATTTGGCCAACGCCACTGTGTATATACCCTGAAGAACCGAGAAACTAGCATATTAGGCAGTGCATTCGGGTAAAGTTGGCATATTCGAGCAACAAGAATTGCCCAGTTTATACCACCAAGAAAACCTGTAACCTGCTCATGACAGAAACACACATAATAAGCAAAAATAATACTGTGAGAGTTATAGAATAATCTAGCACATCATCAATACCCCACCATACATTTGAATAAACACCACGATGCTTTGCCCATAACCTCATGCATCTCAATGTTGTGCGGAAACTCTGCAATCCAAAGTTCAGATACATGATGAGAAGCAAAAAGATGCTAAACAGATTCAAACAAAAATCCATATGCAAATAAGCTAGTCATTGGTGGTGAGAACCTGAATGTTAGGGACTAAACGCAGAATTTGGTCTGTAACTCTACAGCCATTGAGACTACGAACTGTCTGTTCATCTGCATTCTGTAGTATTGAGTCTTGTGATATATCCAAGTCCTGCTCCAAATGGAAAATGTTGAAAACAAACGATACCAATATTTATATGGAATAATGAAAGATGACAAGGTGTTCGATTGTTTAATATAAACATTCAAGCATATAGGCAACACTTACTTCAGGAACAACCCAAAGTGCTAGTTGTGCATAAAGAAGATCTATTGAAACCCCACTGAACTTGAATTTCATAACTGGGACGTGAGCATCAGGAACAGGATGCAACTCTGTCACTTCAGACATCTCAGACAGCATCCTATGAAGCTCGCCAAAGAAATCTCCCTACACCAAAGTCATAAAAGAAACTGAAAGTTGATTAAGTGATGCTGCGAAAATAAGTAGAACTTATTGCACATTAAAGTTAAGGCTGATCATACTTCTCGAGTTGCATGTCTAGGTCCAACGCAGAGTGTGTCTATATCTGCTCCAGGGCCATGAACCTGACAGTAAGGGGAAAATGAGGAAAAGAAAGGAATATGTGAAGCTCAGAATGAGAAAAAAAAAACTAACATAGAATAACATCACAGATTCCACATCCAAATAGCATTATTTACAACAAGCCTCAAAATTTATCAAGTAAAGGGCTCAGACAAGACGACTCTGACCCATAATAATTCAATCAAGATGTAACAAATCAGGCACAAATAGAGAACAGGAAGCAAGAATGGTGAACAACTCTTTCAAGTTTCAAGTATCTTGCTAATTATTATAATATAGAGACTGTAGGTTAACAATTCGAGACAACGAACACATCAAGAGTTACAAAGACTTTAGAGAGAGAGAGAGAGATTGATAAAACAGTTTCTTCTAAAAAGAGAAAGTCTATGCTTCTGGATAGGGTTCAAGTGTCACTTAATTACGACAGTAACACAACTGAAATCAAGACAATGTCGTACAACAAGAGAAGTTTATGCTTTGCATCTACAATCTACAAGCACTGCTAAAGGTGTTATAACTTTCCAACAGTCAGGCATTAACTGGACAATTGCAAACACAGAAACCATCCAGAGAGTGGGAAGGAAAGAGTGAAAGGGCTTCATACCCCTAGCCGATATGAACCAAAGGTGAAAATCTTAGCATTTGCTTCATGCACCAGTTGCTCATTCAAGCCCTTCGCCCGGCTAATTGTTTTAACCCACGTCTTCACAATCTGACTTGGATTTCAACACCAGCATTAAACATTATAATCAGAGAGAATACAGTATCAAATATATATAATCGAGAAAGGAAATAATTAAACACGAACCGACAATGTGCAACTAATCAGCTCAATCACGAATACGAACATTGCAATAACAACAGCAGGAACATAAAAAAATAGTTCAACCTGGTCTAGCCTGCCAAGAACCTCCTCCCTACCCACAGCCTCTTCCTGACTCTCATACAATCCAGCATCTTGCAAATACTGAAGACCCACAAAAAAAAAAAAGCAAAACCGAAATATCAGCAAAACCTCAAGTAAACACCCAAAAGTCAGTTATGAATCATAAAAACATCAATCAAACCACAACCTTTTCGAGTTCTCGAGTTTTGATCACATCATACTCCGTCGGCCCGCCCAGTGAAATGGGCTCTGTAATGCCTAACCGCTGCCCGTTATTTCGGTTGCTTAATGCAGGGCTCCCCATTTACAATATGAATGAAAGTTCAATTATTTTTGTATATACTTATATATAAGAATACATGGGAATTGGGAATTGGGAATTTGGGATGGTGCAGTCAAGAACAAATTTTTATTGATGATATTTTTGACTCTTTTACTCTTCTTTTTTCATTTTTATTCCTTTCCAAAATAATTAAATCGTAAACAAACGAATCAAAAAATAATAATCAAGTAATTCTCAGTTACACATGGTATTGGGTATAATCCCCCAAAAGCTACAAAGGAGAGAAACACAGAATTCAAAATTGAACAAACCCTAACCCTAGAATTTTGATATCGTAATACAAAACGTACAAATTCACCAATTTCAAACCCTGAGCCCTAACTCTAGAAGGCGGAGAAGGAGAAACAGCACCGATTGACACCCAGAAATTGAGTGGAAGCACCAAAAGTGTCCGGCTTTTCAGAATCGTCGGTGTGGGTACTCGGCCGCAGTCGTTGGCGGAGCCTGAGACTCTTCGAGAAGAAGAGAGCCTAGAACAATCGCGGGCGGGAGGTAGACAGAGACAGATAGCTTTTATACAGGGAGATTTTAAAAAATATTTTTTAAAAAACGTTTTCAGTCATTTTAAAAGCACATTTAAACGTGTTGTTATGGAATTCAGGATCATTTTTGGATCTCTCTATGTGTATCTAGAGATATAAACTGATCACGTGACATATAATAAACGGACACAATTTACGGATTCCTGATTTCTCACGAAGATTCGTGTTGGTTTGTTATCAATCCAAAATAGTGATTTTTTGGATCTTTCTATGAGTATCTAGAGATATAAACTGATCGCGTGACATATAATAAACAAACATAATTTACGGATTCGTGATTTCTCACGAAGATTCGTGTTGGTTTGTTATCAATCCAAAATAGTGATTGACACTCGTTTACTTCTTTTCCGCAAAATTGTTATGTCTGTTCATTAATAGGTGTAACTGTTGTAACTATCAGGTGTTTGATTGTATATTTCAGTTTTAGGGTGGTCAAATACACAAAAAATGGAAAATTGCGGGTGTAATCTGTGAAACTTTATACTATAATGGGTCGATGGCTTGAATCTCTAATTTGCATCGTCGATTCCTCTTAAAGCTGCAACCTTTGAATCGTGAATTTGGTCAAGCTCAAATATTTTCTCAGCAACCAAACAATCTTTTTCCTTGTTCTTGGTTACAGTGGCCACTTGTTTGATACGTTGAGTCCACACGATGACTGAAACCGAAGCCGCCAATCCAGTCCCGACGAACGAGAGTGCAAAAGAGGAGGCGGAGGCCGCGGCAAAGCAAAAGAACAAGCGGGAAGGCGATTCCAGCGATGCTATTTCAGCTGCCAAGAAGTCGAAAACGGAAGAAGATCAAGACCCAGAAGTTGATATGAGCAAAGGGGAAGTGGGTTTTGAAATCGAGGCCGATGCGGCGGAGGATAAGGGGCTGAGGCACGCCATGGAGGACGCTTGGGTTGTGCTCTTGGACGCCGCCGGCGAGGATTTTCCCGGAAATTTGAGGTTTTAAATTCCAATGCTTTGTTTGTTTGTTTCTTTTATTGTAATTGGTATTGTGTTTGCTTAAAGTTTGGATTTTTTTGCGTGGTGATTTTGTTTTGGAGGTCAGATGTGCACATTTTGCAGTTTATGATGGGCATGGAGGTCGATTGGCTGCGGAGTATGCTCAGAAGCATCTGAATACGAATGTGCTTTCAGCCGGATTACCACGTGAGTTGGTGTGTTTGCTTGGTCTGATTTTTGTATACATTTTTAAGCACTTGATAGTTGATACTTTATAGCAGATTGACATGATCACCTTCCATGGTTACTGTATTTGTTGAATTGTTTCTCCGATGCATTGTGAATTCAATTTTGAAACAATTCTAGGAGCTTCGTCGGTTTTCATCCATGTGCTAATGTGATTGCTGGTTATCATTGACTGATGTAACTATTCTTGCCATGCACATTAGTATGTATATGTTAATGCCTGACTTACTGCATCGACATTGTGGTCGCCTGAACTTTGTTTCCCTTGAAGCGTGAAAGTATCTATTATTTTGCAGTTGGATATAAAAGCAGCCAAGAAAGCCATACTTGACGGTATAAATTGCTCTTCGAGTCTTTTTATTTCTTATCATATAGTGCTTCGATCCAGCTGTGAATTTTTTGAATTCAGCGTATTTATTTGAATCAATTCCCGCAATTTAGGTTTTCGGAAATCTGATGAGTCTCTTCTTCAAGAAAGTGCTGCAGGTACAGATTTATTCTTCATTCTCTATTTCAGTTTTTAACTTTCTTTTGCCTTGAACGATTGCATCTCAAATAGTTATTTCTCATATGCTTTATCTGTTTATCTATCATTTTTCCGCACGTATAGATCGTAGAGAACCATTTCATGAACTAATGCTTTCCTATTATCTTCTGAGGTTTCATGTGTTGGTTTGAATTTGCCGTTAGGGGGGTGGCAGGATGGTGCTACAGCTGTATGTGTTTGGATATTAGGAAAAACTGTAAGTACTAAATATGGAAATCGGTTTCTAAATTTGAAGAATTGAGGCCTTTTTGTATATATGTGGTATGATGCATTAAGCATCACTTTGTTGCATTCTTTGGTCTGTCATTTAAGGATACAGTTTGCAAATTTCTGGTAGATCACCCTATCAATTCAAATTGTAATGCTACTGGATGGTTCTAGGTTTTTGTTGCTAACATTGGGGATGCAAAAGCAGTGGTAGCAAGATCATCTCCTGCTGAGGGATTGCAAAATGGTTCTAATGAAGCGTGTCCCCTGAAGGCGATTGTTTTGACAAGGGAACACAAAGCCATCTATGCACAGGAGCGTGCTCGTATTCAGAAGGTAAGGGCTGTGGATACGTAAAGTTGGGAGTACGAATTTGTTGAATTGAGTTAAACTTTTTTTGGGTTTCTTATGTACTCTCCAAACTAGGGATAAACGAGATAGAGAAAAATGTTTTATTTCCAAAAAGGATATATCGTCAGTTTTCTTCATTTGTTTTTCATATATACTTCTATCTGAATTTACATGAAACATTATGAACTCCTTTCTGCTTGAAACATGCTTGATCGTCATCAGGCTGGTGGCAATGTGAGTTCAAATGGACGACTACAGGGGCGCCTTGAAGTTTCTAGGGCCTTTGGAGATCGCCAGTTCAAAAAGGTTCTATTTTCTCTTCTTTCAACACTTTGCACTGTATTTACATTTTGACTGTATTTACATTTTGACTCTGGCCTAAAACAATATGTATTTAGCTCTGTATTCTTTAAATATGTAAAAAACCTGTGTTGTTGTTAGTGTATATTTGTCAAGTTATTGTAAATTCGAATCTTGTCCGGAAAGAAAAATTATATCATTCTTTTGTATATGTGCAGTAAAATCTTTAAGTTTACCTCCATCTGTCTACAAAAAAGATGATTGAAATGATATATCTATGAACTCTGTAATTTGCAGGTGGGCGTTATTGCAACCCCGGATATTCATTCTTTTGACCTTACAGAAAGAGAGCACTTCATAATTCTTGGTTGCGACGGCCTCTGGGGGGTATAGTTTTTTGTCTGGTTCCGATTTCTAGCGGATCTTATTCTCTATGTTTTATTTCGTTTTAACGATGCAATGTTTCTAAACTTGTTTCAGGTAATTGGACCAAGTGATGCCGTTGATTTTGTTCAGAAACTGTTGAAGGTTAGAGCAAATAGTTCCTTTCTTGATGCCCATCATCGTATACGGTTCATTTAGATCATTAATTTATCTCCATTCTTTGAAATAATGGCATGTTACATATTGTTTCTGTAGGAGGGACTACCCGTTGCAACTATAAGCCGTCGTCTTGTAAAAGAAGCTGTGCGAGAGAGGCTTTGTAAAGATAACTGCACGGCGATCATAATCGTGTTCAGGCACAAGTAGTTTCTTTGGTTGTAAGTGACCGAAATTGTTGTCCACCGTTGATTAGTTGCTCGGTCGTGAAGTAGCCATTGAATTGTTAAGAACTCGAAATATACAGCTACGGATATTGTACTGCGCTAACAATGTATTCTGGAATTTTGTCGATAAACCCTTTTCTTTGGACGAAATTTTTTTCAGTTCATGCTTGAGTTTCCGGCACTCGAAACTGTTTCATGACTTGGAAAGTAAGGTTCACAATGTTGCAGGCTCCTGTGTCGAAAAAGTATCCTGCAAACTCTTGCTCGCATCATTTACATTCTTCGGTCTGATTTAGTTCCTGGTCACAGCGGTCATCGCAGAGACTGTTTTCGCGAACTGGAATATGAAATCGGCAGAGGAACTGAATCAGTCCGAAGAAGAATGCGATGGAATGAATTCTTGTGCTTAGAACCCGAAAACAAGGTTCAGATTATCAGATCCTGCGCACCCTCGGGCAATTGACAGAGGTGTAAGGGATGCAAGACAATCAATCAACTGACTCACACACCTCAATCAAAACTCCACCCTCGTGACGCCAAAACGGAGAAACTCAAACTGTACTCGACATTTTGAATTATGTCCAAGCAAACTCAAACACGAAAACTTAAAATCAAACGCAAGAAATGAACACAAAATTAATGGAGGCAAATCACAGAGCAATGCACAATGAAATTCAATAAATTAGAGTCTAATTTGTGCGAAGGAACTCGATATTGGCACGAAAACTTTTAACACAACAAACAGATTAGATGAATATAAACGAGCAAAGGTAGGTTACATAACATCCCCTAACAAACACAAAAGCAAAGTTCAAATCCAAAGTAAACGTCCAGAACCAGTACCAAAATTCGGAACAGAAATCCGCCTCGAATGAGCAACAGATGAAATATCAAGTATCCAAATCTATCTTACTGTTACTATGTCATCAATCTTCAAAATCATCCGCACACACTCGGCGGCCAGAGTGATGGCACTTGTGCTGACAAGCAATGGCTGCACCACATTCTCCTCCAAGATGTTGGTAATCTGCCCCTTCCTCACATTAATCCCGGTGTTGATCTCTCCCTGTGCGTGCCGGTTCCTCAGCTCAGTCACAATTGAAATTGGGTTCAACCCGGCATTCTCAGCCAGCGTATAGGGAACAACCTCGAGCGCCTCAGCAAACGACTTCACACAATAACCCTCCATCCCCTGCAGCACCTTAGCCCACGCCCCCAACTGCCTCGACAGCTCAATCTCTGGCGCACCTCCACCTGCAATCAAAAACCTTTTGCTCACCAAACACCTCACCACACACAGAGCATCGTGCAGGCTCCGCTCTGCCTCATCTAGCACCAGCAGGTTTGACCCGCGAACCAGCACAGTGGTGGTCCGACCCATGTTTTGAATCCCCGTTATCTTCACAATCTTCCCATCACCAAGTGAAACCTCCTCAACCAGATCAGCATAACCCAATTTCTCTGCCCGGAAATGCTCGATATTCGCAATGGGCAAGCAATTCAGAGTCTTGGTGATGAACTCAATCTCATCTCTCTCCACATCCTTGATAACCAAGATCTTCGCTTTCGCCAAGTAATGCAAAGATAAATCAGTAACTGCATCTCTCAGAATACTCTTTTGAATCAGCAAAACGTTGCAACCGGTCGCCTTGATCTTCTTAATCATACCCAGAATGTAATTCCTCTCTTCCTTCAAAATCCTATCCATCTGAGTATAATCGGAGACGACAATGCTCTGCTCGATATCGGTTTTTGGAGGCGAAATCTGGAACTGAATCACAGCAATCTTGGCGTTCTCCATCCTCGTCGGCCCACCAGCAGCGTGGCTGGCCTTCTTATCGAAAACAAGTCCCTTCACCGTCTCAGTATCGTCCACGGTGCCTCCAAGCTTCTTCACGATCCTGATATCCCTCAGGTCCACCACCTCTGGCTTCGCGGGGTCTACCACGGAGAGCACGGCGTCCACGGCCATCGGCGCGAGCAGAGTCGAGTACTGGCTCACCACCTTGCTGTTGAGCGATGTGCTTGCAGACTTGACAAGCGAATCACGGTCCGTGAGCTCGACGGGGACGGCCATGGCGGTCAAGACGTCGACCGCTTTGGTGGAGGCCTTGTAGAGAGAGTCGGAGATCACAGTCGGGTGAATGCCGTGGGACAGAAGGACCTGGCACTGTTTCAGGAGAGCGCCGGCAATGACGACGACGGTAGTGGTGCCGTCGCCGGCCGCGGCGTCCTGGGACTTGGAAAGCTCGACAAGCATCTTGGCGGCTGGTTGGAGGACCTCCATCTTGTTAAGAATCGTGGCGCCGTCGTTGGTGATGATAACCTCGCCGTTGGCTGTGGAGATCATCTTGTCCATGCCCTTGGGTCCCAGGCTGGTTCGGACGGCATCGGCGACGGCGCGAGCGGCGGTGATGTTGGCCTGGCGGATGTCCTCCTTGCGCTTGTTATCGACATAAGACTCGGTCTTGGAGGAGCGCGGTTGGGAGATGACTGCCGGTGAAGCCATGGATGCTGGGATCGGCGGAACCCTAACCCTAACTGAAATTTCGGAGTGTGCTGGAGGGTATCGGGGTAAAAGTCGCTAACTTGCGAAGGAAAAAGGGTTTTTCTGAGTTCCAATTTTTGAAATGGTAGAGAGAGAATGGAAACCCTAGAGTGAGTGAGAAGCTGAGAGAGTTGGGTTTTAGGGTAAGGGATCCACTCCGGATTCCTTCCATCTAGTCTGCTCAATCAATCAATCTCGACCTTGAAAATTTGATCCAACAATTATAAACAGGGGATCTCTTTAAAGTGATAATAATTTTAGCCGTTTAATCAAATTTCAAGAATTCATATTAGATGAATTTGGGTAATGGGATGGGTACGGTTTGGATTGAATCGGATTTTTCTTATAAAATTACATTTGAATTAATTTGATTTGATTCGGTTTTAACAAAAAATTATTGAGAAAACGAATCAAATTAAATTATTTTTCGATGTGGTTACTTGGTCTCACTATTGCGAAGGTGACGAAGGCTAATGTAAAGCTCATTTAGATATGCTTTTAAACTGACTGAAATCGTTTTTTGTAAAAATGTTTTTTGAATTAATCTTTAGTAAAAATACAAATAAATTTTGGAAAAACACTTAAAGTGCTTCCTGGAATAAACACATAATTGGTGCTTCTTGCAGAAAGCACTTTAAGTGTTTTTGGAACCAAAAAACATTTTCAATCATTTTAAAAGTACATACAAACAAGCTCGTAAAAATTTGTTTATGTAGAACTTCAAGCCACAAGTGATTTTCTTCTAAATTTTTTTTTACCGAGGCTCACATCTCCAGTTTACTTCTCTAATTTGATGTCTTTTTTCTTGAAGACTTTGTATTTTATAATTAGTTGTGCTGGTATTTGTAGGGCATTTTGTTTTAAGCGTCGTTATGTTAATCAAATTTAACTAATATACATAACTCAAATAGCAATAACTCACAATTTGATTTTCAAATTTAACATTTTTATTGAGTTATTAGCCAAGAAAAACAATAAACATGTAAACTAAAATATTTTTGCATACGGTCTCGTATCTTAATGGAAAAGATGTCGAATTGTTACTCATACGTTTCAAATTTGAAACTCATTCTTCTCTTATCCTACATTATTATGATAATTTCAAACTTTCCCATTCTCCTTAATAATACTAAAATAAAATAAAAAATAAATAAATAGGTAGTCGGTCTGCTTCAATTTAAATAGGTTTTTACTAAAATTCATATCCGCAACCGAATTGAAACATTTTAGTGTGATTAGATTGGTTCATTCATATTAATGCCCACCAGAGTGGGCGTTGAGGGGGTGCGAAAGGTGTAGTCGCACATGGCCTCAAATTTGAAGGGGCCCCAAAAATTTTTGGCACCTAATATTTATATGTAATAATATTCTATATTTAAAATTGCTTTTGTTATGAAATAATGTTCTATATTCAAAAATTGATTTTGTTAGCACCTTAAAATCTCATTTTACACTCCTTATAAGCGTAATTTTCTTCTTCTTTCTAAATACAAAAAATTAGAGTACAATAAGATATTTTGAGTGTCAATAATACACCATAAAAGACGTTATTTTTTCAATATTATTATATAATAATATTACATACTAAAGTGAAACTTTAAAGTTAGAGTTTTTGAAGTTTGTTTTCTTGTTTGGTTGTTCAAGATTGAACTGTTTTTTATTATTTAGTGAACGTTATGTTTGTAGCTCTTTTTACTTATTATTAATGATATTTTTAAACTTACAATCAGTGAGTGCTAAACTTTGTTTTGATTTAAGTGATTGTTTTCTAGCGTCAATACATTGTCCTACATTTTTTAAGACTTATCTTAAGGAGGGGCGCTTTTATAAATTTCGCACAGGGTCCCCAAAATCTCAGAGACGGCCCTGATGCCCACCCGTATTAGACGAAAAGAACATATTTAGATTCGCGTTTTAAACTAATAATTCAATATTATAGTGTCTTTTTACATGATTATATATGAGAGTTTTTGTCACATCCCGGTCCGGGCCCCCATCACAATTCGGGCTCGATTCTGCTGTAGCACGATATTGTCTGCTTTATACCCCGACCACGCCCTCACGGTTTTGTTTCTGGGAACTCACACGAGAACTTCCCAGTAGGTCATCCATCATGGGATTGCTCTCGTGCAAACTCGCTTAACTTCGGAGTTCGAATGGAATCCGAAACCAGTGAGCTCCAAAAATGTCTCGTGCTAGGTAGAGATGAGAATATACATATAAGGCTTACAGGATCCACATCCCTGGACGATGTGAGATCTTACAATCCACCCCCTTAGAGGCCCGACGTCCTCGTCGACACACTTCCGACCAGGGATTGGCTCTGATACCAAATTGTCACATCCCGGCCCGGGCCCCCACCACAACTCGGGCTCGACTCCGCTGTAGCACGATATTGTCCGCTTTGGTCCACGACCATGCCCTCACGGTTTTGTTTCTGGGAACTCACACGAGAACTTCCTAGTGGGTCACCCATCATGGGATTGCTCTCGCGCGAACTCGCTTAACTTCGGAGTTCCGATGGAATCCGAAGCCAGTGAGCTCCCAAAAGACCTCATGCTAGATAGAGATGAGAATATACATATAAGGCTTACAGGATCCACATCCCTGAGCGATGTGGGATCTTACAGTTTTAATGAAACGCTTTCAGTACTGTTTATTTTTAAAGAAAAACCACATTTTTATCTTTCTCTAGTACTATTTAATACACATTTATTTGTCATTTTCTATTAAAACTAAAACTTTTTTTTTTTAACTTTTCGTTAGTTTTTCTATTATATTAGCCGTACGAAACGACCTGTTAAAGGACAAAAAAATATAATTTTATTTTGGAGGGCTGGACTGTAATATTATTTATTTAGTTATTTATACTTTTAATAGATAAAAGAAAAAACAGAGTCCAGCTGCGGAGTCATGAGCGCCGCTTGTCTCCAACCAACACAAACCCCTACACACGTCATCACCTGTCAAAAACCCTAATCCCTGCAAAAATGGCGCCCTCCCCTTCCTAGCTGCTCCAACTGACAAAACCCCACAACCACCATAACCGCCTCTCTCACATACCCCAGCCCACAACCATGCCGTACTCCGCCCTCTTCCAGGGCTATATATTCCGAACCACCACCATGTCCCTCAAACACTCCACCACTTCCACCACCCCCGTTCTCGTCTCTCTACGCGGAACCCACCACCACCACCGCCACCGCCACCGCCACCACGTAGCTTTGATAAGGCCCTCGCTGCTACTGGGATGCTCCATGAGGAACAGCCGGTACCACCACTCGCTCTGCCTTGCTCCGGCCCGGAATTGGAATGCGTGCTATTATCTGCCCCGGTACGCGGGGGACGTCACGTGCCAGGCATCGTCTCGGGCGGCGGAGCTGGATTGGAAGCAGAGGCAGCAGCTGAGGAGTTCGGCGGTGCCGTTTTACCAGCAGAGTTTGAGCTATGGGCGTTTTGCGTACCAGGACGCCTCCGCGAGTGAGGAGTCCGATGCCGAATTGGGGTCGTCTCAGCGCCAAATGGTTAGTTCTGCTCTGCCCGTTTTGTTAAAAATGTTGATTACTTGAATTGGGAACCTTGGTTGAGTTGCTTTTAATTGCTCTAAGAAATGAAGATTTCATTTTTAACCTCATAGTTTATCGATTTCTGAAGTCGGAATTCAATGTAGCTGCCAATGAAAGTGGAATTGAATTCCCATGATGCTGGCCAAACAAGCACGTAGGCTAGACCGTAGAGCTTAGATATCAGTACATGTTTTCGAAGCATCGAACTTTTTCGGACTTTGAAATAACAACCGATGAAGTAGCACTTTTTTAAGCAGAGCTGAAACCTGTTATTTTCTTATCGTTCTGCTTAAATGTAAAGGTTGTGACTTTTACTTGTTAATATATGCTTAGGGTGGTTCGACCCTTGATAACATTGATGAATGGAGATGGAAGTTAACCATGCTTCTTCGCAACAAAGACGAGCAAGAATTGGTGTCCAGGGAAAAAAAGGATAGACGCGATTTTGATCATGTTTCAGCACTGGCAAGCAGGATGGGTTTGTATAGGTACGTCAGTTTTGCGAGTGTACAGTTACTCTGTGCCCATTTTTGTATGTTGTTCTGATCCTTGATTTTCTCAAGCAGCCGTCAATATTCTAGAGTTGTAGTATTTAGCAAAGTTCCTCAGCCCAATTACAGACCTGATCTTGATGATAAGCGGCCACAAAGAGAGGTACCTTCTTATATGTTTAAGCTCAACTTAGTTTAAATCATGCATGGAAAGAAATGGATGACTTTCTTTCCTTTGAAAATTGTGAAACAATTGCTCTGTAGTGTATGATGTGGGGCCTGAATTAGTTAATTAATCTTGGTGTACATGTTATTTGAAGTTACAAGGTTTTTTATCCAATGTATTGCTCTAAACTTTTTGAACTGTGAACAGGTTGTCTTACCTTTTGGACTTCATAGAGAAGTAGATGCTCATCTCAAAGCCTACCTATCTCAAAAGCCAATGAGCCAAGGAAATTTGTCAGACTTTTCATTGTCAAGATCAAACAGTAGTAGAAGCATTACAAATGATGGAGGACATTATGAGCAGCAGGAGCCCTTGATACAGAATACTGATGCCATGGAGAAAATTCTTCAGCGGAAAAGCTTGCAACTGCGTAATAGGCAACAACATTGGCAGGTCATTTTTCCTTTCATTTTGTGACCTTTATTCAGGCTGGAAGTTGATCCTTTTTGCTTTTTGTTAGTTATTATTAATTGATGTAGGAAGCAATGCATTGTGTCTCTAAATTTTTGTTCTTCTGTGTCTTTTTACAGTTTGACTTTGTGATGCAGCTTTTGTTCATCTTCATGTAGCTTTATAGTAGATTTGTAGACTTATAAAAACATTCATATTGACATGTCAAGTCCTATACAGGAATCGCCAGAAGGTCAAAAGATGCTTGAACTTCGTAAAAGTCTGCCTGCATATAAGGAGAAAGATGCACTGTTAAAAGCTGTATCAGAAAATCAGGTGAGTTATAATTTATTATTTCTATAATTGGTTATGGATGATTGCTTTTGCTCACCAGCATAGTTAAGTTTTTTTTCCTTCAAATTTATGTTGAGCAGGTTGTAGTTGTCTCAGGCGAAACAGGTTGTGGTAAAACTACACAACTTCCTCAGTACATTTTAGAATCTGAGATTGAAGCTGATCGCGGAGCTTCCTGCAGTATTATTTGTACCCAGCCTAGACGGATATCTGCCATGGCTGTTTCTGAAAGAGTAGCTGCGGAACGAGGGGAGAATCTGGGTGAATCTGTAAGTTACTTTTTTGGTGACGTAGATTTATCTTTAAAATGTTATAATTCATTTCCTCCCTTGTTTTATTTCACTTGGTTTGTTGATCATTTATCTTTGTTTCTAGCTGATTTGAACTTAAATCTCTCCCTATGGTAATAGGTTGGTTACAAAGTTAGGCTTGAAGGGATAAAAGGGCGGGACACCCGGCTTCTTTTTTGCACCACAGGCATATTATTAAGGAGATTACTTGTTGACAGAAAGTTGAGAGGTGTTACACACGTCATTGTTGACGAGATTCATGAACGCGGAATGAATGAAGGTAATTTTCAATTTTGGAAAGTAAATATGCCAGTTGGTATTCTAATGTGGTGTTGAGCTTACCCCTGCGTTGATTTCAGATTTTCTTCTTATTGTTCTGAAAGAACTTCTCCCTCGCCGGCCAGAGTTGAGGTTGATTTTGATGAGTGCCACCCTAAATGCTGAGCTTTTCTCCTCCTACTTTGGTCGTGCTCCAACAATCCATATTCCTGTAAGTTCAGGGAACTAGATCTTATTTTTTATGGCTTTTTAATTAACTTTTGTTTCTTTTAGTTATCTGTTCCATGTACCCAAACTGTCATCTAGCAATCTATGCTCTTTATTGTGCATTTATGTCAATATAGCATGATCTTAGGTGATTCCAGGTGCCATTTGTATTGCAATTACAAAGTATTTCCTGATTCCTTCAGTGAATCCACCTTTGATCCAGCTACATTTTTTCATGATTACGTTTTTATCTTATTTCTTTATCGATTGATAGAGATGTCATTTTCTCAGCATAAGGCATGCTGAACTCATATTTAATTTGGGTGTTGGGCATTGCTCTATTTACAGGGGTTTACTTACCCAGTCCGAGCACATTTTCTGGAGAACATTCTAGAAATGACTGGGTATCGGTTAAATCAATATAATCAGATTGATGATTATGGTCATGAAAAGTCGTGGAAAATGCAGAAACAAGCTCAAGGTTTCAAAAAGAGGAAGAGCCAAATTGCTTCTGCTGTAGAGGTATAGAAAATTTGTGTCTTATTTAGTTTCGTCTCAATCCCTCGGTTGTATTTAATTTTTTTTGGCCCTTTTGAACAGGATGTACTTGAAGCTGCTGACTTTAGGGAACACAGTCCAAGGACTCAGGAGTCTCTGTCCTGTTGGAATCCGGACTCTATTGGTTTTAACCTCATTGAGAGTCTTCTTTTACACATAGTCAGGAAAGAACGGCTTGGCGCAATTTTAGTTTTTATGACGGGCTGGGATGACATAAACTCCTTGAAGGATCAACTCCAAGCTCATCCCCTATTAGGAGATCCTAGCAGGGTCCTACTGCTGGCATGTCATGGTTCCATGCCTAGCTCTGAGCAGGTGATGTCACTGTTCTTTTTTATGTTAATTTTCATTGCATACAGATATTACCATGGTCTGGTGATGGAAAAACACTCGAGAATGAGCGTTTTGACTTTCTTGATTCTCTAAGGATTCTTGTACTGAGGAGTTAACCAATTATTCAATACATCTTCATATTTGTTCAATGAATCTTTTGATGCTATCATTCAAAAAAATTAAATGGAACTCTATTATTTTTGGATTGTTATTCTTCTTCTTGTAGTTCAAGGACTGGCTTTATATTTATTAATTAATTTTTTGTTGTTTTTTGTAAACAGAAATTGATATTTGATAAGCCAGAAGATGGTGTTCGGAAAATAGTTCTAGCTACAAACATGGCTGAGACTAGTATCACTATCAATGATGTAGTTTTTGTTGTTGATTGTGGAAAGGCGAAAGAGACATCATATGATGCACTAAATAACACTCCCTGTTTGCTTCCTTCCTGGATTTCAAAGGCTGCTTCTCGGCAAGTAAGACAGTCTGACAGTTTCTGTATCAATTTGATTATTTCTCTAGTTCATGGTTGGATATTCTGATATGATGCAATGCATGAGTTTGTACCGACTGTAATGCTTCTTAATTAAACTGTGCAAGTATTTTTGTTTTGTGGTACTCAAATTTTTACTCAAGTTGCCCTCTTACACGGAGATTTAATACATTTGTTTACAATATTAATTTGATGCGTTTAATCTGCAGAGAAGAGGCAGAGCTGGTCGTGTTCAACCTGGCGAGTGTTACCATCTCTACCCCAGATGTGTATATGATGCCTTTGCTGATTATCAGTTGCCTGAACTTTTGAGGACTCCATTGCAATCTTTATGTTTACAAATCAAAAGTCTACAACTTGGAAGTATTTCAGAGTTCCTATCTAAGGCCTTGCAGCCACCGGAACCTCTATCGGTAAGTTTCTATGCTAGTACTCAGATTATTCTTTATAATACTTGCATGGGAGGTGATAGTCTTGTAATGCAACGATATCTAAATTTAACATGTGAAATAAGATATTTGGCAAAAAAATGTGTGAACTAAGGTATAATTATTCTTAACAGTGTGATCTATGCATATCTTCATATCAGTCCTCACGATTTTTTTGTTTTGTTTTGTAGGTTCAAAATGCTGTTGAGTATTTAAAGATCATTGGGGCTTTAGATGATAATGAAGATCTGACAGTGTTAGGTAATGAATGATTATCAAAGCTGTTTTAAGTTGTGTGTTGATTTGTTTGCAAGTCAGAAAGATTAACTGGTGATTTTATGCTATGCAGGACGTCACCTGTCGGTGCTTCCCGTTGAGCCTAAACTTGGAAAAATGCTCATATTGGGGTCTATTTTCAACTGTTTGGATCCAGTAATGACTGTTGTCGCAGGCCTTAGTATGAGAGACCCATTCCTTATGCCGCATGACAAGAAGGATGTAAGTATGATATTGTGTTCAAATTACACTTTGCTGTTGCGTATTATAATTTATAATGGTGTCTCCCATCCCCTGCACGCCATCATATTCCTATGTCATTAGAAACTGATATTTTCCCCGACTTAATACTTGTAGTTGAGTAAGTCGACTTTTATACTTTTCGCTAACATTCAAAGTAAAGAGATACGCAAAGAAGTTAACAGTGATCAGTTCTCTTCCTGATTTTTTATTTTTTATTCCTGGGAAACCAACAAGCATAGGTTCAGTAGTAGTAACCATGTCATTTTCAACTTCTGTAGCTTGCAGAGTCCGCAAAAGCACAGTTTTCTGCTCATGATAACAGTGATCATCTTGCTCTCGTCCGAGCTTATGATGGATGGAGAAGTGCTGAAAGAACACAGTCTGGCTATGAGTACTGCTGGAGAAACTTTCTTTCTGTACAAACTCTGAAAGCCATTGAGTCTCTTCGGAAGCAGTTCTTCTTTTTGCTCAAGGATGCAGGTCTGGCTGACCATAATACAGAAAGCTGCAATACATGGAGCCATGATGAGCATCTTGTCCGAGCAGTCATCTGTGCTGGATTATTTCCTGGAATATGCTCTGTCGTGGTAAGTTCTCTTATAATGTTTGTATATTTTTCATATTCTAATTTTCTTTTATCGCATGAAACGAAACTGTTTTGTTTGTGGGAATAGCCTCTTTTACACTGTGTACAATATACAAATAAAAGATTGATATGCTCAAGTGAGTAAAACAGAGTGATAGAGGGTGTTGTAATCTTCACATTTAATTGAATTGATTCGATACTCCAATAGATATGTTAAGTTTACAACAACTGTGATAAAGGGGTCATGATTCTTCAGATTAAGTTGAATTTCTGAATGACTGGCCTCTGATTTTGTTTGCATCTGTTTTTCTTGTGGATGGCTTTTCTTTTCTCATCTATTGTATATGTTGTGACACGTTCTACAGAACAAAGAGAAGTCGATTATGCTTAAAACACAGGAAGATGGACAAGTGATGCTATACTCGGTTAGTTTCTTATTTTGGTTGAATTCATGTTTCCTTGTTGTACTGCTTAAAGTTTCCTGTTCTAATTGCGTATGATGACCCATTTTCTGTTCTATTGTTTATGATCGATCTATTAGAGTTCTGTCAACGGAAGCATACCCAAAATTCCATATCCATGGCTAGTCTTCAACGAAAAGGTGAAAGTGAATTCGGTTTTTCTCCGGGATTCAACTGGTATATCTGATTCTGTGCTCCTTCTGTTCGGGGGCAACATTTCCATGGGTGGCCTGGTAAGTTTATTGATCTTGGATATGCATATGATTGGTAACTTTTTGTGTGTTCTTGACGAAAAAGTAGTAAATACTCCTGCTTGCTTTTGGTAGAATGGGCACTTGAAGATGCTGGGAGGATACTTGGAGTTTTTCATGAATCCCGCATTAGCAGATACATATCTTTGCTTAAAGAAGGAGCTTGATGAATTGATTCATAATAAGGTTTGTATTTGCCTTCAGCATTTGTCCTTCAGCATTTGTCACGGCTCTTAAATTTATCACTTGAATCTAGACCTACTCTCTCTCTGTCTCTCCCCTCGTCTCTCTCTCGCTTTCTCGCACATACACACGAACAATCACTCAATTTGCTGCTAAAATGCTAACATGGGGATGCGTTCTTTGCAAGCAGCTCCTGAATCCCAAATTGGATATGCAATCACATACAAACCTCCTATCGGCTCTAAGATTACTGGTCTCAGAGGATCAATGTGAGGGTAGATTTGTATTTGGTCGCAAGGTGCCAGTGCCCTCAAAGAAGGCAACACAAGAGAACTTACCAAAGTTAAAAGGCACCATGAAGAAAGTTGTGGAGAACAATAATTACAAAAATCACCTGCAAACATTGCTCACCAGAGCCGGGCATGATGTACCCACCTACAAAACAAAACCATTGAAAAACAACCAGTTCCGTTCCACAGTGATCTTCAATGGGTTGGACTTTGTAGGGAAGCCTTGCAATAGTAAGAAAGAAGCAGAGAAAGATGCAGCTGCAGAAGCTGTACTCTGGTTGAAGGGAGAGAACCATTCTTCGTCCACAGATATTGACCATATGTCGATGCTTCTTAAGAAAAGTAGAAAGACAAGCCAGAAAAGGACCTCATTTGACAGTGCCAAGTGGGGTTAAGTGTTGCTCGTCATATAATGGAGTTAAGCATACAATCAAAAGCACAATCAGCGGCAAAAAGCTGCCCGAGGCTAGTCCAACTTGAAAGGTTAGGATGAATAAATATTGAACATCAATCTTCCAGGCCGTTGAGCTACCTTCAGAATAGAAGCTACATTCTGTAGAATCTGTGATCAGTTACGGCGTTTGAAGATCCATATTTGGAAAGGGGGTGATATAGAACATTCTTTATCGGCAGATGCGCCCATATTTTTGGAAACGGGTGATTAGGCACACTCTTCATGGGGTATGAAGAATGTACCTTGTTCTGTCGAAGTAGCAGATTATTCTACACTTCTTTTTACATCAGATGGGTCAAGGAGCTGCATCTTGTATATATTCATGTCGGTAGAGCGTAGTCTTAGAGTTGCATCGGCAAAGCAGCAGCTTATTAATTTTATTTTACAGACAGACAGCATGGCGGAGTTTGCCTCATGCCCGCGCTAGAACTTGTAGCTCTGCTGGTCAGGTTCGGCCTCCCTGTTGCTGGTAATACCATCGAACTTGTTGAACAGTCCTTGCGGTGTTATAAATGATATAGAAATTTTCATTTCAGATTCAAGATATTGTTCGAATCATGATGTTGTGTTTGGTTGATCACCACCATAAACTCTTTACTAGCAAGGGCAATTGTTAGGCCAGTCGGCCGAGACATTCAAGTTCGGATCCCCCGTCAAGTTTCACCCGTCCTGCTTATTAGACTAATTTAGAATATCATTTTGTCAGAAGAAAAACGAAAACAAAAAGGAAGCGATTTTTTAACTAAACGGCGTTGAATACTATGATGGATTTTCACAAATAGAGTATGGAAACGAAGCAAGGAAATAATAGTATGCATAGGCCTCTGCTGCCTCTAGAAACTAAACAACGGCCTACTGAATCTGATGCAGAAGTCCAAGGGCTTTTTTCAAAGTGGTTCTAAACCTTTTGACGTTAAGCGTTACATTTTGTGCATTCAGAAATGTTGACTTGAATGCTTGCCATCCTCGTATTCGATTCTTGTTCGGGTCGATTTTCAGCGTGCTCTCGTTTCTGTTGATCTTATATTCCAAATACTTGATCTTCATATCTCTCGATGGCTCTCCGAAGTAGTTTGTTGCAATCCATTCGAACCCTCCCAGCGGAAGTATTTGGATAAGAACTGCATTTTCAGGGAGGAACAGAATGTTTGTGAGGGCAGCTCCATGAACCCCCATTAACACATCACAAGAGTTCACAACTTCTGCAATTCTTGACATGTTCCTGTCAGCCTCCATAACAGTTACCTTGTAGCCCAAGCTTCTAGCCATCTTAGTAATTTGTCTCGGATTCGTGAAACACCTCGTGCTCCTTCTCGATATGATGAGAAGCCGGGGCTTTTTATGCCGGCCACCACCTCTGATTCTGATTGCATTGGCCTTCTTTAGTGAGTAAGTTTTTCTTAAGAATGCTCGGAAGTCAGTAATCGAATATGAATGTTTCGAAGGATCAATGCTCAGATCCTTTGGATGTCTTTTAAGTCCAACCGTTACGCTTGGGAAGCAATGCACTGCATCTTCCTTGTCAATGTCAATAATCTCATACTTGGACAGCCCTTTCAGTATTGCTTGGTACTTTTCGATCCACCTGCTTCTTTTATCCGTAATCAGAAACTGAACTTCCCCATCATATTTTCGAGAAGTAATATACAGCGGAATGACCATGTCAGTGAATTCATGGAAATGGTTTCCTGTATATCCTCCGGTTGAAAATAAGACGGCTGGAACGCTATGATTTCTGGTGCATTGAAGGATTTCCTGCTGAGCATCAGACACTCGTTTCACTGACCACTCTCGAACATGATTCAGCGCCTGTTTATCTTCTTTTCGAGCATAAGGCCTTATAATCCAGGAGCTATTCCTTGCCAACACGTCCGCTTGAGATGAAACAACGAAAACAGAAGACAAATTACCATCAACACGAACATCCATGTTGATCTCACAAACATCTGTTCTTGGCTGCGACACATCGCAAATGGGCTCCAGATTCTTTGTCAATCCCGAAACTGCAAGATGAATTTAAATTGTCTAAGGTGTATTTTCTTGGGTCATCAACCTAATTAACTTCAATCCCATCGAAAGTTGGTACAAAATAATCATGTTAGGTTCTTACTGTTTGTCTCTGATTCTGAACCATTTCGTGCAATGAGAACAGTGGGATTGCTTGCACTTTTCTGTACATCAGAATCCTCTCCTCGAAGACTTGCATTTTTCAAGTCCTCCACTCTTATCTTCTGATTAATCTGCTCACTTTCGATTACTTGCTGAGAGCTGTTTGTTTGTTGGACTTGCAGCACGTCCCAACCAAGACCCACTGACATCTGCAATTTCACTGCGAGTAAACGAAAGTTACACACCAAACATATCATGTTAGTGCGGTCACATTCCAACTTTCTTGCAACACAAGGTAGAAAGAGTAGGTTAATCTACATACAAGCTGATAGATTCAAACTAGGTTTGAGAGCAGCACTAAAATATACTGCTATAAGCAAGAGAGTCGCAAATGCTCCATATCGGAACCTCTTCTGCTGAAGGCGAAAAACGTTTCTGGCAAGTATCGAATCGGGCTTCATTTTTCGCTCAACTTTGATATAATTAAACACTATTGAAAATGCTAAAATCCCATTCGCATAAGCATGCCTTAAACTTCAATGAAAAAGATAATCTGATGTAGGAGGAGATCGGAGATCGAATACGAAGAGACGCTAAATTACAAGGTTATGGTCAATTCAAATACAAGCAGTTTTGTCGAAAACCTGATTTTATAGGCATGTTCATGAAAGCTAACTAATCCAAACTAAAAAGGGAGATAAATAAATTCAGATAACAGCATAACTAAAATCCCTTATAAAACAGAAACCGAATCGAGACACAGTAAATATGGAAAGCATCCAAACATAGCAGTCACTGAATGCTCATATCTCAACCGGAAACAACGAATCAACTTACAAAATCTTGCAGGATCTCCACCATCCCCCCTCCCCCTTGTATGAAAAACTCGACTTGGGCAAGTTAAAATTTCAAGTGAACGAAAAGAGTGATACAATTAGTGTAGCCCTGGTAAGGTTTTTATCGAGACCTATTTATGCACCATATCCTCTCTTTTTATACATAGTCTTCTTATATTAATGAATATCGTACTCTTTTCAAAAAAAAAAAAAAGGGTGTAGTTTGCATCTGTTTTTCTTGTGGCTGGTTTGCAATTTTCTCAGTTTTCTGCATATGGAAAGTACTAGCGGCCCAAGAACATTTCCAGAACTGAGTTCTGTCGATCAAAACTTCTTTGAAATGTCCTTCACCATTTTTAAGAGGCTTGAGGTGCGGCAAATGTTCTACAAAAATAGCTCTATTGATCACTTTTGTTCTGTATAAATTTGCTAAACTGAATAAAACAATGAGTTATTGCTTCTAGTTTTAATGAAAAATGTGATTTTTAAGTTTTTACAAGATTTTTTACGAGATTTTTAAAGTCTTACCATTTGTTGATTAACAAAACTAGTTTTATTGAATTTTAAGCTTAAACACACAAAACACAAATTAAAAAAAAAAAAACCAATAAAAACACAAGCATGGCTGAAATATGGAGTTCCGTGATATCTATGCTGGGGCGAAAGTTCCATTAAAATGCCTCAACTTTTTTAGAACAGGTCCGAGTCAAATATCAATAATTCGAAGCGCTTCTATATTTTATACACTATTTCAGAAACCCAAGGACTCAACAGATTTTGTAAAAAATTCCCAAAATCAATTAAAAAACAGTTAGTTTGCTCACACGGTAAGAAAAATATTACAATTCATATAAAGCTGGCTTCCCATTTTATAGTGTTAAAAAGCATTTTATTTCATTTTTTAACTTAAAACAAAAAAAAATCAATAAAAATACTAGTTCGGCGTTCAATTGACACGGTCCTCTAAATTTTTTTAAAAATCATGATGCAACAAAATTCATACAAAAATGGGTCTTATGATGACTTTTGTAGTAGTCCACAAAGCTGATTAAAACCGTGAGTTATTTCACAATTTTTGTTGCGTAAGCAAATAGAGGATAAATAATAACCATGCTATCTATGTCGTGCTTCAGATTAGAAAACTGACTGAAGATAATAAATTTGAAATCAAATAAAATAAAATGAAAATAAATAAATAAATAAATAAATAATAATAATAATAAATAAAAAATAAAAAGACTAGAAGGACGTTCGGAACATCCTACCGAATGACTACGGAACACTAGCAAATTTTCACCGACGCTTACAAAAGCTTCGCAAATCTTTCCCCAATTTCCAATATTTCTGAACAAATAATTACAAGAGCGGACTATGAATCAATGACAAATAATTAAAAGTACACGAAACGAAAACAAAACGAAATAAATATTCAAGAGGACCTTGTTTCCTCCAGAAATCAAACAATGACGTCTCTCTACTGATGCAGAAGCTCAAGAGCTTTTAATAATGTAGGTCTAAATCTTTGGACATTAATATGTACGTTTTGTTTTTGCAGATAGAGTGAATGGAACGCTAGCCAACCCTGTTTTCCGATCGATGAAGGATCGGTGAAAACCGGGTGATCAAGCGGGTACTGCTGTGTTAACGTGCTCTCCTCGTTGCTTATTTCGTACTCCAAATACTTGAGATTCATAGCCTCCGAAGGCTTGCCGAAGAAGTTGGTTGCGAGCCATTGGAACCGTCCGACTGGAAGTATTTGAATCAAAATTGCATTTTCTGGAAGGAAGACAAGGTTTGTGAGGCCAGCTCCATGAACTCCCAATAACACATCACAAGAGTTGACAACTTCTGCAAATTTAGACAAGTTCATGTCAGCTTCTGCGACGATTACCTTGAACCCCAAGCGTCTAGCCATCTTCGTAATTTCCCCTGTGTTCGTGAAAGACCTTGTTCTCTTTCTTGGGATGATCAGAAGCCGGGGCCTTTTTCGCTGACGATTTTCTGTGATTCTGATTGCACTGGCTCTTTTCAATGAGTAACGGTTTCTTAGAAATTCTCTGAAGTCTTTCATGGAATATGAATGCTTTGAAGGATCAATGCTCAGCTCCTTTTCGTGTCGTTTAAGGCCAACGGTTACGCTTGGGAAGCAATGCACTGCATCTTCTTTGTCAATGTCGATAATCTCGTACTTGGACAGTCCTTCTAGTATAGCTTGGTACTTTGCAATCCACCATGGTTTCATATCCGAAACAAGAAATTGAACTTCTCCATCATATTTTCGAGAAGTAATAAACAGTGGAATCACCACATCAGTGAACTCATGGAAATGGTTTCCTACGTATCCTCCAGTAGAAAACAAGATGGCTGGAACGCTATGATCTCGAGTACATCGAGGGATTTCGAGCTGAGCACCAGTTTGTACTGGTTTCACTGACCATGCTCGAGTATTTCCCAACGCAGTTTTGTCCTCTTTTCGAGCATAAGGTCTTATAGTCCAGGACCTGTTCCAAATTTGAGAAGATGAAGCAACAAAAACTGAGGAAGAGTTTGCATCTACGCGAACATCCCTGTTAATGATCTCACAGTATTCGGTTCTTACTTCCTCAGTTTTGCAAAGTGGCTCCAAATTCTCCTCTACAACTTCCACAACTGCAAAAATGTTCGCGTTAGTTAATGGTTTCTTTTTGTTTGTACCAGCTGGAATGGAGGAAGGGTGCTTACTCTTAGTCTCCTCATCAACCGGCACGCTGCTTTCAATGGGACTGGTGAGAGTGCTTGCATTTTGCTGCAAATCAGCAGAATCTGCTATCACTTGATCACTCAAATTTTCGAACTCCTCGGTTTTTATCTCCGGAAATTCTAGCACATTTTTTATCACTTGCTGAGTGCTGTTTGTTTCCCAGAGTGCCAATATCTTGTGTTTGACACCCATTGATCTCTCCAACTTCACTGTGACATGATCCAGAAAATTAAATTACAAACTAATATATGTCACCTAAAAATAAAGTTAAAATAGAAATAATGCTGAAAAAATATAAAAAAATGCATGAATGTACATACAAGCTGGTAGAGGATTCAAAGTAGGTTTCAGCACAGTGCAGAAGCACAGTGCTACGAGCAAGCAGCAAACGAATGCTCCATATCTCAATTTCTTCTGCTCGTGCTTACTAAAGCTTCGGGCTAGTATCGAATTATACATCACCGCCATTTTCGCTTTTCGATCAATGTAACGCTGGCATTTCGCACACAAGACGGAGAAGATTTAGTAGTGTTACTTGTGATGAGAGGTTGAGTGAATTGTGAAGCAAAAGACTTACTTGGTTGCCATTTTGTATAGCAATTGAAGGAGGTTGAGGTGCAATTTTCTATGACTTGTTGCACCCCACGATTTTGTTCTCTCTCTCTAAGTCTAGGAGATTCTCCAAATTTTAAAAAAAGGAGATATGAAAAGGACATTTTGGTTGACTGTAATCGAAACAAAATCCGTTTTTCTTTTGGCATATTTGTTATGAGCTAGAGTTTCATAATTCTTGTTTATATTTGTAATTCCACAATCTGCCGGCCCTGGATTCGAGCTTCAACTGAAAGCTAACAACCAACTACGACTGTAGAAATTAGGATATTGTGGTTAGGTTGCATAATTACATGTGTGTCACTACTATTAGCCCTAAGTTCAACTGCAAGTGCAATTGCAAAGATGAAAGCGACCCCATCAAAATGACTTTTATCCTGCATTTGAAAGAAGAAAATAAGCGTTTATCAAAAAAAAAAATAGAAGAAGAAAATAAGCTTATAATTTTGAGATAAATTGTAACTTTGAAATTGGTTTACTTTAATTCCTGTCTTTAGATTCATAAACGAAGAAGATTAAAAATTTCACGCTATCCGTGATACTATTTTTTTACACAACTTTTGACACATTTGTGAGGCCCACTTCGTAATGTATTTCAACGATGCAAACCGCCTATCTTTTAGGTATTCCCTCAAAGATCATGTCTATAAAAAAAAAAACTATCCAAATCTAAAACCATATATATGACCATTAGATTAATGGTTCAAGGTTTCTTTGTAGAACTGTATTCATCTATTTTCTTCACTATTTATGGTAAGGGTGATCTATGAATGATGCCCTAAAAGATAGACATTTCATATCATTGAAATACATTACGGAGTTGGCCACACAAAAACGTGTGTCAAAAGTTGTGTAAAAATAGTGGTGTCACGAATCCAACCCCAATAAGATATAGGGTTTGGTGAAGTGAACCTATTATATAGAATATTAATCAATATCACAAAAAATGCAATTAACATAATCATTTAGGCAACAACTCACCTTAGCGTTTTTTTTCCTTTTATAAGCATAATTATATTTTGAACTATTCTAATTAACGAGTAATTCAAACTTAAGCGCAAAATGACAGGCATATTGTCATGACAGTACTAGTGTGACCCACAGGTGCTAAAAATGCACATGAGAAAATTCAATCAACATTGTATGCGGATTGTTTGCTTATAAGTTATATCCAAGTTTACTCACTAATTTTCAATCTAATGATGCTTTCCTTGAATTCTTTCCAATATCCAAGTTTGAATCCCTATTTTCCGTTCATAAGAAATCAAATAAAAACTAAACCAAGTTTAAGAGGATTGTCAATGGATCACCAATATCATTAAGTGCTAATAACTACATCATCTTAGTGTAAACCTATTGTCGGTGAGGAGTTCAAAAGTCTAGAGCTGTGTGAAATGCTGAGGCATCCATAAAACCAGTAAGGGAGATTAGAGAAGGACATCTTAACTACACATTTGTCTCTCTATTTTGGTGGGCAGCATGATGAAGTTTCGAGTTAGAGGACTCAGTATTTTAAAATTGGTTTTCTCTCAAGAGAATACGTGTGTGACATAAAATAATATATGCTTCTTCTGGGCACGTTTCGTATATATTTTCAGAAAGTAATAGGAGTTGTTAACGGATTGTTATCAACACAATTATGCAACCACTCTCTGAGACTGCGGGCCTCAAGTTCCAAAGGATTAGACATTTTCAAATTTAACATAATATTAGTGGGTATAATTATATATTAGTTGTATTGAGCATGCGTGTTGATTAAGCTTTGTACGCACTTGAAAAAATTGAGCACCCAACAACAACCATTTGACCTTTCTGGCCCAAGTCAATATTAGGTAGGGTATTATGTTATCCCATGCAACGTGTACATGTAGATGTTGTTATGGCCGTTGATGAGCTTCATACCTCGGTGTAATTTTTCTCAGATACCACGAACGAAATTAAGGTTACATTTCAAAACCAATTGATAATGAAGGAGTAGTTCAATTTCTTACATATTCATGTAAGATTCGTTAGCTATTTTTCACAAGATAGATTTATCTCGTATGCATAATGAGTTTAATGTTACCATCTTAGGATAATTATAAGAGTTTAATGTATCAAGTTGTATTTATAACGAGTAATGTTATCATCATAGGTGACATTTTAAGTGGACCGCCACTTCATATAAAATGTTCTGAATTTTTATTCAATTAAAAAGAACTAAAAAGAAGGGAAAAAAGGAAAAGAAAAACCCTAAAACCTAACAATGTTAACGTACGTGAAACCAACTTTGCTTGTGCTTTTGCCGTCGTCTCCTATTCCCTTGTCCTTCCTCTGCTTCTGTCGCCTACTCTTTCACTAGCAACAAAAGAAACTATATAGGGTTTCATGAAATGTTTCCAAATGTATAACAACAGTAGCAATAACAAGAACTAGGGAAATTCATACTATTACTTCAATCATGCATATGCATATACTTGTGGCAGGTAGGACATTTGCAGGCCAAAGAGGAGGCGGAGATGTCTGTCTCGCTAAAATTATAGTGAAAGAAAGCAACATACACGTTCTTAAACTACGTACACTTGGTAAATAAAGTACATTTTTTTCGATAACGATATAAGTATGCTCCGAAACATTGTCTTTCTTTCTTTCAGCATAACATATGTGTTATTAACCGTTGATAAGAGTATGAATTCCACAGGGAACCTTGTACTATTATTGATCAGTGATGTCTGCTTACGAGTCTATTGTTTGGTATTGGTCAAAGTCACCTCCAAGCAATTTTCATTAAGCTTCCACAACCTTTAGCACTCAAGCTTATTATGCTACTGTAGTAGGAAAATTGACGCCTATAATTAAGAATAATATCATTATATATTGCACCGTATTATTGGATAATGACAATTGGCGAGGGGCCTAATGCTAGTATTATGGCTAATTAATTAGAAAAAGCTGCCTTATTGCCATTGACAAGTTGGGCTAATCTTGGCCCTTAATTATCATGTCATTTTCCTACCAAAAACAATATTTATCAAAACAGTAACGATAGGAGGAAGTAAAATCCAAACACTTTATTTTTTATCTTTAGATTAAGTAAATTATAGACACAAAAATAAACATGATTTTGCAAAAACAGAATAAGTATGCGGAAATTATTTTTTATAGGCATGATTATATCATCCTGACCCAAAAATTTAAATTAAAGAATCGGTGGGAGTTCGATTACGACTTGAACAATGAAATATGGTAAGGCCTCCTCCGTATGTCAAGTATCTGGTGCATTTCTCATAGACGGTCGTTGTGAACATTGACTTCAATTGTGTACTGCAAAAAAACATTATTTAGTTCAATTTGTCTTAATTTGTTCAAATAGTATTGTATTAATCAATTAACACCATTTGTATGGCCACCTACTTCTTGTAGATATGGAAAATTCTTGCACTACCCGATAACTTAACACGAAATGACACGAAAATAACAGATTTCAGGTTAACTCGTTAATGAGTCAGATGTCGTTATTGGGTCACACGTTAAGAACCCATCAAACAAATCAAGTTGTTATTGGGTCACACGTTAAGAACTCATCAAACGAATCAGATCATTATCAGGTCACCCGTTAGGATAACAATATGACACATAAACGACCCGTTTGCTAGGTCTAGACATTAGGCATGACAATTTCTTGCTAATTCATTAGTCTGACACGAAATGATACGACATGGTAATGAGTTGGATGGTTATTCGATCACCTGTTAAAAACTCGTTAAGATAATGAATTTGACACGACACAATTTAAACTCGTGACTTTTCGGTCATAACAGAGCACTTCGTTACGCTAGTGCCTCTCTAAATATATATATATATATATATATATATATATATATATATATATATATATTGCATAGTCTAACTTCTAGCAAGAGAAAAACAAGCAATGGCTTCAGTTTGTTTTAAATTATATTGCATTAATTAATTAATGAAACATTTGACAACAAAAAAAAAAATTAATGAAACAAAATTGTTATTGATTAAGTCTAAGGGCTAATGAACATCTAAGTACCTAATAAAAAAAAAGGAGACTTTGGATGCGGTCCTTGGCCATGAATATTCTTTGATTGAAACCTTGTTGGTTTTTAATTTTTGATTGAGGTCCCTGAAATTAATGTAATAATTTATTTCTATGGACGTTACTATATTTTTTAAATTGAAAATTAGAAATTTTAGTTGTTTATATAAATGAGATTTTAAATATAAAAGAACCCATAATTTGTGGGATTAAAAATATTAAAATATAAATATACTATTTTGTGTGTGTGTGTGTATATAAACATGGGTACATTCATCAAAATTAACCAAAAAAATTATTGTATCAAAACATGGGTACATTCTTCAAAATCACAAAAAGAAAAGAAAAGATATTAGGCTTAATAACATTAGTAAATTTCTTTGATTAAATTTGACATGGATACATTTTAAAATCAAAGAAAAAAGAATGTACCCATATAAGTTTAAAAATGGATTAAAAAAAATTGAATAGATTTTATATAAAAAAAAGAGTACATTTTACATATAACAAATTGGTATATTTAAGAATGAGTACATTTTAAGATTTACAAGTTTTACATGAATGGGTACATATAGTTAGCATGGGTACATTTAGCAAAATAAAAAGTACAAATAAAAAAAAATATATGGGTACAAATACAAATAAACTTTAAAAAATATGGGCATAACAAGAAATTAATATGTGGGTACAAAATAAAATTGAAAAGAAAATTGGTACAAATTAAAAATGGGTACAAAATAAAACTAAAACTAAAAATATATGATAAAAAATTTATTCATAAATATAAATATACTAATTGTAACATTTTTAACATTAAATGAATATATTTAGAAAAAAAATATATTTAATTATTGATATAATTAATGATGTTATTAATACCCAAGGACCTTGATCAAAAATTAAAAAGTAATAGGATTTTAATCAATGGAGTAGCAAAATGAAGGATGAGAACCTAATTTCTCCTAAAAAAAATTAAGAGCTAGTAAGCGTCAAATTCATCTTAATTACATGATTTATACTAATTCAGATTCATCTGCTAAATATATTTGACAATTTAAAAGGTCGAATCCGCTTAAAATCCATGATTGCATTCCGATTGTGACTTAATGTTGATGTTATTGTAACAACTGCGAGATTACATTTGGGCTACATATATAATGTTCCCATATGCTTGATTCGGATTGTTAATGTTGGTTAATTTCTTTTGGGATTTTAGCAAAATTGATCTCTGAGATTGGTATAACTCCTCATTTTAGTATCTGAGGTTTGAAATCGATAGAAGTGGTCCATGAGTTTATCCACCGTCAACTATTTTGATCATTCCGTGAAAAATCTATGTTAAATAAGGATCAAAATGACAAAAATACACTCAATTTAATAAACAATACTCCAAAATAATTTGAAAAAAATTAAGGGTATCTTTGTCATTTTGGTCCTTATTTAACGGAGATTTTCCACGAAATGACCAAAATGATTGAAAGTAGACAAACTCAGGAACCACTTCTATAGATTTTAAATCTCAAAGACCAAAATGATGAATCATGTGAAAAACAATCTCAGGGATTACTTCTATCGATTTTCATCTAAGTTTCAATTGAATTTCCAAATTTTTATAAACTTTTGGTAGTTGGGCTTATTTGTTTCTTGAGACCATCAACGTTAAGAACCCAAGGCCATTTTTATGGGCCAAGTAGAACAAAAATATATGGTCTAGGGACACTAGTTTGAGTTAAACTAAGTCCAACCATTAAATCTGAAGTGACAACCCAACAATCAGCCTTGTGAAAGAACACAACTAGCCCATACCATTTCCATTCAGGCAAATGAAGCTGCACATTTGATGTGTCTTAGGCCTTTATAACTCGATTTCACTTCAAGGAGGGGATGTTAGGAGGAGTTCCTATGTGCGTCAGTCGTATAGGGCACCACGCTCAAAGGTGTCATCGTGTGATTGGGCGAAACCAAATGCATGGAGTTCCTATCTATGAAATGGTCAGACATGTGACGTGAAAAGATCTAGAATTCAAATCTGAGAATTAAATTCTTGGAATGTCAAGTGTAGGATGGAAAGCCATAAAGATAAACTAGTTGCAAATTTCAATTTTGCAAAAATGGTTTGTCTTTTCTGTGGTGGTGTCTAGTCAGCCATGTGGATTGGTCAAGGAAAGTATGGATTAATAATTTAATTTATGAGGACAAGTTGAGGGAGACAAGAGGAGACAAAAAAAAAATGTCACAAAGCTTCTGTAGTTACTTACATTACATGAGGCTAAATTCATACACATTGTCCTCTTTATTTGACTGAAAGAAAGTCTCATACAGTACTTGCGTGCATCCCAAGTCTAACATGCAATGAATCAAACTACTGATTATGTTTGAAATATTTTCGATCAACTTTACTAAGAATGTCATTATTTTGAGATGTACTATATCCACGTTTTTGTTTGCAAGTGACCATTTATCACAGTAGTGAAAATGAGTGTTGCCCTTGCATCACGACGTGAGTTCGAATCATGTCGACTCTCTAATCTAACAAATTTATCGTTTGACAAAAAAAAAAAAAAAAATCCACGTTTTTGTTTCATTCCATGCATCTTTTCTCTTTCTTTTCCATTTACAGATGAATCATTTGTGGTTCTTTTTTTTTTGTCCATGTTTTGGGTCTTCAAGTTGGCGTTTATGTTTTGGTGTGGACGAGATCGATATAAAAGAATCTTTTTTGTAATGGACAGTGACAAATTCAGACACACAAATTGTTTTGTTTATGATTTTGTCGGAACTCTTGTAACCCAATTGAAGCTATTGAACCCAAGATGTCGCGGTAATTTTGACTACTACTGCCAAATAGATTTATCAGATGGGATATGAGAATCATACTATTTCATCTTATGAATAACGTACCTTGATTATACAAATTTTATAACCGTAATTTTTAATTTTTTAATCTTCATTTAAGGTTATAACTACAAAAACTACTTTAATCGAAAATTATTTAATCATTCAAATATATAGAATAAATTGACGGTGTAGATACAAGTAACATATTCATGATGAAATATCTATTTATTTAATAGCTTGGATTATTAAACGATTTCCAATTTGAGTGATTTTTTATAAGATGTATCTTTAAATGAAGATTAACAAGCTGAACGATTCTGATCGTTGATTTTATTTAGTTAAAAATATATTATTCGCAAACGAAAGAAAATATGAGCATCTTCCACGTTGCGGGATCGAATTATTAACTTTTATTGAATTGTTAACATTATATTCCATTCATTTGTGGAAAAATAACAATATATTCCATTCATACTATGAAAAAGAAGACTAGATTAACATGAAGAGCCTTGCTTTGCATTTCGTCTTGTTGAAATAATTGCCATATTGAATGAAGCCGCCGAATGTCGTCGTTTTGTTTTCACGTCAATTATTATTTTTATCCTAATTACAAATCCATCCCTTTACAATCATGATTTCTTATTTTATCACAAGATCCTTTTTTATTTCTATCAATTTACTCACTGCAATCAGCGAGCTAGGTCTTAACTCTTGAGGGACCCGAGTTACATAATTTTTTTAACATTACGGTCTAGTAATATTTTTCTTCACTTATAAGTGTGAGGTTTTAAGTTCGATTCTCGCCAAAGACGAATTTGAATTATTTTATTACTAGCTCATTGTGAGGCTAAGCACACTCTTTCTTTTAATGTAGATAATATCATTTGTTACAAAAAAAAAAAAAAAAAAAAAAAAAAACATCACGTGAACCTTTTCATTGGGTTGATTATAAGAAGATTCAACTATTTTATAAAAAAGATGCTTTCTCGTTTCTTTCTTTTTTTTCGATTATTTTTTGTGAATGTAATTCGACAATGTATTTGTAGTTACATGTGTTTTTGTTTATGATTGATATTTTTGGATTATAAATGAACATTTTATATAAATATATTGAAACAGGAAGTATTCGAACTCAAAACTTCGACTGTGATCAACCAACTACGTGACGAATACCTTGCTATAATATGTAATGTACTAAAAAACAAGATCCTCAACTCCTTTATAACATAATCCAAACTACTATCTTTCTTCCCCTCTGCCACACATCTCTCTCTCTCTCTCTCTCTCTCTCTCTCTCAAGAAGTTAAGCAGAAAATGGAGAGAGAAGACAACAAACCATCTCTAAGCTCGCCATTGATTCAAACTTGCGAAGAAGATGTAACTAAGGAGACTGGGAGAAATAACCACGGAATAAAGGGATTTAAGAGAAAGGAAATAGTTGAAGAACTGAAGAAGCAGATATGGCTAGCAGGACCTCTTATTTGTGTGAGCTTATTGCAGTACTCTGTACAGATAATAGCTGTTATGTTTGTAGGTCACCTTGGTGAGTTATCCCTCTCCGGTGCTACCATGGCCCTTTCTTTCACTTCCGTCACCGGTTTCAGCTTGTTGGTAAGTTTGCCTCCTCTACATCTACGATTATTGGTTCAGTATCGCTTAAGCGCTTACCAGATAGTAAGTTAATACTGCGCTAATCGATAATCACTCTTTAGACCCACTTACACAGTATTGTAATATGCATGATTGTCCAATCCGCTCGTACTTTTTAGGTCATCACTGAAGGATTCTCTCTACAGAAGTTCACTCAAATGGAAAAGTGTTTAATTTTATAGTTTATGTGACTTAGAGTTTCATAGTTTAGATACTAGGATACAGTTGTGTTAAACAAGGTTCTAAAAGACGCTAGTCGGGCGGCGGGTTCGGGCCTAGCACCTAGACGGACTTGGCGGATTTAAGTAAATCTGTTGTATTTGGTGTAAATAAGTGAGTTGCAAGAGGAAAGTTATCTATTTTCTATTTAAGTGAGTTGCAACGTAGGCAGGTGTGTAAGCGGATCTAGGCGGGCTAGGCGGGTGCCTAGGCGGTCTAGGCGGGCACCTCAGCATGTCTAGGTGCCCTTTCTTAATTTTCAAATGCCTATGCATTAATCGGGACCATATCCAGTAGCCTAGCGCCTAGGCGGAGATTTTTAGAACAGTGGTGTTAAACTTACACCCTATTTAGATACTAGGGGTTGTGTTGAAGTTACAACCCTTCTTCCAAGTTGAAACAGTTGATCTCTCTATAAGTTTCTGATAATCTTTTCGGTTTTCGATTCAAACAGATGGGAATGTCAAGCGCATTGGACACGTTATCAGGCCAGTGCTATGGTGCAAAGCAGTACCGTCTGATGGGCATACACATGCAGAGAGCAATGCTTGTTCTTTCACTTGTTTGCATACCTCTCGCCATCATTTCCGCAAACACAAAAACAATCCTAACAGCTCTAGGCCAAAATGCTGCCATTGCAGCAGAAGCTGGGGAATTTGCACGCTTCACGATCCCTTCCCTTTTCGCATACGGACTCCTCCAGTGCCTCGTCAGATTCTTACAAACTCAAAACATCGTGTTCCCGATGATGCTCAGCTCTGCGGTTACAGCTTTACTTCACATCCCTCTCTGTTGGGTTCTTGTGTTTAAATCCGGACTTGGAGGCAGGGGAGCTGCCCTGTCAATTTCAATCTCCTTTTGGATCAATGTGTTATTATTGGCGCTTTATGTCAAGTTCTCTTCATCATGCGCGAAAACTTGGACAGGCTTTTCGAAGGAGGCTTTTCACAACGTTACTACATTTATTAGGCTTGCTGTTCCTTCAGCCGTCATGGTTTGGTAATTTTCTCATTTATATTTTTTTGACGTTTCACAATGTTGCTACATACGTTATTTTGTGTAATGCTAAGATCTGTTTTGTGAGAGTCTAAGATCCTAATGCAGTTGACCATGAATTTTTAACAGCTTGGAAATGTGGTCATTTGAAATGATTGTTCTTCTATCCGGTCTTCTTCCAAACCCGGAGTTGGAAACCTCAGTGCTTTCTATCAGGTTAGTTCCTAACTGTGATGATCATTCTTCATAGTTTACGTGTTCTAGATTATGATATATCCTGCACTTTTAACGTTGTTACTTATCAAATACATCGATTTCCAGTTTGAATACAGCGGCAATGGTTTGGATGATCCCTTTCGGACTGAGTTCTGCTGTGAGGTGAGCTATGTTAAGACACATCTAAACTATAAAGTAAATAAGCTCTTACAACTTAGCACTCGAAAGTTAAGGGAAAGTTAAGACTGGCATTGAGATTAAAGCGTGGCTTTACATATCTGTTCTGTTTCTGTGATGTCCAGCACTCGTGTCTCCAATGAATTAGGAGCAGGGCGTCCAGAAACAGCGCGCTTAGCAGTGTGTGTTGTGTTAGTCATGGCCATTACCGAGGGTATATTGGTGGGATCGGTCCTGATACTGATACGCAACTTCTGGGGCTACGCTTATAGCAATGAAAGAGAAGTTATCGATTACCTTGCAACCATGATGCCTATACTTGCAACATCCAACTTTCTAGACGGCCTCCAGTGTGTTCTCTCTGGTACTGCTAGAGGATGTGGGTGGCAGAAGATTGGAGCATATGTGAATCTCGGGGCGTACTACTTAGTTGGAATTCCTTTGGCTATTTTGATGGCTTTCGTCTTTCATGTTGGTGGAAAGGTAAGGAGAAAAAAAAAATGACGAAGAGAAAAGGGTTTTTCGGTTTTCTTCTTTCCTTCCCTTCTATATAACTTTGTCAAACTGTTTTGAATAGGGGCTCTGGCTGGGGATAATCTGTGCACTGATTGTGCAAGTGTTGTTGCTTCTTACCGTAACCATACGCACAAACTGGGAGAAAGAGGTTACATTCTTTCTCTATCAATCAATCAATCAATCGATCGAAACACAAATTATACTTTTCCTCTTCATCGTGTTTGCTTATTATTGATGTATTGTTGGATTTGGTTAGGCAAATAAAGCTACAGAAAGAGTGTACGAGTCAACAGTTCCTTTGGACCTAGTCACATAGTGTCATGAAGCTGAACTACGACGGACAACAGATTCCACGTATACTAGGTGCAAACGCGTAATGAATAAACCTCGGAAAAATCTTGCCCGTGTCAATGGTGGTGCAACTCGATATGCTTTACAATATGCAGCTGATTAATAAATGGCTCAATTTAGTAGAGTATGATGAAGTTAGTTAAAAATGTAAACTGCAATTAGGCAGAATAAAACCTTCGTTGTTTATGAAGAAATTCAAGAATATATTCATATCCTACAAGGAATTCATTTTTGCTAAAATGATTCAAATATGCGTTTTCTTTTTGGTTTTGAACACGATTACACGAATAGCATCTCCAAATTCGATCTGCGATTGGTTGCTGTTTTTACCAAAGAATGAACGAGGATGGAATTAGCAAAGAACAAGAAATGATCGTTTTTGGAATTAGCAAAGAACTAGAATTAATGAGGGTTCAGTACGTGTCGATGTCGGAGGATGACTTAACCACCAAGAAGGGGAAACGAGTTTAGTTCTTACTTCAGTTGAAGAAAGTGTAGGATTCACCAACAAATCTATGTTAAAATCTTTCAGCCTGAGATTCAAGTACCCACGGGTGCTCGATCTTAGTGGTTCAACTTTTGAGGTGTTGCCGGGTTGCGATGGCAACTTGAGTGGCCTGAGATATCTCAGCTTGTCAAAAAACCCTAGCATGCAAAAGCTTCCGGGTTTCATTTCCAGGCTGCAAAACTTGCAGATACTGCTTACAAATTTTGAGAAGCTTAAGGAGCTACCGAGGGACATAGGGAACCTAATCAACCTCAGAACATTGGTGCTGACGAACGCCTCACCTCTCTTCGATTTTTGCAGGTCGATAGTTGCAGTCATCTTGTATATTTCGGCGAAAGGATGCAGTGCCTCACGAACATCCGAATGCTGGTTAGTAGCAACTGTGAAAGTCTAGAGTCATTGCCAGGTGACGGGAAAAACCTAACAGTGTTAAAAGGCTCTAGGCATCTCCAACAACGAAAATCGACTTGGTGAGGTCCATTCGAGGTCTTCAATCCGTTTCAATCTCAGCATTTAGAGGCTCTTCCTCCTTGGCTTCAAGAGTATACAAACACTCTACAGAGCTTGAGTATCAAGAACTACGAGGGCCTCGAGGAACTTCCCTAGTGGCTGCAAACCTTCAAGTTGCTCTAGTGATCGAATACTCCCCTCAGTTGTCGAGCTTGCCGGAGGGGATGCACACCCCGGTGCATTGAGAGAATTGAAGATCGACGGGTGCTCGGAATTGAGTGAAAGAAACAAAGGCAAAGAAGGTGCAGATTGGTTAAGATCGTTCATGTCAACAAGGTTAGAGTTGATGGAGAGATTATCGCGTCAAATGATGATTAGATAACAGTACTTGTTCATTTTCCTTGACTTCTTGTTGTGCTAAATGTTGCTCTCATTCGAAGTCCATCAAACTATACATCCACGAAATTTGAACTCAGGTCCTGTTTCAACAAAATGGACACGAGTTTCGCCAAACCGGCTTGCTTGGAAGTGTTCTTAAAGTAATTGATAGCATTTTTAGATCTCGAAAAGCATTTTTGAACATGTTTGGCAGAGAAAAAGTTAAATGTGCTTCTAAATTTTTAGCGTTTTTGGGGACCTAAAAGTGTTTCCAAGTGGTTTTTGAAAGCATCTGCTATATGCTTATAATACAAGCGCTTTTGAGCAGAAGTGCCATTCTCCATTTTTGTTTGAGTGCAATTCTTTTTTAAAACGTTCAATCACACCCATCATCAAGAATCAAGAAGACAACATGAATCCATTACATTGTCTTTCATCTTAAAAAATACAACGTATAGAAGTTCGATAAATTTCATTCGATTAAATTGAACTCAGGTCCCCTTCCAACAAAATGGACCCAAGTGTCGCTACACCGGCCTGTTTAGAAGTGTTCATAAAATAATTAATAGCATTTTTAAACCTCCAAAAACCTTTTTGGCCGTGTTTGGCAGAGAAAAAGTTAAATGTGCTTCTTAGTTTAAGCACTTTTGGTGACCTAAAAATGCTTGAAGTGCTTTTTGAAACCATCTGCTATGTGCTTCTAATATAAGCGCTTTTGAACAGAAGTGTCATCACCCATTTTAGTCATAGTGTACATTCATCATCAAGAATAAAAAAGACAACTAGAATCCATTACATTGTCTTTAATCTCTAAGTTCGATAACGATATGAATGTTGGCACCTAATTAGTAATTAACCTCAACAATTAGACCAGGAAAAATGAAGCAACACAACACAAGCCCTCAAAATTTAGCCTTACATGGGCTAGGTACAAATTTTCGGTTTATGTCATCAAAATTATTTTTACACCTCCAAACATAATTATCTGCATCGCGATTATCTTCGACTTCACCCAATGTTTTCTCCTCCCTATAATCTCAACAAACGATAGCCATTGAGAACCTTGAAAGCAGATGTAAAAATGAAATGAAGCCATACTTCATACATTAGCAACATACCTCATTAATGCGAGACCCGCAATCTTACACCTCTCAAACAAATAAGATATATGATTCTGTGCATAGAATGTTCTCATTCGGGATGTTGAAATTCCAGATCTAGTTTCCTCTTTAGATGTGTTCTGTCAGCACTGCAGATGAAAGAGTACAGAAAACAATAAAAAATCCGCACTCTACGCAATAACACAGCTAACACATAAACCGGGATACACTTGGACCGTTTGATTCAAGAGAGATGATGCCAAGTCTAGCATCCAATCCTTTGGAATCTGGTTTCGTATACTTTATATTGTTATCGTATTATGAGGTTTTGAAATCACTTCAAGCTAAAGTGTACAACTGTGATGCAAATTTGAGAGAGTACAGAAATTTAAACGCATTAGGAAAGAACATGTAGAAAGTGTATTACCTATTAATTGTAGGTCTAGTTGGAGGTTTTGCTCCAAAGATAGAAAAATCAACTGACATTGGTTCATTCCTGCTTGTACTTTCACCAGCAGCATGTCTGGCTTCACCGAAACGATCATCAATCTTATAAACATGTGAATTTCCTTCAAAACCATCACGCTCTGGCATCACTCTCCTTGATTTTCGTGGAGGTGATAACACAGTAGGACCATCATTTGGATCAAAATCTGAAGCCTTAGATTCCCGCTTTGGAGCAGGTCTAGGAAGCTTGTCTGGATACGTAGGAAGTGGCGCAGATGTAAAGTACCTAAAGAGTACCACAGATCTCACATACAGAACAAAAAGAGAAAACAAAAATGTGTAGATACTCAATTGAATAGCTAGAGTCTGATACCTGTGCTCTAATGCCTGCTGTACGGAAATTCTAACTTTGGGGTCATAAGTAAACATCTTCGCTAACAAATCTAGGGCATCATCACCAGCCACTGGAAACAATGAACGCAAAGGGGGTGCTGGAACATATTGGTATTCCACATAATCCCGGAGGTATACCATATCAGGCCACTGAGAAGGTGTTGGAGTCCCAAAAGCCGCAAAAATCTTTCCTAATTGATCAATATCACTTGATCCCTATTAAACATTTCAAATCGAACCAATATATTGTCAGAAAAAGGTGCACCCAGTATAAACTTCATTTATGCATGGCCCATGGAGAGCAATAACAAAATTACACATGACAAAACATTGCAAAGGTGATTAAAGTTGATTTATTGGATCAAAGTTGATTTATTGAAGACGTCAGTAAAATATTAGCTAGTGAGAACCATACTTCATTTTAACTGGACAAACATTCCGCAGAAATGACAGAAATGTGCAGTAAAGTAAAATCACAAAAGTGAGACACAATTGGAGGCGGCTATTACAATGAGCTCACGAAGATGCAACCCAATACAGGATTTTTCTCTTGGAGTAAAATAATATCTAACAAACTCATGTTTGTTTTTTGTCCACTGCCAGAAACGAGTACTTGTAATAAGAATTTGAAAACATGAACACATAAGCAACAAAACGAAAACCATAACAGCACTAAAAACATATTGGCTAATGGAAAAGAGTACCACATAAAAAGAGTTTCACTAAAATTATGAAATATGGATTTACCTGCAAAAAGGGTCTGCGTAAGAGAAGTTCAGCGAATATACAAGCTGCAGCCCAAACATCTACCCCAGGTCCATATTGCTTGGTGCCAAATAATAGCTCAGGTGCTCTATACCAACGGGCAAAGACCTATTAATATGTGTCAAGGTGTTATAAAGAGCTTGAACCTAAAAGCATGCTAATCACTGAAAGAAAATGCACTTTTTAGTGGTATATAAAATAAACACCATCTTTGTAGAGTTTGAAGGAATGCGCCAAATTAGCAGATATTTGAATATAATTTCCAAAGCAAATACGTCGTCTATTAATAATTTGAGGAAAAAAGGTTCATCTATACTGGTTGTTGTACAATCTAATGAAAATCTATTAAGACAGGAGTCTTAATATCTTAAGGCCATTTCGAAAGTGTTTCATTCTAAACAATTTACCAAATACCCACCACACTTGTTTTACATCTCTCACATGGATAGTGTAACAACCAATACCACCATGGAAAGGAGGTTTCTGAGACAAGTGAAGACTGGCATCAAACCAAACTCACAGTGCCAAGGAAAGCAGTGGCACTTTAGTACGCTTGCTTTCAGTAAAAAGCATAAAATTATACGTAAAGAGATCAAACTCAAAATACCATCAAGACAAGGAGAAACATACCTGATGAGTGAACCTGCGATCTGGGCTCCCAAATATTCGTGCTAAACCAAAATCTGCAAGTTTAAGCTGCCCATTAGGTCCTATCAACAAGTTGTTAGGCTTCATATCCCTGTAAAGCACAATTAGCACACATCTCAGACAAATAATAACAACCAAATAATTATCTACAACAAAGGCTTCTAGACACAAAAGGACTACCTGTGTAAAACCCATTTCTTGTGGCAAACAGCAAGTCCTTTTAACGTCATCTGAAGGTATGACTTTATGTCAGCTGGTGATAGGAATATATTCCGATCACGTATAACAGCTTCAAGGTCCGTTTCCATGAACTCAAATACAAGATGCAAGTTTCCTTTATGAGGGAATGCTTCAATCAACTCAATTATGTTCGGATCTTTCAGCTCTTTAAGCAGTTTAATTTCTCTAAGTGCTGTGAAATTCACCCCTTCCTTTTGCTTCCCAAGCCGAATTTTTTTAATAGCAACTGTCTGTCCTGTCTGCACAAGGAATGTATTGAAACCGAAATCAGAATCGATATAGATACTCATCAAACTTATTACGGTGCATTCAGTTATAAGCTAAAGAAAAGGAAACTTTAAAGTTTAAACCACTTCAAAAGAATACCGACTCGTTAGTTGCTCATTTGGTAGCTCAGAAAGGTGAAAAACCATTCTCAAATTATGGGTCAGTATAACAACAATTTCCATTTTTCTAACGACAGAAGTATATGCAACATTGTGTTGAAGAACTCCATTTCAAAGGCGACTAAGTATTCGGTGTCTGCACTGAAAATCGATTGCAACCCAGTTTCTAAGTATAGAGGAAAGTTCAAAAAAAAAAAAAAAAAAAAAAAAAACTTTAAGCTATAATGTTATACAATTCCATCCAAAAAAGTGAAATTCTTTTCACATTCAGAATTCAATTTTCTCAGCAAACAAACAAGTCCTTAGAAACCAAATTCCACAGACACACACACACGAAAAATGCACAACCCAGAAAACTCGAAAGATTACACAAAGCAAAAGGAATTTTCAAAATTTGACAAAAATTCCACGACTGAAAAGAAATGGTAGGGCTTTTACCTTCGTATCAATGGCTTTGTAGACGACTCCATAGGTACCTTCACCAAGAACCTCGCGCTTCAGATACCTATCCGCCACTTTCTTAGTCAGATCGACCTCTGCCATTGTCACTCTCCGAGTTATCACCTCACTGAAGTTTAATTCAATTTACGTTTTCACAGTGAAATTTTTGGGTGAATTTTCTTTACACAATTGGGAATTTTCCGGGAAAATCATTTTCTCGGGAAAATTCTTTAGGGTTTTAGCATTTGGCGCAGACGAGAAAGCCGTTGAAGCCCCAGAGAGCAAGAGACAGAGCGCGTAGAAGCAACGTCAATTTCAACGTTATTTATTTATTTATTATTCTGCTTCTAACTGGAAGTGGTTCGCTTTTTAATTTTGAAGATTATTTGGGGATATTTTAGACTTTTGACTTGTTCCATATTACAATTTGGGCTTGGGGTGAGGGAAGTCCAAGATTATATCCAAACCTTTTTGGGCAACTGATATGTGGCCCAGTAAACCCAACTACCCGCTCGTGCGTAAGCAATGATGTCATGAATGGCATGATTGATATTTTTGTATTGGTGTCAAAAGTATGACTCTTCATGAACTTTCTGCCAACTGACAGTTGATTGTCTAAACCCTCAATTCCCCCTAATACTACAAAATATTGTGCCAATAAATGAGGTAAGCAGAGTTCTTATGAGAGCATTTTTGCTCACTGCCTTACACTTTGGTGTGTGGTCACCATACATCTAATCTATTGTCAGGTGTCTTTTCACTTAACTTTGGTTAACTTTTTCTAAAATCGAAAAAGTAGCATTTAACGTGAAATTTAGTTAGAATTAAGTGATTAAAAGTGTATTTACGTCTATGTTTGATTTTTCCATCTCCAATGTTACCGGTACAAAAAATAGTAATATTATATCTGCATATGAAGCTGATGCTGAATCATCCAAAATTTGAAGTTTTATGTTCAAACCTCGCTTTTAGCTTGTATTGAAAAAATTACAAGATCCAAGATACAAAATCCAACACTGAGGATATGACCAGTCAAAGAGTGTTCTCCACTCTCTATAAAAGCAAAAAAGTTGGTACAAGCAAATATTGACACAAATTTGAAAGGTGTGGTGGTAGAGAATGGGAGGTGTAAAGCTGTTTGCAACAAAAGAAAGCCTTTTCAGTGCTAGGATTCAGTGGGCCTTGAAGCTCAAGGGTGTGGAGTATGAGTTCGTATTAGAATCACTAGCACTTCTTGAGAAGCAGATCGAAGGGTAGAAGTTTTTCGGCGGAGAACAAATAGAGTATCTAGATTTAGTATTGGGATGGATATCTTACTGGATAAGTGCTGTTGAAGAAGCTGGAGGCAACAAGGTACTTGAAGCAGAGATGTTTCCATCTCTCCACCAATGGGTCAGAACTTCATCCACACTCCACTCATTGAAGAATGCATTGGCCTACGTCCAATATGCCATCAATTACATTCGTTCGATATCCGCCAACAAACCACGATGACATGCTCAATCTCTTCACCTCCGGATCGGATTACTGTTATGAGTCTTCCTCTTGTCTATGTATTCTGCTACAATAAATGAAACAACGAAGAGAGAAGCATTTCAGTTAACGTTATCGCATGACAGAACAATGATCATGTACTAAATAGAAACAATCATCACATTGCAGCACCACATTGTATAGAAACAACTCCGAAATTCTGATGTGGAGGGAACAATTTAGATGATCTTCCATTAAGACATAGCTCACTGCTCGGTTCTAATGCGAGTTTAATGAACCACAGAGAGCAGGTACAAAATGCATATTATAGCGAAACCACTATTCGAGGAGAAGCTGATAGTGATGCAAATTAGAACAAGAAGCTGTAAAATCATCTAACCTTATATCGAAGCTTAACTGCGTAAATCTAAAGACAACAACAACAACAACAAAGCTTTTTTCTACTAAGTGGGGTCGGCTATATGAATCCTAGAATGTCATTGCGCTCGGTTCTGTGTCATATCCTCCGTTAGACTGTGCTCGGGCCACACAGCGCGTCACTTACGGGTGACGCCCTAGCTTTAGCGCGATTTTGTTATGGATTCATTTTCATAAGGATTCGACGTAACCTAGGAGTGCCGGCTGTCGACTACTTGACGCCCTCCCCCTCCTCCTTTATCCGGGCTTGGGACCGGTAATGTAAGATAAACTTACACATGCGGAGTTAACTGCGTAAATCTAAAGACAATAACGAAAAAATTTAGAAAGCAACCGAGGAAGGGAGTAAGTGGACAGTTCAAATTTGGGATAGATTAAAGAAGGAAAGTTTGGTAAAGTCGAATCTTCATGTATTGACTACTCATAAGCGTCACACATATCACTACATTTCTAGAAGAGGGTTCAATTGGTCGTGATGCAAGAAACAAATTCTATCCTTACTTCCTTAGTTTGAAAGTTCAACAGATTAGGTGAGATTAAAGTTCATCTAAGCTTACTAAACAATACTTTTGAGTAATAAACATGAGAGTTGATTGACTTACAACTTTCTCTGCAAGAAATGTGATGCTTTGCGAAATCCCGCCTTCAGACCAATGCTTCAAAAGATGGAAAACTTGGTTCGATTTCAGAATTTGCAGACTTCAAAATGGGACATGAAACATGGAGAGAGAACCCACTGTTGCCAGAAGATCCATTCGAAAAAACAATGGCGCGATTTTGGGCAAAGTATGTCGACAAGAAGGTAAACAAACAACATTCACACTGCACTCCACGTATATGTATATGTATATGTAGGAATGCTTGTACATCTAACTATACATACATTATATCGAAAAAGAGAAGCTAACGATCTTTTCAAACACTATGGAACGCAGTGTGTGATCAGTGCAAGGACTGCTAGCCGTACAAAGAGGCATGAACAAGAGAAACCCTTGGAGGCAGCACAAGAATAACTCGAAGTTCTGAACAAGCTCATTGAAGGCAAGAAATTATTCGGAGGAGAAATCATTGGTTTCCTAGACTTAGTGGTGGGTTTTTTACCTAACAGCTGGCTCAAGTTCTTCGAAGAATCTGCAGGCATAAAGCTGTTTGACAAAAAGGAGTTGCCATTTTCTTCATGAATGGGCACAGAGATTCACTGATATTCCAATACTTCCGACGGCAGGTCTAATCAATTACATCCGGTATCACCAGAATGCCGAATGATGTCTGTTGGAGTGAAATTTCCTACGAGAAGAAATACCTCCACAGATTTGTTGACCGTAATCCTTACGTCGCTGAATCCTACGTTGTAAGTGTCTCCGAACAGTCTTCTTGCGTAGCTTGCTCGGGCGAGCACCTGCAAGAGATACTCCGACGCTCAAGTCAGTATTGATTTTTTCTCTGGATTCTCTCAGGTTCTTCTTACTTACCTGATTCTTTGGCTTCTTTTCCTATTTATAGGACTGCATGCTTGAGGATCAAGTTCCACCACCAATCCTCATTTCCCACTTCGTTTATGGTCATCCCCCATATGACTGCACGCTTTGGGAACCAGTACCACATCCTCTTCCACTTCTCTTCCGTAGTGGGGCGATTTTTTAGGCAGTTCCCCTTGCGTCTATAGGGGGAGTTATCTAGGCCCGTTTCCCTTTCGTCCGTATATTCCTCGTGGGCTGAAGGCGATGCACATCACTTTCTCCTTGGATGATCGGTACTGGCCCATGAGTCGAAACCGGATTTTATCCTCCCACAATGCCCCATTTTTTCCTTTTTTACGTTTGTAAAATAGGGGAAAACCGAATTTTTCGATCTCATGAGGCCTCGAAAGCTAAAACTTCAAGCACTTCTTGCTAAGGCAAAACTTGTGGAAATTGCTTTTTCTAAGAATAAATTTACTAGAGGTAAATTTACCAAAACCTTCATTCTGTTCGCTTAACTTACAAAGGCTCAACTAGCTTTCTTCGCACTATCATATTTTCACATAATTTACGAGCGTCAAATAGACATCTCCGTAAAATTTACGAATGAGGGTTGACACCTTCCCACTATGATTTTCGAACTAGGATTTACGAACGAGGGTTCTCGAATGAGGACTACCACATGATTTACTAAAGTCTCTAAATAGCCACTTCAGCTTCTGGACCAAATCCTCTAATTCCTATAATACCCTTATATTTTTATTTTATTTTTAAACAATCAACTTCTAATGTGTTTTTTCTTTGACAATTGTTATTAGCATTATAAAAAGGAGTGTGCTATCCACATTATTTTTTACTTCTCACATACTCATTGTTAATTTTTGTCCGTTGATCTTTTTCAATTCATCCGATCTTATGGTCGAAAACCAAAAATGTGTGAGAGAAATAAAAAGGGATGTGTGGATATCACATCCCTTATAAAAATAGGAAAACTAATGAAAATGGCTTGAAAACTTTGAGGTTTAATGATAATGACAAAATAAAGGATAAAGTGAATAGTACCATGATTGACTTTTTAATGTAAAAATATGATTTTTCGTTAGAGTGAATAGTATGGCGGGTTTTTCGTTAAAACTTCTTATAAAAAGTTCACTTTGCATTCTTTAAAAGTGTAATTTTTTTTTCTAATTGTAGAAAATTTGGAAAGCAAAATGAAATTTTTTGAGCTCAGTAACAATTCTCTTTTCTTCTACATTAATTGTTTCTTATCCTTTTTTTTTTCTGGTCTTGTTTTTTGTCAAAGTTAGTTATCGTTACTTTCATTAAATAAAAAACTAATACAAAGAAAAGAGAGTCCAAAAGATAACCCACAATCTAATACAAGCCCAACATGAAAAAAAAAAACAAAAGATAGGCCTAAAAGGAGCCAACTGAAAAATAACAACCAAATCCTAGAATTAGAGAGGAAACCAGCATCCACCACCAAGTCAAACATGCCTCCAGCGCAGAGCCGGCGTTGAGGGGGAGCTAACGATTCCATAGCATAGGGCCCCAAAATTTAAGGGGTCCCAAAATAGTTTTATATCTAATCGGGTATCCTATGAAATAATATTATATTATTTATATAAATAAAAATACTAATCAGAGCCAAAGAAAAGATATAAAAATCCCATGGGCCTACAAGCTACATGAATGCCCACATAAGCCACCAAATCGTAAGAAATTTTATAAAAATTATAAAATAATGATATTCCTCACAATGTTTCTCAATTCTCACTCCAAGAGTCATGATCCACTTCTCTCTCTCACCCAGACGCCCCCTCTCCTGCTTCTCCTGTATCTCCCCTCCTCACTACTTTTTTTTACACAAACCATTAAACCCTAAATTCAGAATTTCATGTCATTGAAGAAAATTTTCCAAATCACGAAAACAATTGAAGTGGTTAGAATGGTGTAGACTTCGATTAAAGTAAGATATTTACTAGTTCAAGTATAGTAAGTTGGAATTGAAAGATTTAGGTATTTTTATTAATAATGATTTTTTTTCCTTTTGTACTTTTTAGGGCAAAACTCATAAAAATTAATCAAATAATCGTCATAACAAGAGGAGAGCAGTAAACAAAACCACTAGATGCACATGCATTGCGAACTATCAGGTTTTATTGTTTATACTTAGTATAATTTATTTGTGATATTGTTTGAGATATAAAAGATTACACCTACTAGAAAATATTCATGTGGCTACTTGAAACGCCAAAGAAAAAAAAAGTTGAACAACTGACTCGTCTAAAAAACGAGTTATTGATAGGTTTTTTGTTAAAGAAAAAGAACCACGAAGTTCAATTTTTTTTTTTTAAGATTATCTTAAGAAGGGCCCCTTTTATAAATTCACACATGGCCCCTAAAATCTCAAAGACGGTCCTGCTCCAGCGCAAGGCCACCACCAACGGAAAATGGGAGTGAGCGAGTCACCCGCGCGGTGAACGCTCCCATAATCCTACCAAATAGTTGAAATAGCTTTTTAACATCCACCCAACACCCAAGCGCATCGCCAAGGAAAAGCACCCAGATTGAATAGCAAAGTTGGTGGTTGAGGTCGCATGACGGAAATTAGCATTAAAGCAAGAGAAGGGCATGAAGGCCCTTATCTAAGACAAGCTTAGGTGAATTGGGACAAAGCTCAAGGAAATCCGAAGCACAGACCAAAAGTAAGGAAATGCATAAACTAAAGGGGAAACAGAGGAGGAGGAGGAGGAGGAGAAGTTGGAGTTGGAAAGGAAGGCTGGAAGGGGGTTGCCATCGACCACACCCAAAAGTAGGAGTCGGCGGCAAAGGGAGTTAGGGTTTTGTTGCTTTCAGTGATAGAGAAAAGGGTGAGAGTCATCAACAATCACGTCATATAGTCTACAAAATTTGGTCTTAGTAATTGGTCTCCCCAGTATTACCCGAACTTTGGGATAGAAAAAAAGGGCACACCTAACTAAACTCAAATCAAGACATCAAGGTACAGCAAATCTAAATCACATTCAAGGAAGGAAAATTGCTTGTAATTTGTTCTTCCTTCAAAATATTGCCGAGATCTAGGAAAACAACTCAAAAGATAAAGAAATGTCGTTAATTTCTTCGCGCTAATGAGTAAAGTGTAGAGTTCATGAGAAGGAACCTGGCAAGTAGAGTTCATGGCATAGCTGTCCGGACCGTCTCCGCCTTTCATCGGAAAACCTTCACAGAACTTGCTAGCTTTCTCTTCGGCTGCCATCTATCCTCTCTCTCTCTCTCTCTGTAATTTATATGTACTGGTGACTGATGAGAAGCTGCTATACGTGACATTAATCCATGCATTCAAGGTAAAAAGCTTTAACTATGCGACACATGAACTTCATGCATAGGATAAGTCGGAGAAAAAGCTAAAAGTGCTCCTTGGTGTAAGAAGTGCTTTCTGAAGAAGCACTTGTGAGATGCTTTTTTTGGTGAAGCAGTTAGCTAGATTTCAGTGAAAGGTTCAACGTGTTTGTATGAAATTAGGAAATTGAAGAAACGGTCGTGAACAGACGTGTTTCCTACAAAATCACCCCATGAAAGACAGAACAGTAAAAACGCTTATGAAGATTACAACAGGAAATTGAAAAACAGAACGGTGGAAACTACATCATTTAGAAGCTAATGGGAAGATTATCCAATGATTCCAAACCTAATATAAGTTCCAATCTCTAAGCCTTGTGTTTAAGCACAACGAGAAAGCTAATTGACTTTCCTGCATCAAAGATTGAGGATTGCTCTTCAATTTTCTTGCGGTATAAGTCAAAGACCTCGTCTAAGATTTCTTCTCCGAAATGCTGCTTGATGACTCCCTCCATTGCAGCTCTCATGTGAGTTGCAAGCAGTTTGGCTTTAGAGACTTTGTCCGGGGTCGCGAAAGCAGGTAAGTTCTCTATTCTCTCCATGCTAAAACATCCATTTCGTGCTACCGCAGCTTCCACTTCTCCGGGAGACATGCAGTACATAGGTAGGTTAAAAGAATCTACTTTCTCTTCATCAACTATTCCCTGCATTAAACAAAAAACGCACAATTATTGTAAAATCGGATACAAAGTTCTCTTCCGTTTCTGATTTATAACATATTAGACTGTTTACGCAATTGCGTATTTGTGTACCTTTCTAACCAAGTCAACGAGGCAAGATCCTAAAATTTGGAAGGTCATATTTGCCTGAGAAAGAGAATGAGGGGTACCATCAGGGCGGCCTATGATGATAAGTACCATCAGTCCTCCGTAAACAATCTCTTGTGCCCTGACATTTAAGAAGCACTCCATGTCCGCAGCGTATTGAGCTTCATAAGCCTTTAGTACTTCATCGGTCGAATTTGAGTAATGAATTCGTCCCTTGTTCCACGCCGGACTGTTTCTGTCCTCTACTTCTTTCGGCACTCTAGAAAGTCAATGATTGGCATATGAGGAGTGAACAACTTGAACAGAAGCATTAGGAAATAGGCGGCCGTAGAAAGAGCCAGGCACGCCCGCTGCATAGTAGCGTCTGTTCTGAGGAAGGGATTTGAAGAGCGTATTAAAATCGTTCGGAGTATTGTCATTAAAAACGACTTGAAATTCCGGGATTTGAGCATTCAGCCCTTGGGTTTGGCACTTGTACTCCACGGCTTCGAGTATGTTTTGGACAGAATAAAATGTGTTAGGACCAACAGAGCAACCCAAATCTGCAATGGTAAAGGTTTTGGACGATGATAAGATTTCGATATCGAAGTTTTCTGCAATTGCCTTGCTTAGAAGTTCTTTGGTAGCATCCACAACTCCTCTCTGCACAACAGAAGATTACCTTTATACATACATAAATACACACACATACACACATGTATACAATCTAAGAATGCTATACAAGAACCTGGAACGTTGAGTTTTTCGCATAGCCGTCGGGGCCATCTCCACCTTTCATTGAAAATGCTTCTGAGAATGTACTGGCTTCCGGTGCTGCCATCTCTCTCTCTCTCTCTCTCTCTCTCTCTGTGTTTTCTTGGAGGGGAGATGTTGTTATGGTATATTTGTATTGCATCATAACTGCAGCTTGACACCAATAGAGACAAAGCAAAATCAAGAAGAAAGTACAATTGCAAAAGTCCATGGTAGTGATGCAATTTCAGACCAATTATTCAACTTTTTATATGTTTTTCTTTTGTTGTTAAAGACTTTTATGCATAAAATTGAATAATATCGTATCTATGGTATATTTAACAATTGAAAAAGTCCTGGATGGAATTGCATCTCCGTCCCTGGACTGCCTCTCCATACTCATGCCACGTGGACTTACCTACAACAGGTACATCACAGTGGCTGTATCCCAAATCAATAACACGGTTTCATGTGTGAAAGTCAATATGTGACATTACTTATTGATTCGGTACGTTTTCCAAATTCTCTTGGCTAACACATCTGTTTTTTTTTTTACAGCAGCTTCCAGTTCTTCAGGACACATGAAGTACACATGGATGTTAAAGGAAAGCACATAGCAAGAATAATATGGAACTAGCTCGATCGATCGAGTAGTACAAGATCAAGTATGTGACACATGAACTTCATGCATAAAATGCACAGGGATGTTAAAAGTCGAAAGTTTTAGAGGAGATCAATGTCTAGCATTAACTGAAGCATAACTTTTGATTGGCTTATCAATGCGTTGAGGAAGTGAAAGATGATTCACTGTAATCGGAATGTATTTTAACAGCTTGACGAATACCACAGAAGCGTGTTCAAATCAATTTTTCGTGCGCCTAAGAACAACAGGAAGGTTAATTGCCTTCCCAGACTCAAAGATGGATTGTTGCTCTTCGTTTCTCTTGCGATACAAGTCAAAGAGCTCGTCTAAGATTTTGTCACCAAATTGTTGTTTCATGATTCCCTCGGTGGCAGCTCTAACATGTGATGCAAGTAACTGGCTACTTTTAGTAGCATTGTCAAGTGCTGGGACACGAGGTAAGCTTTCCATTCTCTCCAAGTCTGTGCTAAAACAACCATTTCTCTCCACAGCAGCTTCGAGTTCTTGGGGAGACATGTAATACAAAGGTAGATTAAAAGAAGGGAATCTACTTTTTCTTCCCTAACTACTCCCTGCATAGAGGAAAAATACATAGAAGTCATTCCGTCGGATACATTATGGTGTTATATAATCAATCTTAGAGCAGGGGGTCATTTTCTTACCTTCCTAGCCAAGTCCATGGGGCAAAACCTGAGAAGTTGATGAGCCTGGTTTAACGAAGAAAGTGTATGAGGGGTATCATTCAGGCGGCCTGGAATGATAAGCACCATCAATCCTCCATTCACAATCTCTTGTGCCCTGGCATGCAGGACGCATTCTATGTCCTCAGCATGTTGAGCTTCATAAGCCCTTACGACTTCATCAGTGGAATTAGAATAAAAGATTTGTCCTTTGTTCACTCTTCATAAGAAGAGTGGACAAAGTGAATGGAAGCATTGGGAAATATATGAACCTAGAAAGATCGGGTATGCCTGCAGCATAGTATTGCCGGCTCAGAGGGAGGGATTGGAAGAGCATGTTAAAATCATTTGGAGTGTGACCATTAAAGAAAATTAATAGAATACCATCAATTATATTTGGAGGCAAAGGTTTACAAAAATCATTTAAACAAGAGCATCGATTTCTTCGTTCACAAGGCGAATCCAACAAATTTTTAAGGCAAAGGAAGTTTAACTGTAGCTTGACAAATACCAAACTTCATCGCATCAATTTGCCTTCCGCTTAAGAACGGCCAGAAAGTTAATTGCAGTTGAAGTCCCCGACGTAAGGATAGAGGGTTGTTCTTCAAGTTTCTTAAGGTACAAGTCAAAGAGCTCATCTAAGATTTTTTCTCCGAAATGCTGCTTGATGACTCCCTCAAAGGCAGCTCTCACGTGTGATGCGAGTTGGGTTAAAGGGACAGTGCGAGGAATCGGCACTTGAGGTAATGTTTCCAACTTCTCTAGGTTAAAAAGTTCATTTCTTTCTACAGCAGCTTCCAGTTCTTGGGGAGTCATGGCGTACAGAGGTATGTTATATGCGTCTACTTCCTCTTCACTCACTACTCCCTGCACAAATAGCAGTGATAAAGGAAATGTCTTTCACAATTCTACGCAGCGCAAGAATTGAAATATCATTTTTTGTTGTTGTTGCTTGTTAAGTTATATAGAAGTTATTTCATATGACAACACATATCATTGCTTACCTTTCTAGCCATGTCCATGAGGCAAGACCCTATAAGTTGAAAGGTCACATGTCCCATTGAATTCGAATGAAGGAGAGTATTGGGGTTGCCTGGGATGATGAGTACCATCAATCCTCCTTGTGCAATCTCTTGTGCCCTGGCATTTAGAAAGCACTCCATGTCCTCAGCGTGTTGAGCTTCGTAAGCCTTTAAGACTTCATCAGTGGAATCTGAGTAATGGATTCGTCCTTTGTTCCATGCCGGACTATTTTTGTCCACTACCTCTTTTGGTACTCTAGAAAGCCACTGAAGGGCATAAGATGAGTGAAAAAAGTTAATAGAACCATTAGGAAATAGGCGGCCGTAGAAAGAACCAGGCACGCCCGCAGCATAGTATCGCCTGTTCTGCGGGAGGGAGTTGAAAAGCTTGTTAAAATCATTTAGAGTATGATCATTAAAGAAGACTTGAAATTCAGGGATTTGTGAGTTCAGCCCTTGGCTCTGATACTTTAGTTCAACAGCTTCGAGTATGTTTTCAACAGACAAAAAAGTATTTGGCCCAACCGAGCAACCCAAATCGGCAACGCGAAAGGTGTTAGAAGATAACAACACGTCTGTGTCAAGCTTTTCGGCAACTGCCTTGCTTATAAGTTCTTTTGCAGAATCCACGGCTCCTTTCTGCAAAGTGAAAAAACCCCCGTCAACATATTTATTAATCTATTTGCTACATGTTAATATAACCATACATAAAATACGTCAATCTTAGTAAACATTGAGATGAAATCGTTATCGGAGTTGTTAATTGCTGCTTCGCAAGAGATCATCAAAATCTTAAGTAACAGAATGAGCTTTAAACAAGAAATTGAATCCTCATTACCTGCAAAGTTGAGTTGTTGGCGTAGCTGTTGGGACCATCTCCACTGCTCATCGGATGTGCTTCGGGTTCAGAGAAGTTACCGGTTTCCTCCTCAGGTGCAGCCATCTCTCTCAGTTTCTCTCTCTGGGAGTGAGGGGTTTTATGTCATTATTGTATCTTGAGGGGCATATATAGAGATAATCAAAACACAGAAACAAATCAATTAAAAGCAAATTTAATAGTTAATGGAAGCAGTGTAAGACAATTTGGACGGCTAGCTTAATAAAATACAATGCAATTATATGTGAATCCAAAGGTTTTCAAACAGATTTAATATATTTTGCAGGCTAGAGAGTATCTCGCTCCTGCAGCGAATTTTCGGTTACAAGGGGAATCCGACATTTCCATCTCGTCCTTCCAGGCCACTTAAGCTAAGTATCGTGAAATTCACACTTTGTTTTTGCTACAGATTTAATGTCACATCCCGACCCAGGGTCCACCAGATCCCGGGCCCGCTCCACTACCGTAGCACGATATTGTCCGCTTTGGGCCCCGACTACGCCCTCACGGTTTTGTTTCTGGGAACTCACACGAGAACCTCCCAGTGGGTCACCCATCATGGGAGTGCTCTCGCGCGCTACTCGCTTAACTTCGGAGTTCCCATGGAACCCGAAGCCAGTGAGCTCCCAAAAGGCCTCGCGCTAGGTAGGGATGGGAATATACATATAAGGATCACTCCCCTGGGCGATGTGGGATCTCACAATCCACCCCCCTTAGGGGCCCGACGTCCTCGTCGGCACATCCCGACCAAGGTTAGGCTCTGATACCAAATTGTCACATCCCGACCCAGGGTCCACCAGATCCCGGGCCCGCTCCACTACCGTAGCACGATATTGTCCGCTTTGGGCCCCGACTACGCCCTCACGGTTTTGTTTCTGGGAACTCACACGAGAACCTCCCAGTGGGTCACCCATCATGGGAGTGCTCTCGCGCGCTACTCGCTTAACTTCGGAGTTCCCATGGAACCCGAAGCCAGTGAGCTCCCAAAAGGCCTCGCGCTAGGTAGGGATGAGAATATACATATAAAGATCACTCCCCTGGGTGATGTGGGATCTCACATTTAATGTATTTTGCAGGCTAGAGAGTATCTCTCTACTGCAGCGAATTTTCGGTTATACAAGGGGAATCCGACATTTCCACCTCCTCCTTCCAAGCCACTTGAGCTAAGTATCAAGAAATTTACACTTTGTTTTTTGCTACCTTTAGTTTTTTTTCGTCTTACTTTTATACCTAGAATTTTGAGGTTCTCTCCTTCGAGGTGGGATATTAAAAGGAAGAACACGAAAGGATGAGAGAGAGCACCCATGACAACGTCTTATTTCTTTAATTTTTTATTTTTATTTTGCCAAAAAGACAATTTAATTTCTTTAACAAATACATAACTACAATTTTACATGTTAATTATTCAGTGGTGAACTAAACACTAAGCATAACAAAGAAACTAAAGAAAGTTTAAATGTAGCAACTTCACAAACACCAGAACACGATCAATTTGCCTTGCGTTTAAGCACAGCAAGATAGATAATCGGCCTCCCTGACGCATACTCGAAGCGTTGCTCTTCGAATTTCTTGCAACACAAGTCGAAGAGCTCGTCTAAAATCTCATGGCCAAAGTGCTGCTTGATAAGCCCTTCTATGGCAGCTCTGATGTGAGATATGAATGGTTTGCCAATAGAGCCGCTGCCTTGTGGAAATGGCAGATTTTCGATTCTCTCCACGCTAAAGCATCCGTTGCGTTCTACAGCAGCTTCCAATTCTTCCATAGACATATAATATATCGGTACGCTGAACAAATCTACTTTCTCTTCACTAACCATGCCCTGCAGTAGGGAAAACTAGAATGTTAGTAAAGTTCAATTATAGATATTTCATCTTCCAATTTTTCATCTATCACATATTAAATATGGGATAATAATGTTTGAAGTCGCAATACCTTTCGGACCATCTCTGTAAGACAAGACTCTACTAGTTGATGGGTTCCGTTTCGCGCTGCGAGGATGAGAGGCTTCGTGAGGGAGGCTAGGGAGGCCTGGAACGGTGAGTGCCATCAATCCTCCATGCACAATCTCTTGTGCCCTGGCATGGAGGAAGCACTCCATGTCCTCGGCATGTTGAGCTTCGTAAGCCCTTACTACTTCGTCCGTGGAATTTAGGTAATGGATTCGTCATTTATTCCAGGCAGGGGAGTTCTCGTCTGCAACCACTTTCGGCACTCTAGACATCCAATGAATGGTAAAAGAAGAGTGGAAAAAGTGAATCGAAGCGTTAGGAAATAGGCGACCGTGGGGAAAGAACCAGGTACGCCCGCTGCACAGTACCGCCTGTTTGGTGGGAGGGAGCGGAATAGCATGTTAAAATCATTCGAGGTGTGTTCATTGAAGAAGACTAGAAATCCAACAGAGATTTGAGAACTCAGCCTTCGGCTTTGATACTTGAACTCTACAGCTTCAAGTATGTTTTCAACCACGGAAAATGTATTAGGACCGACAGATCAACCAAGATCCGCAACGCGAAAGGTACTATTGGAAGATAACAAGATTTCTACGTCAAGCTTTTCGGCAATTGTCTTGCTCAGAATTTCTTTGCCAGCATCCACTAGTTGTCTCTGCAAAACCAGAGATTGTGAGACATGATTTATATAGCAGTTTCTTTGTTTTGAAACCATAATTTGTATAGAAAGACATCGAAAATTCATCAGTCCACAAAACTAACAAAAGAAGAACCTGGTAAGTGGAGTTCTTGGCATAGCTGTTGGGACCATCTCCACTATTCATTGGAAATGCTTCAATTACTTCCTTTGGTGCAGCCATCTCTCCATTTCTCTCCGTTTTCGTGCGGTTGGAGTAATGGCACAAAAAGGCCTCGGTATTAGTTAGAGTAGGGTTAGGATATTTAAACTACTACTTATATTTTACTACGATCGATGTGGGATTCAACATTGTCCCCTGAGGTTGTTCTAAAGTACAGCTGCTTGATATTAAATTAATTAAGACTAATTATCGTCGTTTATGACAAATTTTTTGTCATTTTCCGGTCAGCTGTTTCTTTTTAAAGACAAGGACAGAAATCCATTCGATTCGATGAATTCAAGAGGAAGAATTTTTACCAATTTTTACATTTTATACTGCTAGCATTGCACAATCGGAATTCATCCATTTTGTTTCATATTCTGTTCTGTCTGACTTTACCAGGTAGAATTTTAACTCATGGGCAACATCAAAGGAGAGGCAGACAACATAAACTACGTAATTTAGCCATTGGACAACTGCTAATTAACGAACATTACGCCGCCATTGAGCATCAAACTGCCTCTCAGCAGGCGGCATCTGTTGCAAAATATGAGCCAAACATAAAAGAAAAAAAGACCATATTCTTGGTTGTTATATGATTCCGACCACAACTTCGACGCATTGCCCATGCCGAAGGGAAGATCGAGACAGACAGTTGCCCGATGCGCATTCTAATCAAGATTTGCGCTTGAGAAGTTTGGGAACGTGGTGAAAGAGAGTAGTCAAATCATTTGAAACATGGTCATTGGAGTATACGTGGAATTCCGGTAGGGGAAGATTTGTAGCCTTCGATCTGAAATGTTTGTGTTACGGTTTCTATGATGTTGTTGACTGCGATGAATGTGTTGGTTTGGGGTTTTCGAGTATCCCCTCAACCACCATTGCCTTCAGATTTTCAAGTATATAACAATTTCAGTAACTAGTTTTCATAATCCATCCTTCAACATGGAAGAGAAATTAACAAATCCATCACCAACTTTTATTCCTTACAAGTTACAACGAAAGCAATAGAGCAACAACTTATAACAGATCAACTGAATATGGACAACGTATCTTTATTTTCTCAATGTTTTCGCTTGAGAACGACAAATAATGTGGAAATCAAGTCATCAACACCAGCAGTGAGGACCCGACGCGGTTGTGCTTCGATTTTCTTTGAGTACCGATCGAAAAGCGAATCTAAAATTTCAGAGCCAAAGTGGTTTGTGAGAAGGCTTCCCATGCCAGCTCTAACCTCTCCTGTTGTACTATAATAAGAGGTGGACGCCTGAGGTTGCGTTTCCAGTCTTGCAATCTCAAAACACCCGTTTTCGTGTACTAGCTCGCTCAGCTCCTCAATTGATGGGCTGTACGTTGGATGGTTGAAAGTGTCCAGTTTGTCTTGGCTTATTAACCCCTGCAATGCCCATACAAATTTAAGTGTTAAGATTTCAGAAAGACGGGTCAACGGTCCACCACTAATTACACGATGAACATCTCAATTATTGACAGGTTTGATCATTTAGGATATAGAATTGACCTTTAGAGCTTTTATTCTGGGTTTTAAGTATTTCATTTGACTCTAAACCTAAAACCGAGCAATTAACTAATCCAAGACTACGATCAATAAAATTTGAGTCACCGTTCTGCACCTTCAAACAACCAATAAATGGGACCAAAATTTGTCGATTACCTACCTCATTGACCATATCTATAAGGCAAGATTCAACTCGTTCGTAAAGCGGGCCACAAGAACATTCCCGAGGAAGCGTCCCATCCGGACGACCGGTAGCAAGAAGCACCAGTAAGCCTCTAGGAGCGAGCTCTTCCGCTCGAGCATCCAGAAAACACTTCATGTCTTTTGCATACTGAACTGAATATGCGTGACCAACTTCAATAGGCGCATTCGAGTAGTACATCCTTCCCTTGTTTAATATAGGTGAATTCAAGTCGGCTATGCCTTCAGGTACCTTAGAAAGCCACATGACGGAGTACGCAGAGTAAACAAAATTAAGGGATGCCTTGGGGAACAATCTTCCATAAAATGATCCGGGAACTCCCGCTGCAAAGTATTGCCTATTCGGGGGAAGGTTGGCGAAGAGAGTGTTGAAATCGTTCGAAACATGGTCGTTGAAGAAGACATGGAATTCCGGGAGGGAAGAAGATTGGCCTTCGTTCTTGAATTTTTGTGTCACAGTCTCCATAATATTGTTGATCGCGATGAATGTGTTGGGGCCAACAGAACAACCTAGATCAGCAATGGAAAATGATGAGTTTGAAACAACATTTCCTTGTGACAGATGATTTCCAATGTGTAGGTTTTCAAGTATGGCATCAATCAGCATTCCCTTGACAGTATCGGCTCCCTTCCTCTGCACGGTAAATAACTAATCAACCCCTAATTAATTATTTACAGTACAAATTTCAAACATACAACTAGCAAAGCTAGCTATGCATTTACCGAACTGGTCAGCAGCATCTGCAGGTTACTAACTAAGGTAGGAAAAATGTACCTGTGCACCGGAGTTTTTACCGTAGCTGTATTGGTCGTCTCCTCCAGCCATAGGAAATGATTCTTGATCCATCCTTCTCTGAAACTTTCAAGAAATTAATCTATATTAATGAGATAATTAGCAAGTACTCGTGATAAGAAAACAAATTAAAGTTTTGGCGACAAGAAAAACCCGATAACGTACAGGATTAATACCTTTCGAATTAAGAAAACTGGTGATTGAACTTAACCAGTTAATTAGCTAGGGAAAAAGTACCTTCTCCAAAGCGTTTACATGCATGCGCAGTTCAGTAGTACCATCTCTCACCCTACTTTACTTATTTATACTTTTTATAAGCACGTACGTCTGTCGCACTACGACTTTTCATATTGTAACATTAAAGTCAAAGCATGTCATCGTTATCGGAGTTGTTAATTGCTGCTTCGCAAGAGATCATCAAAATCTTAAGTAACCAAGGTTCTAAAAGGCGCTAGGCGCTAGTCGGGCGGCGGGATAGGGCCTAGCGCCTAGGCGGCTAGGCGGAGCCTAGGCGGACGACTAGGCGGACTAGGTGGATTTAAGTAAATCTATTCTATTTCGTGTAAACAAGTGTCTGTTTATAATTAAAATATACATAATTTCGTCATAAACTAGAAAATAGAATGACATCTATATTATGAAGTATTGGAACATAATGAAAACATAGGGAGCAAACATATAATGTGTGTTTATTTAAGTATTCAATAAGTCTCTTACAATTTATTGGAAATAATAAAATGCAAAAGGAAAGTTATCTATTTTTTATCTAAGTGAGTTGCAACCTAGGCAGGTGTCTATGCGGGTCTGGGCGGGCGCCTAGGCGGTCTAGGCGGGCGCCTTAGCAGGTCTGGGTGGGCTAGGTGGATGCCTAGGCGGTCTAGGCATTAATCGGGGCGGTGACCAGCCGCCTAGCGCCTAGGCGGGGCCTAGGCGATGCTAGGCGGGGATTTTTAGAACAGTGTAAGTAACAGAATGAGCTTGTTTAAACAAGAAATTGAATCCTCATTACCTGCAAAGTTGAGTTGTTGGCGTAGCTGTTGGGACCATCTCCACCGCTCATCGGATGTGCTTCGGGTTCAGAGAAGTTACTGCTTTCCTCCTCAGCCGCAGCCATCTCACTCAGTTTCTCTCTCTGGGAGTGAGGGGTTTTATGTCATTATTGTATCTTGAGGGGCATATATAGAGATAATCAAAACACAGAAACAAATCAATTAAAAGAAAATTTAATAGTTAATGGTAATGAAGCAGTGTAAGACAAATTGGACGGCTAGCTTAATAAAATACAATGCATTTATATGTGAATCCAAAGGTTTTCAAACAGATTTAATATATTTTGCAGGCTAGAGAGTATCTCGCTCCTGCAGCGAATTTTCGGTTACAAGGGGAATCCGACATTTCCATCTCGTCTTTCCAAGCCACTTGAGCTAAGTATCGTGAAATCACACTTTGTTTTTGCTTCAAATTTAATATATTTTGCAGGCTAGAGAGTATCTCTCTAGTGCAGCGAATTTTCGGTTATACAAGGGGAATCCGACATTTCCACCTCGTCCTTCCAAGATCCTTGAGCTAAGTATCGAGAAATTTACGCTTTGTTTTTGTTACTTTTAGTTTTTTCGTCTCACTTTTATACCTAGATTTTTTAGGTTCTCCTCTTGGAGGTGGGATATTAAAAGGAAGAACACGAAAGGATGAGAGAGAGCACCCATGACAACGTCTTGTTTCTTTAATTTTTATTTTTTATTTTGCCAAGAAGACAATTTAATTTCTTTAACAAATACATAACTACAATTTTACATGTTAATTATTCAGTCGTGAACTAAACACTAAGCATAACAAAGAAACTCAAGAAAGTTTAAATGTAGCAACTTCACAAACACCAGAACACGATCAATTTGCCTTGCGTTTAAGCACAGCAAGATAGATAATCGGCCTCCCTGACGCATGCTCGAAGCGTTGCTCTTCGAATTTCTTGCAACACAAGTCGAAGAGCTCGTCTAAAATCTCATGGCCAAAGTGCTGCTTGATGAGCCCTTCTATGGCAGCTCTGATGTGAGATATGAATAGTTTGCCAATAGAGCCACTGCCTTGTGGAAATGGCAGATTATCGATTCTCTTCACGCTAAAGCATCCGTTGCCTTCTACAGCAGCTTCCAATTCTTCCAGAGACATATAATATAGGGAGGTTTAATAAAAAGGTCCCGGTACTGTTCACTTTTAATGAAAAGTCCTTTTTAAAGGTATAGTGAATAGTGTCAGTTAAAGGTAAAAAAGGACTTTTCGTTAAAAGAGAAGTTTTTTTGGGACTTTTCATTAGTTTTCCTTATAATATAACGGTACGTTGAACGAATCTACTCTCTCTTCACTAACCATGCCCTGCAGTAGGGAAAACTAGAATGTTAGTAGTTCAATTAAAGATACTTCATCTTCCAATTTTTCATCTATCACATATCAAATATGGGATAATAATGTTTGAAGTCACAACATATTTTCATTACCTTTCGGACCATCTCCGTAATGAAAGATATTAATTGTAAATCTCAACTCAATATCGAGTGAGCCTCGTGCATTGATATATATAGGAATACAAACTATACAGATAGAACTAGGAGTATGATTACAAGTAGGACAAAAAGCTAATCTACATCAAGCGGTGCAGCAGGCGGTGAGGAATCAGAATCCGTGTTGGACTGGGAGTCCTAGGTAGACTGGGATTCTACTGGTGCAACAGTCGTGGACTGAGTCGGTTTATCACTCCCCCGCAAACGGACAGGAAGGGGACGAACTGGAAGTTTGGAAAGCAAGAACTCAAAACGAACGGCAGACAATCCCTTGGTGAGAAGATCAGCGAGCTGATCCGTGGAGGAGACGTAGGCAACGATAAGCTCCTGACGAGTGACCTTTTCGCGGACATAGTGATAGTCAACTTCAACATGCCGCATGCGCTGTTGATGAACGGGATTAGAAGCTACGGAAAGGGCACTGATGTTGTCGCACCAGATGCGGGGCGGAGCAAGAGGGAGATGAAGCTCCCGAAATAACGTGCGATACCAAGAGAGGGCAGCGGCTGTGTAGGCAAGCTGACGATATTCAGCCTCTGTACTTGAACGTGAGACACCTCGTTGCTTCTTGGAGCTCCAGGAGATGAGGTTGGCGCCAAGAAAGATACAATAACCACCTGTTGAACGACGGTCGTCCGGATCACCAGCATAGTCTGCATCAGCATAGGCAGTGAGCTGAAGGGAACTTGGACAGTAAACAATCCCATGGGTTGGAGTCGCTTTAAGGTAACGGAGTATGCGTTTAACAGCAACCCAATGTGTCGTTGTGGGCTTATGCATAAACTGGCAAACCTGGTTAACGGCAAAGGCAATATCAGGACGAGTGAAGAGAAGATATTGCAAAGCACCCACAACGCTACGAAACTCGGTAATATCAGACAATGGCTCGCCATCAGAAAGACTAAGACGGCGACCACTAAGAGCTGGGGTCGAAATGGGCTTGCATTCTAGCATTTTAGTGCGGTGAAGAAGATCAGTGATATACTTTGTCTGAGTAAGATGAAGACCAGTGGGAGCACGATGAACCTCCATACCTAAGAAATAATGAAGCGGTCCAAGATCCTTCATAGAGAATAATGTGCCCAACTGACAAATCAAACGAGTGATGTGTTCCATGCTATTGCCAGTAATAAGAATGTCATCCACATAGATTAATAAGTAAATAACCACGGAACCATCAAAGAAAGTAAACAATGACGAATCTGCGTGAGAAGAGACAAAACCCAAATTTTCCAAGTGAGTGGAAAAACATTGAAACCATGCACGAGGAGCTTGTTTAAGACCGTATAAGGACCTCTGCAATTTGCACACATGAGATGGGCGTTGAGGATCAATGAACCCAGATGGTTGCCGCATATAGACCTCTTCACTCAAAGAACCATGAAGGAACGCATTTTGGACATCAAGTTGTCGAAGAGGCCAATTGAAATGAATAACAATGGAAAGAACTAACCGAATAGTTGCATGATTGACAACGGGACTAAAGGTCTCACCGTAGTCTAAGCCTTCTTGTTGATGAAACCCGTTGGCCACTAGTCGTGCCTTGCAACGCTCTATTGAGCCATCAGAACGCCGCTTGATTTTGTACACCCACTTATTAGGAAGAATGTTCATAGTGGGTTGAAACGGAACCAAAGTCCAAGTGCCATTATGTTGTAAAGCAGTGAATTCATCAGCCATCGCCTTGCGCCATTTGGAATCCTTATTAGCCTGACTAAAACATGTAGGCTCAACCAAATCGTTAGGAAGAGCAACATAAGCATACTTAGGATTAGGTTTGGAAATACCACTTTTGCCGCGAGTGACCATAGAGTGGGTCAAGAGACTTACCTCGGGAGTAGATGAAGCCAAAGGGGCTGGTGTGACGGGTGGCAGGTTTGAGGAAGGGACCGGCTCAGGAGAAGAGCTGGAGGGTACGGTAGGGGGTGATGAGGGTAAGACAGGAGGTTGGGAAGGTGTGGGACGTTGAGACCTGCGAGTGTAGACTTGAAGTGGGCGTTGGGTAGAAGGCATAGGTGGGTGCGGGATAGACAGGGTGGCAGTAGGAGGATGAGGGGATGGGCCAATCTCGAGAACAGGATCCACAAACGGTTCTCATCAACTTCGAGTGAGCCTCGTGCATTGATATATATAGGAATACAAACTATACAGATAGAACTAGGAGTATGATTACAAGTAGGACAAAAAGCTAATCTACATCAAGCGGTGCAGCAGGCGATGAGGAATCAGAATCCGTGTTGGACTGGGAGTCCTAGGTAGACTGGGATTCTACTGGTGCAACAGTCGTGGACTGAGTCGGTTTATCACGTAAGACAAGATTCTACTAGTCGATGGGTCCCGTTTCGCGCTGCATGAGGATGAGAGGTTTCGTGAGGGAGGCTAGGGAGGCCTGGAACGGTAAGTGCCATCAGTCCTCCATGCACAATCTCTTGTGCCCTGGCATGGAGGAAGCACTCCATGTCCTCGGCATGTTGAGCTTCGTAAGCCCTTATTACTTCGTCCGTGGAATTTAGGTAATGGATTCGTCCTTTATTCCAGGCAGGGGAGTTCTTGTCTGCAACCTCTTTCGGCACTCTAGACATCCAATGAATGGTAAAAGAAGAGTGGAAAAAGTGAATCGAAGTATTTAGGAAATAGGCCCGTGGAAAGAACCAGGTACGCCCGCTGCACAGTACCGCCTGTTTGGTGGGAGGGAGAGGAATAGCATGTTAAAATCATTCGAGGTGTGATCATTGAAGAAGACTAGAAATCCAGCAGAGATTTGAGAACTCAGCCTTCGGCTTTGATACTTGAACTCTACAGCTTCAAGTATGTTTTCAACCGCGGAAAATGTATTAGGACCGACAGAGCAACCAAGATCCGCAACGCGAAACGTACTATTGGAAGATAACAAGATTTCTACGTCAAGCTTTTCGGCAATTGTCTTGCTCAGAATTTCTTTGCCAGCATCCGCTAGTTGTCTCTGCAAAACCAGAGATTGTGAGACATGATTTATATAGCAGTTTCTTTGTTTTGAAACCATAATTTGTATAGAAAGACATCGAAAATTCATCAGTCCACAAAATTAACAAAAGAAGAACCTGGTAAGTGGAGTTCTTGGCATAGCTGTTGGGACCATCTCCACTATTCATTGGAAATGCTTCAATTACTTCCTTTGGTGCAGCCATCTCTCCATTTCTCTCCGTTTTCGTGCGGTTGGAGTAATGGCACAAAAAGGCCTCGGTATTAGTTAGAGTAGGGTTAGGATATTTAAACTATTACTTATATTTTACTACGATCGATGTGGGATTGAACATTGTCCCCTGGGGTTGTTCTAAAGTACAGCTGCTTGATATTAAATTAATTAAGACTAATTATCGTCGTTTATGACAAATTTTTCGTCTTTTTCCGGTCAGCTGTTTCTTTTTAAGACAAGGACAGAAATCCATTCGATTCGATGAATTCAAGAGGAAGAATTTTTACCAATTTTTACATTTTATACTGCTAGCATTGCACAATCGGAATTCATCCATTTTGTTTCATATTCTGTTCTGTCTGAATTTACCAGGTAGAATTTTAACTTATGGGCAACATCAAAGGAGAGGCAGACAACATAAGCTACGTCATTTAACCATTGGACAACTGTTAGTTAACGAACATTACCCCCCCCCCCCCCCCCAGTTGAGCATCAAACTGCCTCTCAGCAGGCGGCATCTGTTGCAAAATATGATTCCGACCACAACTTCGACTCATTGCCCATGCCGAAGGGAAGATCGAGACAGACAGTTGCCTGATGCGCATTCTAATCAATATTTGCGCTTGAGAAGTTTGGGAACGTGGTGAAAGAGAGTAGTCAAATCATTTGAAACATGGTCATTGGAGTATGCGTGGAATTCCGGTAGGGGAAGATTTGTAACCTTCGATCTGAAATGTTTGTGTTACGGTTTCTATGATGTTGTTGACTGCGATGAATGTGTTGGTTTAGGGTTTTCGAGTATCCCCTCAACCACCATTGCCTTCAGATTTTCAATTATATAACAATCTCAATAACTAGTTTTCATAATCCAACCTTCCACATGGAAGAGAAATTAACAAATCCACCACCAACTTTTATTCCTTACAAGTTACAACGAAAGCAACAACTAAGAACAGAACATATAACAGATCAACTGAAGATGGACAACGTATCTTTATTTTCTCAATGTTTTCGCTTGAGAACGACAAATAATGTGGAAATCAAGTCATCAACACCAGCAGTGAGGACCCGACGCTGTTGTGCTTCGATTTTCTTTGAGTACCGATCGAAAAGCGAATCTAAAATTTCAGAGCCAAAGTGGTTTGTGAGAAGGCTTCCCATGCCAGCTCTAACCTCTCCTGTTGTACTATAATAAGAGGTGGACGCCTGAGGTTGCGTTTCCAGTCTTGCAATCTCAAAACACCCGTTTTCGTGTACTAGCTCGCTCAGCTCCTCAATTGATGGGCTGTACGTTGGATGGTTGAAAGTGTCCAGTTTGTCTTGGCTTATTAACCCCTGCAATGCCCATACAAATTTAAGTGTTAAGATTTCAGAAAGACGGGTCAACGGTCCACCACTAATTACACGATGAACATCTCAATTATTGACAGGTTTGATCATTTAGGATATAGAATTGACCTTTAGAGCTTTTATTCTGGGTTTTAAGTATTTCATTTGACTCTAAACCTAAAACCGAGCAATTAACTAATCCAAGACTACGATCAATAAAATTTGAGTCACCGTTCTGCACCTTCAAACAACCAATAAATGGGACCAAAATTTGTCGATTACCTACCTCATTGACCATATCTATAAGGCAAGATTCAACTCGTTCGTAAAGCGGGCCACAAGAACATTCCCGAGGAAGCGTCCCATCCGGACGACCGGTAGCAAGAAGCACCAGTAAGCCTCTAGGAGCGAGCTCTTCCGCTCGAGCATCCAGAAAACACTTCATGTCTTTTGCATACTGAACTGAATATGCGTGACCAACTTCAATAGGCGCATTCGAGTAGTACATCCTTCCCTTGTTTAATATAGGTGAATTCAAGTCGGCTATGCCTTCAGGTACCTTAGAAAGCCACATGACGGAGTACGCAGAGTAAACAAAATTAAGGGATGCCTTGGGGAACAATCTTCCATAAAATGATCCGGGAACTCCCGCTGCAAAGTATTGCCTATTCGGGGGAAGGTTGGCGAAGAGAGTGTTGAAATCGTTCGAAACATGGTCGTTGAAGAAGACATGGAATTCCGGGAGGGAAGAAGATTGGCCTTCGTTCTTGAATTTTTGTGTCACAGTCTCCATAATATTGTTGATCGCGATGAATGTGTTGGGGCCAACAGAACAACCTAGATCAGCAATGGAAAATGATGAGTTTGAAACAACATTTCCTTGTGACAGATGATTTCCAATGTGTAGGTTTTCAAGTATGGCATCAATCAGCATTCCCTTGACAGTATCGGCTCCCTTCCTCTGCACGGTAAATAACTAATCAACCCCTAATTAATTATTTACAGTACAAATTTCAAACATACAACTAGCAAAGCTAGCTATGCATTTACCGAACTGGTCAGCAGCATCTGCAGGTTACTAACTAAGGTAGGAAAAATGTACCTGTGCACCGGAGTTTTTACCGTAGCTGTATTGGTCGTCTCCTCCAGCCATAGGAAATGATTCTTGATCCATCCTTCTCTGAAACTTTCAAGAAATTAATCTATATTAATGAGATAATTAGCAAGTACTCGTGATAAGAAAACAAATTAAAGTTTTGGCGACAAGAAAAACCCGATAGCGTACAGGATTAATACCTTTTGAATTAAGAAAACTGGTGATTGAACTTAACCAGTTAATTAGCTAGGGAAAAAGTACCTGCTCCAAAGCGTTTACATGCATGCACAGCTCAGTAGTACCATCTCTCACCCTACTTTACTTATTTATATTTTTTATTCGTCGACAACATTTCATCCTGAGATTAAGGATAAGCACGTACGTATGTCGCACTACGACTTTTCATATTTGAACATTAAAGTCAAAGCATGTCATCTTTGAACTAGGGCGCCGCAGTTGTACTAGCTAGACTATTACCTTGTTTGTAATAGAGGACTATATATATATATATATATATATATTTGTTGGATAAATTATTTAGAATTTGTTGAATTAGGGAGTCCTAAGTTATTATCAAGATTTAGGTTTCTTTGTCATTGTGTGCTTAAGTATGTTTTCATTTATTTCCACGTATATTTTTTTTTTAACATTGATGGTAAGAGAAAAATTTATTTATACGAAAAATAAAAGTTACATTTAATTATGAGAGACAAAAATCTTACTCATCATAACACAAGAAACGAGAACGGAATAAAAAAAACTTGACCCTTCCTTAAACTTGAATTAATTATAGATTACTGTTTGGATTTGTGATCAAGTGTTCCACTTGTGTTCTCTTTTAAATCTGTAAGAGTAAGAGACACTTAGAGCATGTAGCTGTCAAACCTTTATTTTTATCTCTATTATTAATTTATTAGTTGAACAAGATCAATAATATTGGTGGGGAATACATGTAATGAAGAATACAATCTTGCTCTTCCAAGGTTCTCATTTTGAGGACATGTAAGAACTAAATGCATATTAGCCACAAGATTATAATATATTTGATCTAAAGGCTTAAAATCTTTGACAACTTAATAAAGCAAAATCAACTTAAAATTCATGAACCATTAGAAAACTTATTTTCTTGTTTTACTTTATTAAGTTGTCAAATATTTTAAGCCATTAGATTTAAACTAATATGATCTTGTGGCTAATATGCATTTGATCCTCATAAGTCCTCAAAATGAGGCTTTTTTTTGTTTTTGTTTTTGTTTTTTTTTAAAGTGAGAATTTTATTAATAAACAGATCGAGGAACATCAACGATCAAGAATCATTTTCTAAGCTTACTAGTCCAACGTCGATAGGAGATCTACACCTAATTAACAAGATAGATAAGCTTCCAAAACCTAATCTTTAAGAACCGGATCCATAACCGTTAAGATTCAAAAGAAACACAATAAACCAAACCAAACGACAAATCAAGCATAAAATCTATTGTCGACAAAGCGAAAGAGCGACCCAACGCAACCCACAGCTGAAACGCTATACTTTGAGCAAGACCGTCCACACCCAAAACCGCCTCAATTTAGATCAGCATCTACCACAAGCCAAGCAAAGTGAATTTGCCATAAAATCGACTAGGCAAGATGAAGCCACCACAAAATCAATCGAGAAAAGTAATTCTTCTATGAAACAAGCCTGAAGAAGACCTTAGAAGAGCAGAACTCATCATGAAAAATAATACTTGCATTAGTTGTAAGGCACTTCCTCTCTGGATTTGGATCCTCTCCTGGGCCGAATTCTCTTAACCCAATAATAAGGACTGTTGAGTTTTGATCCAACGACTACAATTATTATAACTTTAAAGAAACCTTCTATTTGTAGCCGTTGTATTAAAATTCAAAAGCCCGCGTTATTAGGTAAGAAGGATTCAGACCCCCTGCTCAGAGGATCCAAATCCTTCCTCTCCCATCTCTTTCAGTCACTTTCAAATTTATTTATCTCAGAAATAATACAACTTTTCAAAGCTTCATCAAAGTCAAATATATATGCGCGATCTTTGAGGACTACGTGTTCAAAAAATTAGAGTTATTTTATTAACTATTTTATACAATTTGTATTACAATTAAGAAAAAGAGAGCAAGTAGCCCTTTGTGCCTTTGCCTGACGGCATAGTTCAAACCTCGTCAATAGCTAATAAATATTTAACTTATTAACACTATCGTTTCACTCAAAAAAAAAAAAAAAAAAAAAAAAAAAGAGACCTCATAAAAAACGGAAATAATTTTTGCGCTAACTTTTAATTTTGGACATTTTATTTTATCAAATGTCACGCATTATTTTTACACAAAAAACAAGTTGACATTATATTTTATTCACGGAATTTTTTTTTTTTTTGGAACACACGGACGGTTAATTACTAAGCACTGACCACATACACTGATACACCTAGGCGTCCAATCGCCATACCAACAAATATGGGAGAGATTTTTTCGTGCCGGCGGATTTTCAAGCAGTGCTTCACATATTTTTTTTGTTTTTCTCTACTTATATTATGACATGTGAATTGTTTACTTGAATACCGGCCATTTTAAAATATTTCTCCAATTATAAAGCGTTATTTGAACTTTAGTATATCACTCTATATAAGTTGTAATATATTTTGTAAGATTCGTGATACGTGACTACAATATTCAACATTAACAAGGCCATACTTTTGTCTAGATGATGCTAGGAAGGTCAAATTTTTAATCAAATTTTGTAAACTATATAATGTGGTTATTGATGATTAGATTATTACTTAATATTAATCAACGTACTTATTTTATATTAGTGACAAATCATATAGTTTACAAATTTGAACTTAAAAATTAATCTACCTAACATTACTCCTTTTGTTTTCATGCAACTATCCACACACCTTGCATGGAAAAAGAGTCGTCAATTTTTATTTCCTATCCAATTAAGCAGGTTATAACTATAAGCATGCACATTTTACGCAATCAAAGATATCTGCGCTTGACAAGGACGAAGAATCCAACAGCCATGCCATCTTTAGCAACATTTCCTGCAGTATTTTCTTTCGAGTACCGATCGAACAGCGGTTCTATAACTTCGTCCCCGAAGTGTTTTCGGAGAAGGTTCTCCATCCCAGCTCTACATTCTTGCGCACTAGGAATGCTGATAGGCATCGGAGGTTGGATCTCCAGCTTCAGTATATCAAAGCAACCATTTTCCTCTATTAGGGTTCGCAGCTCCTCCACGGATGGGCAGTAGATGGGCAAGTTGAATGACTCAAATTTATCTTCACTTATTAACCCCTGCAACAAATTTTTTATCACCAAATAAACCGTTATAGATACAGTATTAGCAATGCCCCAGATGAACTTATAGTATTAACAGTTGAAGATTCAGCAAGCTTCAAGAAAGATAAGCTTCAAGAATGGAGTTTCTAGAGAGAGATATGAGAATGATGAGAGAGAAGTAAAGAGAAAAAACTGTCGAGCTTTGATTAATTGATGAGAGAGAAATCACACACTGCTATATAAAGCAGCACAGGCTTCCACTAAGGCAAAGCCCTTACAACAAACTAACAGAATTCTAATAAACTTTTTTTTTTTTTTGGAAACTAAATTCTAATAACAGCCGCCTTTAGATGACATGGACTCTGTTCAATACAATTGTGACACTTGTACACTATATTCTATGTTCTTTTTTTGGAGAACAATTCTATGTTCTTCACTTATCACTTGAGAGTCCTCGTTCGATTTGCCCTCTCCATTTCAATTTGGCAAGCCCCTTAATCTTTTAAAACTTTAAAATTTGCCTAGTGTTGTATTTTTTTCTGTTAAATTAGGTTATCTTCGTCCATTTAAGTTGAGAATATACTAGCTATGAGATTAAAAAAATGAAATTTGAAAAATATTAGGAGTTAAAAACCAAACTCAAAGTTCATGAATGACTATGCTAAAATTTTAATTTTTTGTTAAACTAGCAAGTGAACAGTGTAAAAAAATTTATGTTAGCTACTATGTTTAGCTTTTCATCGCTAACACTACTCTCTATTTTAACAAACTTTAAATATTTATTATTAATCATTCAAACTCAACCCACTCATTTTCTAAAACAACCTTCTCTCCTTTCATTCTCTTTGCTCATGGGTACACCCTTGAGTTTTATTATTTTTTTTAGCATTTAGTTGATAAACAGTTACCATTGTTTTAAAAACACATTAGGCGGCTGGCCACTACCCCAATTAATCACTAATCGTTTGAAAATTAAGAAAATACGCCTAGATCTGCCTAGGCGCCTACCTAGCATGCCTAGGCACCCGCCTAGGTTGCGGCTCTTATTTAGACAGAAAATATATTACTTTCATTTTGCACTTTATTTTTTAATAAAATCATTTTATTTTGCAATTTATGATTACAATACAATTATGTACATTTTTAAAGTTTAAATAGACATTTATTTATATGTTATATTACAAATTTAATTCAAATTAAAAAAAGAATTGCCTAGGCGCTAGGCTCTTACCCACAGTCCGACTAGCGTCTAGCACCCTTTAGAATCTTGACAGTTGTTCTATAAACTTAAAAAGTGACTGTTAATTTTTCGATAACGGAGTTTTGGTTGTTTTACAACATCCCTTAGAGATGCTAAAGCAGGGGTGCTAATATTTTCCTTTCGACTTTGCACTCTTTTTTATGGAAAAAAAAAAAACAATAAAGTTATTTGAACACACAAAACTGATATACTTAATGACGTAATCTAATACAAGTGACCCATATACAACCCAAAACAAAACTGATATACTTGATGACACAGTCTAAAAGTGATACCCACATACAATTCACTTGTATTAAAGAATGTCAATAATTGTATTAGTTTTGTGTGTTCAAATGATCACATGTAAAAGAAAATAAGGGGAAAAGGAATGCAAGATGACCTTTTTACAGTACTAATAATAACAATTCTCTTATTAAAATGTTACCTCATTCACCATATCAGAAAGAGTAGACTCCAAAGACTCAATAACCGGGGCAGGAAAATTCTCCGCCGGAAGCGTAGAATTGGGACGCCCCGGAATCAGAAGCAGCATCAAGCCTCCGGGGACAAGCTCTTGCTCTCGAGAACGAAAAAATGCCTCAATGTCCTTGGCATATTGAACTGAATATGCATGGCCAACTTCATAAGGCGCACTGCCATATGAAATCTTCTTCTTGTTAAATGCAGGTGATTTCGGGTCACGTAGTTCTTGAGGAAGCTTGGAAAGCCAATGAAGAGCATACGCCGAGTAGACAAAATTAAGGGAGGCTTTAGGGAAGAGCCTTCCGTGGAAAGAGCCCGGGACACCCACCGCAAAATACTGCTTGTCTCGGGGGAGAGTGGCGAAAAGATAGTTGAAATCATTCGAAACAAGGTCACTGAAGTATACTTGAAATTCTGGTACTTGAATTCTTGTGTGCTGATATTTTTGAGCTACTGCATCAACTATGTTCTTGACTTGAATGAATGTGTTGGGTCCAACCGAACACCCCAAATCGGCAATCCGGAATGCGGTTGAAATGGAAGAGTGCTGCGGATTTTCTATGTCGAGGTTTTCGAATATTGCTGGAACCAATCTTCCGGACGTTATAGCATCAGCTGCCTTTCTCTATAAGAAATTGATAATTAACACAATAGTTAGTTTCCTAATAATTAACATACGTTTTTTTATTCAACCAACATTCTACACTTGGTTCATCTGAAGTATTGAGAAGAGAATTCGAACTTTGGTGTAGATTAGGAGCACAAACCCTAAAAAACTTCGCTAAGCTCAGATTTGCATGTTCATTTGTTCAGTTATGTAAGTGTCTTGTAAAGTATTTATGCATGATCCGAATGGTTTAGAAGACACAACAGTCAAACGAAAAGCTAGCGTTTGATGATCGATACTTACACACATGGGAAATTAATAATTCGTAGCTAGCATGGTAAACATACGCCGGAGACTGCCCGGAGACATACCTGCAAATTAGAATTTTTGGCGTAGCTGTTTGGGCCATCTCCTCCCATCATAGGAAATATATCTTCCATCTCTCTCTCTCTCTCTCTCTCTCTCTCTCTCTCTCTCTCTCTCTCTCTCTCTCTCTCTCTCTCTCTCTCGGAAATGTAGTCACTGAGATTATGCTTATGTTGTAAACTGAAATAGAAAGGAACGAAGTTACCAAAAAATGTAGAATCCTTGAGTGGTGAATAATTCTTGGGATGAGTCGCGGACTAAGTCGCTCTCTTTAAGACGTTTCGCGGCTCTGCCCAAAGTGTGCAAGCAGTTCACAAACACCACGTCGTCCCCAGGATAAAACAGCTCAGAACCTTCTTCTTCTGATAAAGTTCTTCCTTACATAGTGGAAGAACCTTCGAACTCACACCCTTTCGATATGTTGCTATTAACTCAATATTTGTAAAACTTGTATTTTTCTTATCCTACTATATGTGATCCTTTTTTTACTAATATATATATATAGAGAGAGAGAGAGAGAGAGAGAGAGAGAGAGAGAGAGAGAGAGAGAGAGAGAGAGAGAGAGAGCTTGAAAGCAGGACAAAACGGAAAGGAAAAAAAAAACAAAACGGTTTGAATATATATAACGTATATCAGATGATTATAAAAAAACAAAACGGTTCGAATATATATAACGTATATCAGATGATTATAAAAAAACAAAACGGTTCGAATATATATAACGTATATCAGATGATTATACTTTTCAACGTATAGGGACTGCTTTACAGGTTATTAACATAAATATTAATCAAAACGTAAAGCAAATTCAAAATGGAAAAGACAAAACGGTTTGAATATGTTTAATGACCTGATCTTCTTCTCTATATAGAAAATGAATCACACGTTTCATATTTAAGAGAAGATAACTCCTTATCTAATTTGATAAGGCCAAAATAAATTGACTATTATGTATATAATATTAGTAATTACGCAAAACTACTGAAGCATTGGAGGTGAACCTGTATGTATATATAGATATATGTATATTTAATGATACTTGGTTTTCTCTGTGGATTTAGCCACAAATGCCAACATGAAAATTAAATGATATCAGATACTATTTTAGTCTTCTTATTCAATCAATTCGAAAGATAAAAACAAACAAAAGTGACGACGCAGGGCCAACAATCACCTCGCTTGGCAAGCTATGGCTTGACAGTAACGGATCCTTTGATGTGGTTTAAAGAACTGCCAGATATTACCTTAAATTCTCTATTTGAGGATACCAACTCCATCTTGTAATTTGTGTGAAACGCTCTTTTTCCTTTAGACTGAGTTGAAATCCTCGACAAAGTTTTTATCGAGACTCTTAACATGCAATCCTATTCTTATCATTGTTTGTATTCCCTCATTATTAAATATTGTCCTTCTTCTCAAAAGAGAAGAGATGAATGAAGCTTTGTGAGTAAAGGAGAACGAATTAAACAAAAACTTGAAAAACGGAAAGAAAAAAAAAATTATATTTCTAGTTATTTTTAGTCTCTATGTAGCATTCCATATACGAAAAATATAATATCCACGCGACCAGATATAAACGAAACGTTAGACGAAAAATTCGTAAATATATCGGCAAGAGAAAAATTGTCTAACTAAGCTCATGATGATGATTGACTAAAATTAAAATTCAAGAAGAAAAATGGACGTTAATAACAAATTCAGGGGAGAAAACTAGCGCCGAGCTACCTGATTATGACAACTCTCACGCTGCGTCAGGTGAGATCAAAAATACAAAACACATTGCCCTTTTGCAAGGGCTCTCAACATATGCCTTGATCCGGTACCTCTACACTCCCACCATTTCTCCCTCGAAATCCAACGATGTTCCGGAGATCGCGTTCCGACTACACTTCATTTAAACCATAATGAATCGACCGACCTTACGGAGTTGGTACAAAGAAGAAAAAAAATCCACTGATCCATCAGAATTTTCATCGAGATCTATTAACCTGGTCATGGGAGGCTCGAGTCAATACTACTACTTTACACCCATCAAATTAAAAAAATGTCGCCGCACCCTGCAAAAGCTCACTCCAGAGCACATACGCACCCAACACCACTATATGACAGCGTAAATCTACGAACTATATTAACCCGGTATCAGAGTCCATACAATTTGAGTTGTAGGTAATGCCGCGGTGACTTCAAACCCATCAAGCTGCCACGCAGTCCGTCCTACTCACCCAGCTCTGTCAATCAATAAGCATTAGGTTATCATGGGATTGGAAAATCCAAAATATAGAAAGAATTGAGCAAGCATTGGATGCAGATGCAAACGCAACTCGTAGCAAAAACCTTTAATATATGGGCAGCTTACACTTGGATGCAAGCACAATTATAAAATTTGGAAGAGAGACAACGTATGCGGGAAAATAGCATTCGAACAGCCTTACCTTCAGACCAAAATTGTTTTAAGCACTTGAATTGTTGCGGTAATTTGATGGTTGGTCAATCACTTTTCCAACTGCAATAGTTTTTCCTGCAGAACATAGAAATAACCTTTACTACAACATGCCAAAAACATCCTAGATGTATAAAGAGAAGGACCCAGGCAAGATATTTAGTACCTTCGGTACGAAGAGTAAACCTCCCAAGTTGTGGAAAGTCTGCAAACTTCTCAATGCATATCGTGTTGCTGACCTGCAGGAGCACATGTGCCCAAGGTAAGTGAACTAAGAGTAACACAGATGTCCATAAATCATTTGCTCTACTCTATTACGTTTAAAATTTACCACCTCTCTTTTTTTTTTAGGGGAGTTAAATACAAAATTACGATGATACATACCTGAATCTTGCACACAACAATGGCACCATTCTTGACAAAACGAATATGCTTTTTCATAGGTTTCTTCGTCTTTGGATCAATTTGACTTACAAGCTCAATAATCTCACATTCTTCAACAATTGAGTGAATATGCAGGACAGCTTTATAGCCAGCCGTCAAAATTGCCTGATGAGAAGAAAGATATGGAGGGCTTCAGATAAAATACACACATGTTCACCAAGATCATATGAGAGAGAGAGAGAGAGAGTTCCTACATTGTCAAGCAGTTCAAGAATCTGCAACTGGGCGAAAAATTCTGTAACGGCAGGTATTGGCTTTGCTGCATTAACAAAAAAAATAAAACTATATTAAGAGCAAACATATATGACATAAACATTGAGGACAACAGAGGGAGGGAGAGATAAAATAATACAATAACTGGTTTTTTGAAACAAAAATGAACCAAAAACAGTTTCAAATAGTTTTCAATTTTTTCGTTATTTTTATTTCCATCCATCTTCCCTCCTCTTATCCTCACTTCTCTTACATCTCTTCACTTAAAAATAAATAAAAGCCAACTAGCTAGTAGTTAGTGGTGCTTCTATTTCCCATGTCATGAGACATTCCAAGTTTGATCCCCCCACCCCCCACTGATAAATAAAGAAATAAAGTAAATAGTGACAGTTTCTGTAAACAAATAAAGATAATTGCTTCAAACTTTAAAGGAAAATACGAACATGCAGCAGCAATGCAAATTGTTACTTTTAAGGAATAAAATACTTGAAAACTCTTAAGAATGGACAAAGAATCCAGTGAAACACCGTGAAATAGAACTTACCAACACTCGACACGACGAAGCCTGACAATATATCCTCATCATCAATGCCTGATAATCTAACCCGTAGATTTTCACCTGGGCCCGCACGTTTCACCCTATCTTCATCAATGTATATACCAACAGCTTTCACTGGGACCTGCAAACGAATGTGTTAAATTGTATTTTTAGTATAAAATCCTTATAGAAAAAAGGTAAAATTATAAAGGAAAAAAATATTTGAAAGGAAGAGGAAGGAACCTTATTTGGCATGACAAACAATGAATCCCCTTCACGCACAGACCCAGATTCCACTTTGCCCATAACAACTGTTCCCATGTCCTTGAATTTGTCTATGATAGGCATCCTACAGAAAGGAATTCAGGGGATTAAAGAAATTTAAAGAAAACACATTTAACAATAAATCACCAATTCCTGTTTACTCTGACAGTTTACTAAATCTCTAGGGAGCCAATGATCCCCACCTAATCATCCACCCTCCGTACATTTTCACTAGGTGCCAATGACCAAAATTCCATTTTCAAACAATACTTTGACATTGTAAAGAAATTAGAGTACAAGTCACTTCTCACACTACAAACTGACAATATAATGCTTCCTACCAGAGTGCACTAATTAGTAACCGTTGGTACCTTTCAAGGGAAAAGAATATTTTGCAAATATTACAGAAAATGTCTCCTAAGCAAGTGAATAAAAATATAAACGTACATCAATCAGACTGCTTCAAAGAAAAAAGATAGATTCAATACAGATGCTTACTTAAGGCGATCAAAGGCAAGGTTAAAAAACAGACCACATACCTGAATGGACCTTTAGGATCTCGTAGAGGAACTTCAATAGAATCAAGGGCTTCGAAAAGGCAGGGACCATCCCACCACGAACATATACTTTTATCCAATCTGGTTTTCATATTTGTTCCCATCAGGCCAGATATAGGTAGGAATTGCACATCTGCAAAGGCAAAGTGGAAACCAGTGACATCCTATGTCAATACACCATAATAAAAACAGTGCCTCGTTGAAATAAAAGGTTCCATTTTTGTTTTCTCCAATCGCTCAGAGATATGAGTAAGCTTTTGCAGGCCAAAGGAGTTGCCTATTCCTCAACTCTTCCTTGATTCTTCTCATAATATCAAACAAAGGAAAACATGACTGTTAGACCATCTCCAAAGGAGATGTCAAATTATACGAGTCAAATTACAAACGATGGCTGATGTGGCAATCTGAAGCCTTATGTAAAATTTTGTACTTCTCCAACCGAATTGTCAAATGTTATTTTATTATTTAAATGGAGTTTTAAATGGTTGTAATTATTAAAAAAATGTTGAAACAAAATTTTTATTGGTTGAAATGTTAGTGGAATAAGGGACCCGCCATTAAAATGAATTAAAAATAAATTTGACATTGATGTCAATTTGACTCCAAATCACAAAGCCTTCAAATCTAGTTAGTAAATAACACTTCGGTTAGAGAGACTTTTGATGTCAAATATGCACAGTGGCATTCCACCTAGGATTTTGACATCTCGTTTGGAGATGCTCTAAGTCCCTTTTTTCAATCCTTCTATCGAAGGTAGTGTCATCATGGTTTGAGAATAGTAAAATGATTCTGACCTATTCCCCGAAGGTATAAATTACAACTTAAATCAGAAATCCAGTAATAATTACTAAGTCAATGGCATTAACCCAAACAAAGAGAAAATAGAAAGTAACATATGACTTCCCAAATACCAAAACCATAAAATAACATATCTATAAGTTTTCGACGAAATAATTCATGTACCTTTTTTCACATTGTAGCCTGATGCTTTAAGGAATGGTACCATCTTTGTCACAATTTCATCGTACCTGGAGAAATAATTAAATTAAAAGCATAACAAATCATTAATCAATAGGAGTAGGGGCACATACAAGAGAGGGAGGGTGTTAGATCCGAAAAATCGCTCCAACTGAGGGTAAAGTACCTTTCTTTTGACCAGTTCACAGTGGGTTCATCCATTTTATTTACAACAACAAGCATCTTGGACACACCCAATGTCTTAGCAAGTTGAACGTGTTCACGGGTCTGCCCACCCCTCTCATACCCGGTTTCAAATTCTCCTTTACGAGCAGAAATTACCTAAACAGAAAGAGAAAGGAGAAAAGCGAGAGGCTATTAAATATGCAATATTTACCTTTGCTGGATTGATGCAGTAATTAAGCATCACGGATGTAACTCACCAGTACTCCTATATCAGCTTGAGATGCACCACTGATCATATTTGGAACATAACTTTTGTGGCCCTGTTAACAAACATGTACTACTCATAATCACCCGAAACAAACCAAACCATATTGTCCAAGAAAATAAAAAATGTGAGGTCTTGTGATTCGTGAAAAAAAATTAACTTACGGGTGCATCCAAAATTGTGAATCTTGATGTCTCGGTTTCAAAGTGGGCCCGCCCAACTTCAACTGTTTTACCCTGCAATAAGATATCCCAAAAAAATAATTAGAGCCCAACAAGCTGTTCTTTTAGCAAAACTAGATGTAAGCATAATTAGTTAGCATTTGACAATGACTTCAAGATAGGCAATAACATTGCAGCATCTTTGTATTCAAACCAATCAAACCATACCTTAACTCTCTCTTCTTCATTGGTGTCCATAATATAAGCCATATACCTAGCGGATATGACATAACCATAGTCAATGGGCAGTGATCCAAATACAAAAATTCATGCAGCATAAGTAAGGTCGATTTTTGCATCAGATGATGCGTTAATGCAGTTGTGAACTAAAAAAAATATTTCAACTGAACAACACATTAAAAAAACCAAGAGAAGGAATGAGAGAACATTATGAGATACCACTAAAGAAATGTTCTAACATTGTGAAAACCTATCAAACCTCACTAGATTGTGAAATTGTTAACTAGTTATCTGCATGTGTCAGCTAAAGTCAAAAGTTACAGATATTTTGAGGGAAGATTAGGATCTTGGTGACGAGGGGGTAGGATATGCTCACCAGCTTTCCCTACTTTTGTCCTTTGCTTCTTTTTCATATTTTTGGATTGTACGATCATCAACCTGACCACTAAGAAAAAGTATTTGGCCTCCTGTTGTGGACTTTCCAGCATCTGCAACCAAGAGAAAACACGTTATGAAGCCCCTTTGGGTTCACAACAAAATGGAACATTAATGGCAGCCGGAAAGTGTATAGTTCTAAGTTATGAAGGCAGGACAATAATCGAACACGAGATTTTTTAGATAAAGAAACATCGTGATAAAATTTACTAACCAACATGGCCAATAAAAACAACATTCAAGTGCCTCTTCTTATCTAATTCCATGTCATCATGTTCTTCTTCTGGATCCAGGGTTTCCTTCTTCCCTGCATATTCAGGCCAAACATTGATCTCCCAGAAGAACATTGGAATAGAATTTGGCATGGAAACTTATGTGCGATGTAGTAAGAGTTATTGTTTAAAAAAAAAAACAAAAGACAAATAATAACAGACAAAAACAAATACGGACTGAGCTTCAATAGTACCTTTATGCTCAACTACAGCTGACACATCAGACTGTTTACGAATCTCTTCCCTGGAATCTGAAATTGTTCCAATATTTGGCGGGAAAAATAGAGTTAGTCTTCTATATCCATCTCCCATCAAGCCAAATTACTAGGCAAAAGCATCTAAAAATACATGACCTACTTCCCATCAAAAGGATCCCATACAAAAAGGTAGAAAATTACAGAAAGGAATAAAATTTAAGTCTACATATTAAGTTAATTGCGTCAAATAAGTTGAACCACCAAGATGTGAAGTGGGTAATCAAAAGCAATAGAAAAATTAAACAAGCATCGTCAATCATGCTACCATTTTCTTGATATATCTAACCAGTAACTGAAAGTGATTTTGTACCCGCCAAATTTTCAATTTTAATGGTACTCTAGGCTTCATAGTATTACTCATTAGAAGCAGTAGCTAGGAGCATTTAGTGGTAAGCGTATCACAGGTTAATAAAGCACAATCAAAATATGCCCTCTCAACCCCAACCTCTACTCAACAAAATAATAACATAATAAAGTAATCGACGATACTACCAACCTTCCTCCATCTTATTATCATTCTCTACTTCCGGCTTTGCTTCGTCTGGATTAACAACCCCATTATCTTCTGCTACATTTTAAACCAAATCATTGACTCAGAAATTAAAAACTTACCATAGCACAGCCATCATAATCATTTATCTTAACCAAAACAAATAATTCAAATTCCCTTTTAGATTTACCTGCCGAATCAAGCTGTAACGATCGGATTTCCTCCTCGATATCTACCATTTACAGAATTCAATTTAAGTAATTATAATCAAATCTCAAAATTCAACACAACATCAAATATTAACACCCCATTTTGGTTAGAAACAAAAAACACCAAACGTTCTCATTAATTTCGAATAAGAGCCATGATCGCTAAACTTTCGAATAAGAGCCATTAATTTCGAATAATTCATCACAAATAAGAGCCATGATCGCTAAACTTTATCCTGCACTCCTTCACTCAAATTACCAGAAACAAGGAGAATCGAAACAGATAGAAAACAATTCGCAAACTCCTGACGAACTAGAATACAAGCAAAAAAAAATTCAAATCAGAACTCATAAAAACGCCAAATAATCGCCTGGATCTACCGGAGCTTAATCGCCGAACAAAAACAATCTCCAAAAATTAGAAATTAGAAAGAAAGGACACGAAAATTCGAGAAAGTTTAAGAACCGAGATTTCTCAACAGATGATTGGATTAGAGGATTATGGTTTAGAGTTGCGTACCCATGGATGGCGAGACTCTGTGAGATTCTGTAGCAATCCGCTAGGGTTTTGAACAGGAGCGAGCGAGCAAGCGAGGAAGGAAGGAGGGAGTGGTAGAATGTGAACGCTTGTGCTGCGTGCTTCTGGAATCTACTGGTAGCGTACCGATATCAATGCGCTTTTCGTTTATGGTTTGGGCTCCCTACTCGGCGGTCTATCAACCCGGTTCGTTATGTACCTTTGGTGCAAAATTACCCAATTTTGCAACCCAACAAATGGTTTTTTTTTTTTTTAATGATTTTTTACATTTAAATTTATTTTGCATTCAATACGATTATGAGCTCGTTTGGATGTACTTTTAAAATAAATAAAAAAACACTTTTAAAGAAAATATTTTTGAGTTCCAAAAGCACTTTTCTGTAAGAAACACCAGTTATGTGCTTTTTTTCAGGAAACCCTTTTAAATACTTTTCCAGGATTTACTTCCATCTTTACTAAATATTGGTTCTAAAAATATTTTCACCAAAAGCGCTTTCAGTTATTTTAAAAACACATCCAAACGAGCTCTATATTGGTATTGATTTTTTGGATTTTTTTTGGAAAGTTGTTCATTTTTTTTTTTTAGAAAATAAAGAAATTAATTTAAAGAGAAGTTTGAAAACATCTAAAGCCTTTAAAATCAAACAAGAAGAGTGTTTTTAGCTTGGTAATCAAACTTTGAAAAGTTAATTTTTTGAAAGCTATAATGCGGAGGAGATCAAACTTCGGTGCAACGAAACAAACACACTGTTACGCAACATTCGATTAGCTTGAAGTTAATGAATTTGAAAATAAATAAATAAATAAAAGCGATATTCTAATTAACTAAGCTAACATGCATCAATTACTACGGGAAGAAGGATAATTTGTTTTCTTTCTTCGACAGTCGAGGGGTATTCAAACTTTAGTGCATCCAAAACAAAATAGAATGAGGGGTTTAAAGATTTTCATTTTTTGGGTTGCAAAGCCTTGGTCTGATGGCTTCTTCAACAGGCCATAATTTTCAATTCCAAAGGTGGGGCCCAAGCCCAAATGCAGATAGCAATTGGGTGCATGTATATAAATCTGACTCCGGCCCAATCCATTATTTTGATTAGACTCTGGTTTCTTCATTCCTTACTTCTAGCCTGGCTCAGTTCGTTAATATTGTAATTTTTTTTAATGAATTAAAAAATAAAAAATAAGGCTTTTTAATTAAAATAATTTTTGAGATTGTATCACATTTCATTTTAGTCTATAAAATTTGAAAACAATAGGAGTGAATCTTAAATTTATCCACTATCAATTATTTTGATCATTTAGTATTTTAGTAAAAAAAACTGTTAAATAACGACCAATTGATAAAAGTATCTTTAATTTAACATCCAATTGGCTAAAATGATTTGACAAAAATTGAGGCTATTTCGGTCATTTTATCGTCAAAGACTTTTCATGGAATGATGAAAATTAATGGACAAACTCGGAAATTATTTTTATTGATTTCAAATTTCATGAATTAAGATTAGGTTATGTCAATCACAATGATTATTTTCGTTGGATCCCAAACAGATAAGGTAATCATAATTCAGGACAGTGAGATCTGACCTTGGATTTTGTGGTTATAATTGTGGGAATTAGATCCTCTTGGAGACAAAGCATCGGGATCCTCATGATCCATTAACACGGATTTTTGGATTTGTATTCAACGATTACAATTATTATAACTTTAGATGGACCCTTATTTGAAACAGTTTGATTAAAATTTAACGGTCCGTGTTATTTGCTCAAGAGGATCCCGAAAATTTGCTTAGGAGATGATCCGATTCCATAATTGTGTACATTAGCCCTCACCATAATTTATTTGGACATTGCCATCTGACGGATCACTTGTAACGAGGCAGAATCGGAATAGTAAGGAGGGCATCTTATGACAAAAATCAGATTAACGAGGCGCACGTTAACAAGCATGCGCGAAGCAGGGATAACTTGCGCACGAAGCAATTGGTCCCACCGGCCCCAAGCTGAGCTGTATTGTCACATCGACGTCATTTTAATCTTGAATAAATGAACTGCTGTATGGAAAGCGAGTTGCCCGGAAAAACCTCTTAATTCACGAAATTCAGAAATTCGGAACGTTAAAATTTGATCAAATGATTTAAAGTTATTAAAACTTTAAAAATAAATTTCTGTTTGTAACCGTTAAATCAAAATTCAACTACGAATTCATGAACTTAATAGATTAGAAATATCGAAGAAGGTACGCGATTCGTGTTAATTATATCGGGGAAGGGAATCTAATCAGAGGCCGGTTCCCGAGACCCTATCCCTCCAGTCCTCCACTACTATTTCTTCTTTTTCTAAAAGTAATATAAAAGTTGCCCACCCTCATCTTTCACGCGTCGCTTTTGTCCGTCCATTATTTGAATTTTAGAGGCTTAGTTTGAATTTTTGGTAGCTAGCCACATCTTATTAATCTTTAATCTTTATATTTATATGATACAAATATGGTTGAATATGTGTGTGTGTGTGTGTGTGTGTGTTTAGTTATATGACTTTCTCTGTGGTTCTTTGGATCTTTGAGATAAATGCAAGTGAGAGGAAAACATCTGGGATTTTGATCGATGAAGGTTCGAAGCATGGATCTAACTTCATATTTGATATGAAACTACATGATTTGGCTCTAATGATCTGAGAAGTACATGTTTTCGTTTAGGGTTTTGATTTCTTGCTGCTGTATATTTGTACATATAATGTCTTTCGTTTTTGGTTATCTGATCTGAATCTTCTTCCTTGCAAGTTCTTCTGAGTTATTGGATATTACATGCTGCAATCTAGGGTTTTTCAGTGGTGAGGAAGGTGCTATATATAGCTATATGTATATGTATGTATGTATATATGTATATGTAGGTAGGGTTAAGGAGTGGAGCTCCTTGGAAGTCCAAAAGAAGGTGATGCTGGGTGGATAGAGCTGCTGAGCTATGGATCCCACAGTACTATATATCCAATGTTAGATCGGATCGGATCGGATCGAAGGGATGATAGGCCTGTGGCTTGCATATCTCAGGAGCTCCATTACCCGTAAGCTACCTCTTTTTTTGGATTGAAGGGAGCTCTACACCTCTCTCTCTCTCTCACGACCCAAAATAAAATAAGGAGGGAAAATAGTGTGAAATTCAGGGACGGAGCCACCTTGGGCTCAGAGGGGGCGGATGCCCCCACTCAGTTCATTAGCAAACAAAAAAATGTACATATTTGTGACATTAGTAAGGTGTATAACTTGTTTACTTGCTTGTGACATTAGTATTAACTCTTTGAATTGCAATTGCAAATGTTGAAAGAGCATTTTCGGCCATGAAATTTGTCACATCCCGACCCGGGGTCGACCACTTCTCGGACCTGCTCCACTACCGTAGCACGATATTGTCCGCTTTGGGCCCCGACTACGCCCTCACGATTTTGTTTCTGGGAACTCACACGAGAACTTCCCAGTGGGTCACCCATCATGGGAGTGCTCTCGCGCGCTACTCGCTTAACTTCGGAGTTCCGACGGAACCCGAAGCCAGTGAGCTCCCAAAAAGTCTCGCGCTAGGTAGGGATGAGAATATACATATAAGGATCACTCCCCTGGGCGATGTGGGATCTTACAATCCACCCCCTTAGGGGTCCGACGTTCTCGTCGGCACACCACGACCAGGGTTAGGCTCTGATACCAAATTGTCACATCCCGACCCGGGATCCACCACATCCCGGGCCCGCTCCACCACATAAGCACGATATTGTCCGCTTTGGGCCCCGACTACGCCCTCACGGTTTTGTTTCTGGGAACTCACACGAGAACTTCCCAGTGGGTCACCCATCATGGGAGTGCTCTCGCGCGCTACTCGCTTAACTTCGGAGTTCCTATGGAACCCGAAGCCAGTGAGCTCCCAAAATGCCTCGCGCTAGGTAGGGATGGGAATATACATATAAGGATCACACCCCTGGGCGATGTGGGATCTCACAAAATTTCCGAAGAATCGATTGAGAAATCGGATGGGAGATAAATAGATGAATGATAAAATGGTTATTTTTATATAGAGAGATATTTGATGGTATTGGTAATAAAGTTGTCATACAACACTTTCAAATCATGAACACGTGGCGAGGGATATTGTAATATTTTGTACGAAAAATCTTATGGATTAATAAATAAGTATTTGTTTAGTAAATTCTCTAGCTTTTTATTTTGTGATTTTGTTGTTTAACAATGTTCCCATGCATACAGATTTCTGGCTTTGTCCCTGATGAAATTCACTTATTTTACGAAACCTTTGGTAGTTGGATTTGTCAACTTCAGAACTGATGGTAGTTGATTAACAACTTCAAAGCCTTAACTCACTACAGTTGTATAAATCTTGGAACGTCAATGCATATGATTTTGTATCAAATTTTCCGTTATTTTCTTGAACTTAATGTCCTTTTTAGAGTCTCTTTCCAAGTAAAACAAGAACAGGCATTTTTCACTAAGGATTTACATGTGAGAGTAAAATATCATATTCGATTTATTGTTTTTATACAAGCGATATTCTACTTTAGTTTAGAACTCAAAGTATCGAAAATTAAATCTTTGCCGATAAGCTTGAAAGTTGTTTATATTTCATAATCTTGACATTTATATACCATACTGAGAAGTCCAAGCAGTTGCAGATTTGGTAATATAGGAAACTCTAAGCATACCACATTATTTATTTGAAGGCTATCTAGTACTGATTGCAAGTGAAAAATAGACGTCTGCTAACATATGAGTTATGACCAGATGTTTGAACGAGAATGTCTTGTACTAATTTGGTCAGGGTTAATCACAATCCCCCGAACTGGTCGTTGATTAACAACTTCAGAGCTGTTAATCACAATCCCCCGAACTGGTCGTTGATTAACAACTTCACAATCCCCCGAACTGGTCGTTGTTTTGCGAAAGCTTTGGTAGTTGGATTTGTCAACTTCAGAGCTGATGGTCGTTGATTAACAACTTCAAAGCCTTAACTCACTACAGTTGTATAAATTTTGGAATGTCAATGCATATGACTTTGTATCAAATTTTCCGTTATTTTCTTGAGCTTAATGTCCTTTTTAGAGTCTCTTTCCAAGTAAAACAAGAACATGCATTTTTCACTAAGGATTTACATGTGAAAGAGTAAAATATCATATTCGATTTATTGTTTTTATACAAGCGATATTCTACTTTAGTTTAGAACTCAACGTATCGAAAATTAAATCTTTGCCGATAAGCTTTAAGGTTGTTTATATTTCATAATCTTGACATTTATATACCATACTGAGAAGTCCAAGCAGTTGCAGATTTGGTAATATAGGAAACTCAAGCATACCACATTATTTATTTGAAGGCTATCTACTACTGATTGCAAGTGAAAAATAGACGTGTGCTAACATATGAGTTATGACCAGATGTTTGAACGAGACTGTCTTGTACTAATTTGGTCAGGGTTAATCACAATCCCACGAACTGGTCGGGACCGGCCCTGTCCCCCACCCCGGCCAAACGAATCTGTGCGTGACGGTGTTACTTCAACATTCGGAGGTATTGGGGCTTCCGGAGAGTGGCCGGAAATGCAGAGGGCGCCTGAATCGTCTTGCTGCCAGAAGACTTCAACCATGACACCACTTGGATGCTCTGCAGACTCGGTTCCTGGAATCCCCACAAACCTAGCTCCTACCGGTATCTGCACATTCATTAGCGTAAGTAACGCAAGTGAGAGTGACTAGCCTCCCCTCCGCTGATAAAGAATTACAAACACAAATCGTTAAAGAGCGCGAAATTGTTGCGTGTTTACCTCAACCGAGGCACCAGATTCTAAAGTGAGAGTGACCAGCCTCCCCTCCGCCGTGGCAGCTTCTAGCTCCGCCTGCCTTGCGATATTCAAGAACACTTCTTCGAGAGTTGTAAGTCCGAGTTGAATGTCTGCTATACCAAATTCTATTTCTCTGTTTTGGAGCTCCGTGAAAAAATTCTGTTAAAATGTTACGAAAAATCCTTATGAATTAAGAACCGTCGAAAATTAACAACTTCGTAAGCAAAATATATTTTGTATATGTATTGTTTAAATGCTACGTAGCATGAAATGTTTACCGTCAGGAGCCCCTCTCTATCATGAGGAATAACAAAGGTCAGAAATGCTCTGTTTTCTTCTTTTGGTTCAACACCCAAATGCTGCATAAAACTTTTCCCAGGTTAGAAACTAATGTGTTATACGGATGAAAGAAGTTCGAATCATTCAAAACGAACGTACGTATTTAAAGAACTCCTTCACAGCCTCATGGTGAGTTGTAGCAACTGCATCCCTAGTCGGAGGCCTTTGTTCATTCGTGCTTCCGCTGAAGCTCACGTTGGCGATCAAACCAGTTCCAAACCTCGACTTCAGCCTGATTGAAGTTCCAATGCAACGGAGCCTACCCTTTGCCATTATTCCAATCCTGTCACCTAAAATGTCGGCTTCTTCCATCGAGTGAGTGGTTAGGACAATTGCACGGCCTCTTTTCGCCCCCTCTATGACGTCCCATACATGCCTCCTTGTTATCGGATCCATACCAGTTGTCTACACATCATAAACTAAATTAGATAACACAGATAGTAGATGTACTAATGAAGGGAGAAATACAAATTTCCATACCGGTTCATCTAAGATAATCAACTTCGGATCACCAATAAGGGCTACTGCAAAACTCAGGCGACGTTTCATTCCTCCACTGTAACTCCCAGCCCTGACTTTTGCTGCCTCGGTGAGTCTCACCTCTGCCAATAACTTCTCAGCATCCTACACTCGATGAGCATTCATCTTATAAAGAACCGAATAATCCTCATGTGAAAAACCAAATTCAAGTTAGCGCAGCACGTACTGATTTTACTGAAGCTGAGGGGAGGCCTTTAATACTAGCGAAAAGGTGGAGGTGCTCTTGCCCAGACAACGCATTCCAAAGAATATCAAAGTATCAACAGAGACAATTTACGTACAAAATTAAGTCGTAGTTTTCGAATGAGTTGTTGCAATGAGGTAAAAACTATGTAACTTGTATGTTTTTGAAAATTTCAGGTTACCACACTCATGGTCTTCTTGAAAAAGAACAGTGAGAACCAATTTCGCCTTTTGATTTACTGATAGTAGACCACAAAAGCTCTTGATCAACGGTGACCAAGACAACATGACTATATAAACATATGTACTTATGAGACAGACCGAGAGAGAGAAAGAGAGAGCACCTGCGGACAAAATCCTATGATTTTTCGAATATTTGCCATACCAACAGAGCTCCGGGCGGAATCTCCATAAATCAAAGCTGTTAACAAAGCAGTTTACAATTTCAACATTTTCGTATTGGGATCATCTTTGTGAGAAATTTTTCAATCAACGAACTCAAGAAAAATGATGCTACAGTATTACCATCTCCTCCAGTAAACGGTGTGATGCCAGTTAAACAATTGATTGCAGTGGTTTTCCCGGCTCCATTCGGACCAAGTAGACAAAATAACTGATCCTTCGCAAAGTTCACCCACAATCCCTGAAAGTTATTCAAAATAAATCAGTTGCTACTATATTATTTCGTTACGAAAAACCTGAAAGGCTGAAATATATATACTGCAACTGGCACAACCAGGAAAAAAAAAATAGAATTCATAAGACATAACTAGGTAAAAAACAAGGGAGGATAACCAAAGGGCAGATACGAGTGATTACCTTGACAGCATGGTAAGGCTTAGTCCTCCTGCACTTACAACAGCCAAAACTGAAGGTACCGGGATATGTCTTTACAAGACCTCGTATCTGAACTGCAACGTTCGGATCAACTGTGCCTTCCTTAGTTTGTTGTTTGACAAGGTTCTCCTCTTCACGGACATCTTCATCGTCTGGAGTCAGATGCTCCTTTGGTGGAGCTGAACCGATGCAACTACATATGCCACCCTCTATGAATAGAAAGGAAACACCGCTAAGTTATCATGCAACAAGAGAAACTCAACCACAAACTTTCAGTCGTATTTACCTTTCAATTTGTTTCCACCTTTCCCTGTCCAGTATCCGGGATTTAGAAAGTAGAACACTGATTTTCTCACACCAGATACATTCGGAATGATATTATCGAAGTAGATAGCCAATATAAACCAGAGGAAGAATGTAGACAACAGCCATTTATAAATGCCATTCTGTCAAAGTTAAAATGAAAATTTTAGAAATAACAGGAAGGTGTATGAAACATTCGAACTTATAAAATATTTGGTAATTTTTTCAATTTTAGGATCAATGAGTTTACTTACAATTGTCATAAGACAATCACCATAGTCATTTTCCGGGCATTTGGCCCTTCTACTCCAGCTAATCCCAATACCTTGTGGATTGGCTACTGCTTGAGCAAGTAATACTATAGCTCTGGCAAGAAGATTAGGTGGGAAAAATGACCAAAGTATTCGATATTTCATCTTGACGTCTGTTGAATAGGGAAAACCGAACGCTGTAACAATCTGCAAGACAAAATGGAATATGTTATTAGTATTACGAGAAAAACCCCAATCTATAAATCTTGAATCAGGGAAGTCTTGCCTGGGTTATAGAGCCGACAATAAACACCGCGAAACCGACAGTTGTGGATGAAGATGAGTTCCTTAGGAAGGTTGACAGCAGAAAGGAAAAACCAATCTGGCAACAAATTACAGTAAGTGGATCAGAGATTACTAGATTGGAAATAGTAGAAATAAAGTAAAAGAAGTAATTGCTTGAAACATTCTTACCATATTGACTTGGAAAAGGAAGAAGACAAGGAATACGACTGCAAAACTGTTCTTTAGGAAAAAATCAAATCGAAACAGCATTCCGAAGAGAACTGTGAAAAGTGATGACAAAAGTACCATAATTCCGTCCCATGTGAGCCATGAGAACCAATATGCAGTATCGTAAAGGCCCATCATTGTCATCAGCTGCAAAGTAAATGAACAAAAACACGAATAACAACCTGATTTTGCATATACAAAATCAAAACTAGCCATACACAAACACAATGAACTCCGTGGCAGGAAAAAGAAGAAACCCAAATTACCTGCCGAAGCTTTAGTTCTTTCTCTGTGATCAAAGAGGACATTTGAAACACAAAACCGAACATGGCAGCAGCAAAAAAGAAGGGTGGTAATAGTTGTGCAAAATCAATGGAAACCTCCCGGTTAGGGTGTGCGAATTCCTTGAGCGAAACATCCCAGCTAAAATTTGGAACTGAACATATCATTATACGCATGTTAAGGTCATGATGGTAACAATGCAAGCAAAGCTCTTTTCAACGAAAAGAAAAGGAATATGAGAAACAAGACAGTGTACCTCCAATCAGAGACCTAGCGATTTCACGCTCAGCAGCAATCTGAAGCGGTATTTGAAACTTGAATGTCGAATCTTCATATTGCCCCCGGGCTTTAACAGGAGTAGAATTGGTCTGTATGCCATAGCTGATCACAGTGGCGTTTCTCTCCACAAAATGCAAAGCTCCTGAGCAATGCAGAGGATTATTAAATAGCCATGTATTTACTTCCTCTTTCGTTCCAAACGATTTGACCTGTACAAGTAAAACCACCTCATTACGAACAATCTAACACTATCAATTTAGCCCACAGACTACAACATAAATCAAACTGCCTCACTACGAGGTGCCTAAAACGATGAAATCTAACTAGTCGAACTTGTCAACAACCAAATCTGAACAGTTTGAAATCTCACATCTTTAGTTTGTGGAACAAAAGTTCCACGCATTCCTCCTGTTTTTGGAATAAGTTGAACAAAATTTATGCAACAAAAGGTAAATTAAATGCCATCACATTGCCGGTGTGGCTTAAGACTGCTTCTGAAAGGGCTACAATCACTTTATGACGAACCAAATGTGATTCTGAAAACAAATTACATGCCTTTCGTCGTAGAAGCGCTTTCTTGAGAAGCACCTAAAGCCCCAAGTGCTTTTCAAGAAAGTACTTGGTTTTACAATCAAAATTTCCATGAATTTCCAATTAAAAAAAAATCTAACAAACTCACTTATGAGCAGAAACGTTTACTAAGAAAAGAAAGAAAGCAAACAGCATTTTCCTCAACTTTCTTGGTAACCAAACACAACGCAACAATCCGAACTCATCCATACCTTCGACGGCGTAATCGGCCGGCCCGGATTACTCGCCATAATCCCACTGACAATACTACTAATCCTCGCGCTCCCATTTCCGCTCCACACGAAATCGAAACACGGCTTTTCAACAGAGTACTTGCGCTCGCAAGGCGGAATCGGCGGCGAAACCAGAGGCTTGGGGTCCATGACGCTCCGGAAGTCGGCGGATTTCTCGTTGCGAGCCTCGAGGCCCTTCTGGATGAAGAAGATGAGGGCGATGAAGAAGAAGGAGGTGAAGAGCTGGATAAAGGAGGCTCTTTTGCTCCGCCACGAGACCAGGAGGTTCTTCCTCAGCAGCGCCTTGTACTGCTGGTACAGCAGCGGAAAGCCGCTCCGCAAAGCCATCGGTTCGGGTTTTCCGGACCCGAATGTGAGTTCTCGGGTTTAGCGATGGAAGCGAGAGAGGCGGAGTTTCATTGCTTTATGCTCAAGAGTGATGGTTTTTGTCTTCTGTTTTTGGAAAGGCGCGGTTTTGCCCGTTTGGGAAGACGAAGTGGGGTCAAATTACCAGATTAGTGCTGGATTCGGCTTGGTTTTACGGGTTTACCACCGCCGCGTTTTAACTTTTTTTCCGGCGACAACGGCAGTTTCGCCGAGTTTTTGTGTGGACGTGCTTTTACTCGTTTACCAAAGTTGGTATTTTACGGAATTTCACTGAAAGTGATCAATGATTTCTATTTATTTACAACAAAATGAATGTTAGATCCCACACCGATCATCGGAGAGGGGGTGATGTGTCTTATATGTACATGCTCCCCTCCTTATAGTACGAGGCTTTTTGGGAACTCACTGGTTCCGGATCCCATAAGAACTCCGAAGTTAAGCGAGTTTGGGCGAGAGCAATTCTAGGATGGATGACTCCCTATGAAGTTCTCGTGCTGAAATCCAATAACAAATACGTGAAAACGTGGTCCAAAGCAGACAATATCTTGTTACGGCGAAAGCTTAGGTGTGACAATGAAATCACTTCTTACTCATATTTCCCTAAAAAAAAAAAGTAACGCAAATTTTTTTTTTTTTCCGTATTCAATGAATAACGGCTATTATTGTTTGTCTGATAAAACACTTTTTATTCGTTTTGAGAGCTTTTATATTTTTTGTATTCATCTGAATTACTGTGAGAAAAAATCATATTTAAGTTCAATGAATAACCGCTATTATTATTTGTCATATAAAATACTCTCATCTAATTTTGAGAGCTTTAAAATTTTGTGGATTCATCTGAATTAAGAAAAATTCAAATTTAAGTTTAAATCCAACACACTGCTCTACGAATTGTTTATGTAGGTGTTGTCACATCCCCGTATGGGCCCCAATCATAACCCGGGCTCGACTTCACCGTAGCACGATATTGTTCGCTTTGGGCCCCGACCACACTCTCACGGTTTTGTTTCTGGGAACTCACACAAGAACTTCCCAGTGGGTCACCCATCATGGGATTGCTCTCGCGCGCTACTCGTTTAACTTCGGAGTTCCTACGGAACTCGACGCCAGTGAGCTCCCAAAAGGCCTCGTGCTAGGTAGAGATGAGAATATACATATAAGGCTTACATGATCCACACCCCTAGGCGATGTTGGATCTTACAATCCACCCCCCTTAGGGGCCTGACGTCCTCGTCGGCACACTTCCGGCCAGGGATTGGCTCTGATACCAAATTGTCACATCCCTGCCCGGGCCCCAACCACAACCCCGGCTCGACTCCACCGTAGCACGATATTGTTCGCTTTGGGCCCCGACCACACCCTCATGGTTTTGTTTCTGGGAACTCACGAGAACTTCCCAGTGGGTCACCCATCATGGGATTGCTCTCGCGTGCTACTTGCTTAACTTCGGAGTTCCTACGGAACCCGAAGCCAGTGAGCTCCCAAAATGCCTCGTGCTAGATAGAGATGGGAATATACATATAAGGCTTACAGGATCCACACCCATGGGCGATGTTGGATCTTACAATCCACCCCCCCTTAGGGGCCCGACGTTCTCGTCGGCACACTTCCGCCCAGGGATTGGCTCTGATACCAAATTGGCAGATCCCCGCCCGGGCCCCAACCACAGCCCCGGCTCGACTCCACCGTAGCACGATATTGTCCATTTTGGGCCCCGACCACACCCTCACGGTTTTGTTTCTGGGAACTCACACGAGAACTTCCCAATGGGTCACCCATCATGGGATTGCTCTCGCGCGCTACTCGCTTAACTTCGGAGTTCCTACGGAACCCAAAGCCAGTGAGCTCCCAAAAGGCCTCGTGCTAGGTAGAGATGAGAATATACATATAAGGCTTACAGGATCCACACCCCTGGGCGATGTAGGATCTTACCGGTGTAGTTTTTTACAAATTTTCACTAAAAAGTGATAAATGGTCTCTTTATGTTTCACACAACAAAACAAATCACTTCTTAGGAAAAATGTATTTTTTTCATTTGTACTTAATGAATAACGGCTATTTTTGTTTATTGGAGAAAAAACTTCCATCTCGTTCAAGTGCTTTTAAATTGTTTGTATTCATTTTGAAGAAAATGTACGATATTCATTAAGCAAATCAGAATACGTACAAAATGAGGATAGTGTGCATAATGGGTCTTGATAAAAATCTTGCCATAATTTCAAACCGGTCGAATGGAAAAAAAGTATCATGCACAACAAAAGGACATATCCTTAAATGAACAATATAACTTATAAGTGAAGATTACAAAGCGTCATCAAACAAAATATCCCTAAGAAAATCCGAAAGCTCTTCGAACCACACAAACTCTTGTTTGTATTCATTTGGATTAATATGGAAAACATTAAAAACATAAAGATGATGGAGAAATAGAGAGGCTGAGCTAGATGCAATATAAAATTGTGGAAAATCATATATATCTTAATCAAGAATGACGCAACGAATTAAAGATTTGTTTCGTCCTATGTAATTTCCAGGAAAAACCCCAAAATTAATTGCCATCCATATTTAACCACACGACTTCTTAATTAATTGGTTAATTTCCATTTGTGTCACTCTAATTCTCTAGATAATCTATTTTCTACACAAATACATCATTAACCCTTGAATAGGATAATCCTACTCTAATTAATCTTAATCTTAATTTTTCCTAATTGTCTGTATGACGTGTTCCATTTATTTTGATTCCCTTCATTAATATTTTCAAGATTATTATTTCCATATTTATGTAACTCCCAAAATTCAATAATTCAAAAACATAACAAATAGGGAAGGGTGGCAACTGACAAAAATTTATAAGTCGCGTCAAAGTTTTTATCGAGGTCTAGTATGCACATTATCCTCAAGTTGTACATATTTTTTGTCTTTTAATGAATATCGTACCCTTTCTCAAAAAGAAAAAAACACTTTCGTTTTGTTTTGAGAGCTTTTATATTTTTTGTATTCATCTGAATTACTCTGAGAAAAATTCATATTTAAATTCAATGAATAACGGCTATTATTATTTGTCATATAAAATATTCTCATCTAATTCAGAGTACTTTAAAAAAGTTTGGATTCATCTGAATTAAGAAAAATTCAGATTTAAGTTTATATCCAACACACTGCTCTAATAACTGTTTATGTAGGTGTGGTTTTTTACAAAATTTCTCTAAAAGTGATAAATGGTCTCTTTATTTTTCACACAACAAAACAAATCACTTCTTACGAAAAGTGTAATTTTTTCATTTGTACTTAATGAATAACGGCTATTATTGTTTGTTGGAGAAAAAACTTCCATCTCGTTCAAACTGCTTTTAAATTGTTTGTATTCATTTTGAAGAAAATGTACGATATTCATTAAGCAAATCAGAATACGTACAAAATAAGGATAGTGTGCATAATGGGTCTCGATAAAAAATCTTGCCGGAATTTCAAACCAGTCCAATGAAAAAAGAGTGTCATGCATAATAAAATAACATATCCTCAAACGAACAATATAAATGAAAATTACAAAGCGTTATCAAACAAAATATCCCTAAGAAAATCCGGAGACTTTTGAACCACACAAACGGGACTCCTGTTTGTATTCATTTGGATTAATATGGAAAACATTAAAAACATATGGTGGAGAAATAGAGAGGCTGAGCTGGATGCAATAATAAAATGGTGGAAAATCATTTATATCTTAATCAACAATGACGCAGCATTACGAATTTAGGATTTGTTTCGTCCCATGTAATTTCCAGGAAAAATCCCAAAATTAATTGCCATCAAAATCATACATATCTTAATCAAGAATTATTTATGTAACTCCCAAAATTCAATAATTCAAAAACATAACAAATAGGGAAGGGTGGCAACTGGCAACAATTTATAAGCCGCGTCAAGGGTAAACTTGTTACTTTTATTTTTTTTCTTTTTTAAGAAGGATTAGCGGGTGGCTTGTTTATGACATTTCGGAGGATAAAAAGACTCACATATGCATTTTAGCCTCCTTAGTCACCTATTGTGTGATTCACGAGCGCCATGAATCGAACCCAAAATGTGACTTTTGTAAAACCAGTATGAGATTCGTCCTCAACCATTGGATCACCTTGTGTTGATTGGTAAATTTGCTAGTTTCTAGTTCTCCAAAATTCATTTATATTAGTGCTAATTAATTTGGATTATGCAGTGGTTATTCGAAAATAATTTGGAACTTTGACAGGTTTTGAACTGAGCTTTTAGTCTTTGGTGGCCACAGACATATCGAATTCGTGCTCCGTGAGTGTCAAGTTAGAGGAATTCCCCGGGTTTCCGCCATCAATGGCCGATCATTCACGCAGCCGCGGCCGCAGCCGTGCGAGCTTCTGGGCTCAGTCCAACGCTTTGCTCCGAAAGAACTTAACTTTCCAGGTCTACACATCTCTCACTTTTTGCCCTAGTTTCATTTTTTTTTCGTTTTTCATATTTTACACGAGCGATATTCTACTCTAAATTTTATATTTTTATACATGGATTATTTTGCAGAAACGAAATATGTGCTCGAATATATCGTTGGTGTTGATACCTGGATTGCTCTGCTTGATTTTGCTTGGCATCCAAATTGCGTTGAATAAAGCAAAAGCCAGCAGTGGCGGTGACAAGTGTGACGGCAGTCATACTGATACAGACTGGAGTGGTTCAGGCCCTTGTCCATTTCCTAACCCACCAGAATGGCCTCCGCTGTTATACATCCCCAATGCCGCCTTTCGTGCCGTGAGAAGCGACTCGATTCTTCCCTTCACAGACTTGCCCGACGCGTCATGCCGGAACAGCAACAACAACGTCACCTGCCCTCTCACTGTGCTTGTCACCGGCAACAACCAGTCTTTCGGACAAAGTATGTACTTTTTATTTAACTTTTCGGGGAAGAACTTCTTTGCAACAGGACGGTATTTCAAATCGATAGTTCACATTTACATTAGAAAATTAAAACACAGTACTACAATAATAGTTTGGAATTCCGCTACTGTCATCCTCGTCGCAAGTTTCTCTCATTTTTTCCCTCATCTAATCGATCAAATACTAACCTTAATCTCTGCTGAATTTGGATAGTTTTGGCTGGAAATATGTTTCCAAATGATCCTTTCCCTCTGAATTCCTCTGATGTTTTGGATTATTTAGTCAATAATGTCATGGTAAGTTTTGTTTATTTCCATCTACTTGTTAATTAATTTCATGTTATCAATTAATTTGTAGGAAAACTAATAAAAAAGTTTGAAAACTTTGAGTTTTAACGAATAATGACGAAATAAATGATAAAGTGAATAATACCATAATTGACTTTTTAGTGTAAAAATGTGATTTTTCGTCAAAGTGAACAGTACCAGAGTTTTTCGTTAAAGTTCTCTTAATTTGTTTTATGAACTTATGTGTTTTCTAAATGCGCAGGGAACGTATGATCTGCCCAGCGCACCCAACTTTTATGATCCTGCATTCGATGATCCACTTTTTAGAGTGCAGCAGCGGCGGTGCTCCCCAAACTCTACAATCTCTATTCCACCATACGGATCGACATCATCCGAGTCTAACCTAGGCCGTCGGGCGGTGGTTAGGCCGAGCTCCGCCTCTTCCCCAGTACTTCAAGGTGAATATCTCTACCTCTATGCATCCAATGCTACGTACTATCTGTCCGTGGATCGAAATATTTTGCATATTCATCACTTCTGCAAATGCACTTCAACTTTTGTTGTTTTCATGCATGCAATTGTCTAACTTAATTTGTCTTGAATTAATATGCAGAGGTTAGATGCGTTGAAGCTTTGCAATTATGGCGTAAATCTTCATCTGAGATAAACAATGAGCTATACAAAGGCTACCCAAGGGGCAATCCAGAGAGGAAGGTTAACGAAATACTTGCGGCATACGATTTCTCCAACTCCGCTGACAACAAATTTGACGTAACCGTATGGTACAATTCAAGCTTAAAGGATTACTACCTGGATGACGACCAGACGCTGCGAGTTGGGCGCTCCCTGAATCTGGCATCCAATGCCTACCTTCAGTTTTTAAAAGGATCAAGCACCAAAATGTTGTTCGAGTTTGTCCAAGAATTTCCCAAGCCTTTATCTGCCAGTACGATGCTAGATATTCCCTCTATGATTGGTCCACTCTTCTATACTTGGATCATTTTATTGCTCTTCCCGGTAAGTATGATTTTTCATCGATTTTAGTTACACTGACACTCACTTCTTGAGGTTTTAAATTGTTTTCACGTCGTAAACCCTCTTGTCTAAGCTCCATCTCTTCAGACGACAAAATTTTATCTCAAAATTTTAACTACATATGATAAGATATTCAACAGGGCTACGTGACTAGGGCAATTCTCACACCTGAGTGAGATCGTGTGGGCTTAGTGGGACTAAAATACAGAGCGTCCCGTACTTTTCACATAGCTCTTTTGTGTTCTTCTTCGTTTTTTTATTTTTTATTTTATCGAAATGCTTTGCGTTAATGCCATGGATGTTTGCTAATTAATTGATTTCACCAATTTTGTTGTTGATGGTGAAGGTTGTGTTGAAGTATCTGGTTTATGAGAAACAACAAAACCTGAGAATCATGATGAAAATGCATGGACTTGGTGATGCACCATATTGGATGATTTCCTATGCTTACTTTCTTACAGTTTCTTCAATCTACATGCTATTTTTTATTGCAGTTGGCTCCATCATAGGTACTTCTGTCTACATATATATAACTGTCTCTTCACTACTTGGCAACTGTTTCTTCACTCTACGTCGCTTTAACAAATCGACGTTTGTTTACTTCTTTACAGGGTTAAAGTTCTTCACAATCAATGACTACAGCATCCAGTTTGTTTTCTACTTCATCTATCTGAACTTGCAAATTGCAGTGGCTTTTCTTGTAGCTTCGATGTTTTCCAATGTTAAGGCTTGTACAGGTTGGATGCTGTTTGTTTGTATTTATTTGCGGTTGGTTAGAGATTTTGGTTTTAATTTTTATCTTATTAGATGAGTTAACTGACATGATTTCCATGATCGATTTGATGATCGCAGTCATTGGTTACATTTTGGTCTTTGGAACTGGGCTTGTGGCAGACAATCTATTTCAAAGCATCATCGAAGATGAATCCGTCTCTAGTAAGTTGAAATATTTGTGCAATGTTCAAGGACTTTGTTGTGTAGTTATGGTTTGTGTTCTTCGATTTTGTCTATACTTTTCATAACCCCAACTCTCTATTAAGTTAATGTTTCGTGTTCTTGTACGTAGAGCATGTGATCATCATTCTACAGCTGTATCCTGGCTTCTCTCTGTATCGTGGACTCTACGAGTTTGCACAGTACCCCATCCAGTATAAAAAAGTTGGGATGCGATGGGGGGATTTGAGTGAGGAGAGTGAAGGGATGAAAGATGTCTTGATTATCATGGTTATCGAGTGGTTTGCGGTGCTTATTGTTGCATACTGCATTGACCAACTTGTATCATCCGGAAAAAGTCCTTTTGTTTTCTTGCAAAGGTTTAGGAAGAAGAAACTTCCATCTCTTCGGAGGCCTAGTATGCAAGGGAAGGGATCTAGTTCGATTCAGATGGAGAAACCGGATGTTTGTCATGAGGTAACTTTTCTTGTCTCTCTCTAACTTACATGAAAACTTATGGTACCTCAATGAATTGTACACATATAAACAAATTCCGCTTCCAACTCTTCCTAATTTTCAGATCGAGATGGTTCAGAGGTTGGTAGTTGGACGGGATACAAGTCACGCAATTGTATGTGACAACCTCCAAAAGGTGTACCCAGGAAGAGATGGAAACCCCGATAAATTTGCAGTGAAAGGGTGTTCTCTTGCCTTACCTAGAGGTGAATGCTTTGGCATGCTTGGCCCTAATGGTGCAGGGAAGACCACTTTTATTAGTATGGTGAGTGCACCCTACTTCTTTCCAGTCCTTGATTATCATCATACATTACACAAAAAATCATGTTACGCGTGTACTGATTGATCATCCCGGGATTATTCCACAGATGATTGGTCTCACCAAACCAACCTCTGGCACGGGGTATGTTCATGGTATGGACATTCGGACGCAGATGAACAAAATATATAGCAGCATGGGATTTTGTCCACAGCACGAGTAAGCTTAAGCAATTATGTGTCAAGAAACTAAGAAAATTTTCTTATCATGGTTTTTTTCTTTTAATTATTTGGACGCAAATGAATATCTTGTTTTCGTGGATGTTGTTTAGCCTTCTATGGGAAACACTGACTGGAAGGGAGCATCTCCTATTTTATGGCAGACTTAAGAGCCTAAAAGGTTCTGCCTTAATGCAAGTAAGTCAACATATCGAAAATTTGTAGTATCCAAATCTGTCGATACTTTTAGATAGGTAGGAGGACTAATTCCTCCATGGTTTGATTTGGTTGCTGAAGGCGGTGGAAGAATCTTTGAAGAGTGTCAATCTATTTCACGGAGGGGTTCCTGACAAACAAGCCGGGAAGTATAGTGGAGGTATGAAGCGAAGGCTTAGCGTTGCAATTTCGCTGATAGGTGACCCCAAAGTATGTCTTGGTTCTCATCTCTTTAAGCTGCTTCGATTTTTTTTTTTGGATATGTTTTCCCAAGATAATGCTACTTACTGCACTCACTGTGTTCTGCAAATTCCTGTATACTTGTAGGTTGTCTACATGGATGAGCCTAGTACTGGACTTGATCCGGCTTCAAGAAACCATCTGTGGAACGTTATAAAGTCTGCGAAACAAGATCGTGCAATCATCCTAACCAGTAATCTCTCTCCCGCGATATCAACTACACGTTTAACGTACTAATTTTCAATCTATATATGTGTTTCTTTCATTTCACTTACAAAAGCTTGTACATTTCAGCACATTCCATGGAAGAGGCAGAGGTTCTATGTGACCGATTAGGGATTTTCGTCGATGGCAGGATGCAGTGCATAGGAAATCCAAAGGAGGTAGCGAAGTGCACTTTGTTGTCCTAGTAATTTGAATCTCAAATTAATCACTTTTACTTAATTTAAGTTACATGTTACATGCATAACACCTGCACTTAATTCTGATGCAGCTGAAGGCCAGATATGGAGGATCGTATATCTTTACGATGACAACCGGTTGGGATCATGAGGAAGAAGTGGAGAGGATGGTGAGGAACCTGTCACCTAACGCCCTCAAGACATACCGGCTCTCGGGGACGCAGAAGTTTGAGCTGCCCAAAAATGAGGTTAGAATTGCAGATGTGTTCCACACGGTCGAGTCTGCGAAGCGTCGGTTCGCGGTGTTTGCGTGGGGTGTGGCTGACACTACTCTGGAGGATGTGTTCATCAAGGTTGCTACAACTGCAGGATCGTCATCCGCCAAACTTTCATAACCTCAACCTAGTTAATTAATATTTAATATAATTTATTGAATATTATTAGAAGATGTTTTAAATATGTATGCTGTTAGATTTATATACTAATTAACTATATAATTCGACAGAGATTGGTATAAATTTTAAAATGTATGCATGATTATGTTACTTGGGAAGCAAGCGATGGTGAACCACTTGAAGGAGGAGATTTTTGTTTTAAAAAAAGAAAAAAGAAAAGAGGAAATTGTTTGAAATTTTCATGAATTAAAACTCGTATTTATGTCTCTGCGGAATGGAGATCCAATTTGAGTTTCAGAATGAGATTTGAGTTGAAAGTGGAGCTCATGCCAACTAAGAAAATTGTTACTCAACTAAGAATAATGAGATTTGAGGCCAATCATCTCCAATACACAACTAAATTGTTAAAATTCAAATATGAATTTTGAGTCCAATATCTTCTCCTTCAGTGCAAGGACTCAAATTTTAAAACTCAAAACTCAAAACGAGTTCTAGAATTTGAGTTTTTAAGATCCAAATACATCACCTTTTAAGATCCAAATATAAAAATGTTGTCTAAAATTGAGTCTTTACATTACAGATATTCTGATAGGTCTCTCGTAAAACCATCATGAAATGTAGCACTATGATTAACACATGAGGGTCTTGGTCGGCTATATTATTAAGCTTAGAATACATATGACAATCTCACTCCTATTTTAGGTTAGTCTTTATCATTTCATTACAGGTGTGGGGTTTGGGCTAGTCGTACAAAACAATCATTACAAATGAAAAGAAATATCACTAGATTGCAGTAGTTACTAAGTCGTTCTCGTTGAATGTGCAATAAAATAGTAATTAAATGAGATGGACCTGACTCAATCTTATATTGGCTTTACTGGCCCATGAAACCGATTTAAGGCCCAAATGTTTTTGGTCTACGAAGGACAAATTAATCGATAGATTATGGCACTTGTTTTTGGAGACGGCTTGAAAGGAAACAAGGGAAAAACATCAATTTTAGAATCTGGGATACATAAATTGGTTTAAATCCTTGTGGAATTAATTGTATATGGGCTTATTTGGATGTAATTTAAAATGATGAAAGCGATTTTGATAGAAATATTTTCTCTAAAAGCGATTTTAGTCATTTTAAAACAACGGTACAAACCAAACGGGTTTGAATTTGGGGCTCAGACGTCACAATGGAGAGGAAGGCTCGTGGTGGTGACAGTGAGTTCAAGGACGATGGCGATTTCGACAGCGATTAGCTGAGTGTTGGTTACATTTGTAAATTCTGTTAATGGGTTTCGGTAATTATTCGGTTTTGTTTTGGTGATTTTGTTGTTAGTTGATGATTTGTGATGTAGATGGAGCAGGAAGAGGATGACATTGATGAAGAGCACGACGGCGAGGAGGAGGAAGAATCAGAAAATGAGGAAGAAGATGGAGAACAAGTGGCGGAAGAGGAAAATGGTGATGGGCAAAACGATAATAAAGATGCAGAGATGGAAGAACTCGAGAAAAAAAAAACATGAATCGTCGCCATCAGGAGCAGTAAGAGACTTCTGTTCACAATCCTTTTATGCTTAACCATAAACTTTGTGATGCTTAATTAGAATGAAGACATAGAGCTAAATAATGTGAATTAAGAGATAATATGCATAACAGTTGGAGGTTTTTAATAGCCGTTTAAATTCTCGTAAAGTGTGTTTAGCTTATAACTATACAATTAGCTAAGATAGAGTTCGATTTTATCAAATCAAACTTTAAGGAAATGCTTCAAGTTTCCTCTATTCATATGATTGTGAGGGTTCCTCAAATTTCAGAAGTTCCACTACAACAGTTACTATAACTAGTCAGATTATGATGGTAGTGGTACTATGCTATTATTAAGAGTGTACGAGTTTTAATCAAGAGGAATGGATTGACCTCGGCCTTGCCCAAGGTTATTCCAAAACACAAAGCATAAAGCTTGAGCTTGGACCTGCTGGTCTGCTGAATTGTAGTGAAGTTTACTGAGTTCTGATTGAGAACAAGCCAGTCCAAATATGTGATGGTTTACGCGTATTAGGTGGGAAGTTCAGAGTAGATCAACAAAAATTAGACACTTGTGATTTTGATTACAGCATTCAAGGAAACATCACTTAAATAACCACTCTAGAGGTAGGTAATTGTTGTTGTTGTTGTCAAAAGCATAATGTTGGCATAGAAGGTAAATCAGTTGGGTCTTGTTTTCTGATATGAGGATAGCCAAGATGAAGCCAGATTTCAAATCTGCCCAAGTATGTCAGCACAAATCTTTCCTGCTTGATCTCATATAAACCTTAGCCTGATTAAGCAAAAAAAAAAAGGCTTTTGGGCTACCATGGTCTAATTGGCTGTCCTAGTTTGTACTCTTTGCATTTTCATGAACTTCATACTGAATATGTTCACGTATTGCTTCTCCTAATACATATCCTGTTCTGTAGGTAAATCTGGACAATCTAAAAATTCACAGTCATCTACGAACATTGATAGTGTGGTGATGGTGATGAGGATTGGTCACGTCTTAGTTGCTGTCGAGGTATTAACTGATAAGTAGAATCATATTCTACTATCTAGATATGCTCTTGTTATATTGAAGTCTATCTATGAAACTGAAATATTGTTTAACATTATTGTTCATGCCATACTTCGCTGATCCATTTGGAGCAGCAAAAAGAACTTTGGAATTTTGTTGTTTTATTGTTTGAATTTCTTGTCAATGGTGGATTCAAGTACCTTACTACTATTGCTGTATTTCAATACCTTAGTGTCTAACTTTTGTTATATTTCAATACATAGTTCTTATCAGTTAATACATCAGGCTATTATGTTATTGAGTTTGTCTTAACTGTTCAATATGAAATATACCAGACTATAGTTTTCTTACCTTTAACTTCCATTAGGTACTAAATTAAATTAGCTTGTTATCTAAAGGGGCCGGCAGAGAACCATGAAATTCATTTATACATTATACTTGTAAAAAATCTATGTTGCCGTATGTTTACTTTAAGTATACTCTCGGGCAGTTTTGTATAAATTCTTTCATGCTCCGATAACCTCTCTTGCATGAATTTTAGGAATTTATTATACTGTGTTCACCTTTTCATTAGTGTGTGCATTTCCATGCGGGTTACTTGGTTTAACTAAGGTCTGTCACGTTGTATCTTGTAGAATAGCTACTTTCAGAAACAAATTGATAGACAAATGGCAGAGGAAGACAGAGGTGACCACAGGCGCTGCTGCTATTAAAAGCGAGCCGCATGCTTTTAATCAGGTCTGGCTTTATAATTGAACTTGTAAACATGCCTTTCCCTATGACTGACTCGTGCCATGCTTTGCCAGATATCAATTTGCACAAATTGAGTAATTTTATTCTTTCACTCTGATAGGTGAACAAGCTGATGCTAGTGCACACGGTGATGGTGACCCCAAACTTTTGGATGACTCTGAGTTGTACCAGACATTACTGAAAGAATTTTTTGAGACAATTGATCCAGCATCTTCAGGTAAAACTATTAGGGCATCTCATACTTCATACATGAATGATTGCATTTGAATGTGATATACTAATACGGTTTACCCAATCTATAATATTTCCTTTAGTTTAAAACACATGCAATCAGATTGCATTTAAAAATTGTGGCTTTTGAAATTCTTAATGATTTTATCCTCCCATGTGATGCCCGGTATCCTCGTTAATGATTTTCAAACAATTTGGAATCGTCTAACGAACTTTAAATAACTAAGTCTGAGTCATGAGGGAAGTTTCATTGGTACAATCTGTATCTGCATCTATTGACGTCAATGACACTGCATTGTCTCAGCAGTTTATAGTGGGCTTGGAACCTCATCAATCCTGAACTTCTATTGTTTTTTATTCTAATTTTGCACTATTTGATCATCCGCCTCAGAGACAGCCGTTCCTCCTAACGCTTCCTGACCCTAATAATTCGGGTTGAAGAAGCAGTAACAGGCTCCGTAGTGTAGTAGCGATGCAAGGCCGAGCCAACTGTATAGTCCTTAGATCTCAGGCTAAAAAAGTGTGTGCTGTTTATTTATTTGATATACTTATTTACACAATTTTTCAGTGGGAGTTGAGTCTTTAAGAAGCATGATTTTGTTGTAAATGACAATTAAGATCAGTAACTTTGACATTTATAAGCAAATAGGATGTTTTTGCTTTCCACTGTGCCGAAATAGCATTGCTAATGCTGGATGTATTTCAGTATTTGATGATGTTGAACACATTTGAGCTATGCAATATTTGATGATGTTGAACACAATTGAACTTGGATATCTAATTGCTAGGGGCTTTTATATCTCAAGCAGTTAAAAGTGTTTAGCTGTGAACCCGAAGTTTTGAAAGCAGAAAATATCTTGAAAACAAGGAAGAAATGCAAAATATGTCTGTATCAAGTAAAATTGCAAGCTCATGGAGGGCTTGTAGACTACTGTCGCTTCTTTTTCTGGGAGATGGAGGACCGAACTACTAGAGCAACCGTGAAAAAGAAGCCAGCAGCTGTGAGGAGCACCTTCCAGCATCCGAGGCTGCAGTTATTGTTGGCAGGCTTCATCTTTGCAATTGTGTAATCAGGTTCATCCTCCTGGCCTTCTTCTTCGTCTGAAAAATATACAAATAACATAAAATTTTATGTTTTTGAAATGAATACAGACGGACGTGGAAGTGTTTGGAATCAAGGGGTGTTCGGTATGGGATCCCAAACCGAAAATGGGATCCCGAATCCCCAAACTGAAATTTTTCGAGACGGGAATTTAAAGACCAATCCCAAACCGAAATTTTGGTATTCCTAATTTTCAGGATTCCAAAAATGTTTTCAGTATTTAGGGATGGATAGGGATTGGATTTTCGGTTTTAGGCTTTTGGGTTTTTGGGTTGAAATTTGAAATTTTTGGGATATGGACTAAAATTTGGCCTTTTCGCCCAAAATTTTGTTCCCCAATTTCATATCAATTGAAATTTAGGTTTTTACCTCATTCCAATTTGAAATTTCATATCAATTGAAATACCAATTCATTCATAACAAGTCAAATTGATGTTCCAAAGTTCCATACTACTTAATTTCATACTTATATTTCTAATATAGTCTACTATCAAACTACTTAAATTCAACATTCAACATGCATGCAACCAAAATAAATAAATAAATAAATATATATATATATATATATATATATATATATATATATATATAGTCTACTATCAAACTACTTAAATTCAATATTCAATATGCATGCAACCAAAATATATATATAGGGTTCGGTTTGGGATTCCCCAATCATTGAATATGTAATCCCAATTCCCGTACCGAAAAGTTCGGAATTTGTTCTGTATGAATCCCAATAATTTCGGTGTTATCGGTCAGGGAATTTTTTTGGTTTGGTTTGGGATTTTCGGAAAAAGAAATCCAGGCCTAGTTTGGATGGAGTATAATTCATTGCAATACAACAATACGACATACCTGTGTCTTCTTCATCAGAGTCGATGATGAGGCGATCCAAGTGACCAGGGTGTTGACTGCAAAGAAAGTATATTCCTGGTATGTGCTCCCAGATCGACAAATCTCCACCGATGACAAATGGATCATTAGAATCTGATTTGGTGCTGTGTTGGGTAGTTATCATGATATTATTCTGGTGCTCTTGCACAAGCTCGACACCAAACTCCTTTACCAAAAACACCCCAGGATGTTTGGCGATAACTGAAACAACCACTTCATCTCCACATTGTAATAATGTTTCAGTCTCCATCCTCCAATGGCTCAACCATATCATATCTTCTCTGTCACCTGGAATTCCATAGAACGTTGGGCCATAGATCCACTTCAGACCTTTACTCTTGTTACTCACTTCAGTCACTATTGGATCTAAATAATCATAATAATCATTATTATAATTCTCCTCCTTTGCATAGGTAGCAAAGATGTTCAAGCCTCGAATTTTGTGACTAGCAAGTAGTAAAGGGACGATAAAAGATATTGAGGACTTGGTACTTATATAGCTGAACCGGCCTGGAACCTCATTCCCAACAAAAAACGTATTGAATATACCACGTTGATACAGTCCCTATGTATTTGCCATGATCATCACAACATTACTCAGTCATTTCTTTCCCATGATATATTTATGATTTACAAGAGAGAGAGAGAGACGGAGAGAGAGACGTACCTGGACGGGACTCCATCTACCCTCTTTTGAACCACTGCATCCAATCGGTCCTTTCGTTCTAATGGCTGGCAAGGATCCCAAGTTGCACAAGCACAAAAGTTTGATCATTTCCACATCAACTCTATCAATAGGCTCTAACTTGTAATAACACTCCCACTCAACTAGATTCCAGTTGTCTCTCAGCATGATCAATATACACCGTTCCTCAGGGGAACGATGGGTTATTTTTTTTAATGATATGCATCCGACTATCTTTAGTGTTTGGTGTACTTCCGGCAACCCCACAAGCGATTCGAGCATATCACAATGCTTGAAAGAGAGTACATCGAGCCTCCTCAAACCTTTGATGAAACCTGGCATACTGCAAATTGGATTCTTATCTAACTTTAGTCTTCGCAACGAGGATAGACTACCTAAATCCCTACAAAAGGCATCATCGGAAAGATTGCACCTACTGAGACTCAACTCTACTAAAGAGCATGGAAAAGAACTCAAGATAGTTGAACTTCTTTCCGGCCATAATTCACTTAATGGAATTCCATCTGTTTTAAGAACTTTCAGAGACTCCATCTTCTTCATCATCTCCACTGGAAACTCATCAAGATTTGAGCAACCAGATAAAATGAGTGTTTCAAGTGACTTAAGCATGCACATATTCTTCGGAAGCATCCTAAGATTCTTGCAATCCTTCATATTCAAGTACACAAGTCTCTCCAGGTTTCCAATGGATTCATGAACATCAATCAGGCCTGTGCAATCCACAAGAATCAATTCCTCTAGATTGGGGCAAGGTGAGAAGTCCATGTTTTCACTAAGGCCATGAGAATGGCTGACATCAAGGGTCTTCAACGATGGAAGAAACTGGAAACAAATAAAAATAAACAAACGAAAAAATATAACTAGGAGTTGATTCCAACATGTGAAATTAATTAAAGAATTAAAACCTAAAGAAAGAAGGAAAAGAAATTTAAAAGCATAGAGTAACATACGTTTGCTCTTTTGAAGAGTTGTCTCAAGCTGCTATATTGTATTTCAAGAACTACCAATTTCTCCAAAGAAAAATCAAAAGGAATTGAATCCAAAGGAAATTCGAGCCAGCACAACCATCTTAACCTTGTCGGAAGTTCTGCATAACATCCGTCCAGTCGTACATGTCTAAGATAGAGCAGTTTCAGTTTGTGCATCCTTGCAAATGAATTGGTTTCCAAGACATTCTCGTTTGAGTTTATGGGACTGTTTGTAAGCAGTTCATGCATGTCCAGCATAAGACCTTCGATTGCTTGCGTACCCTATAAAAGAAATCGGAAAAACAATTGGTTAATTAGCACAAGAGAAAAAGAAACACACAAACATACAATGAACATTTCTTACATTCTTTTCTCTCAATACTTCAAAAGAATCCTTAGAGCGCCACAATCTACTACGATTCTCAGGCTCATATGATTCTCGGCGAACAATTTCTCGTCCCATGTCACGAATCACGTCATGCATATACAACTTCTTGTCCCTATCAATTGTCACCAAGCACCTATCTCTGAGATTTTGAATGCCACATATTGTCTTGAAATCACATCCATCTAGTATTCTGACAATGTAATCTTCATCCTTTCCAATAAAGAAACAAGCAGTATGGAGGAATAATTTCTGGTCATGGTCATCTTGTAAAGAGTCGTAGCTTATACTCAATTTATTCATGATTTCACCATTCGGAATAACTTCTAACTTCTCCAATGTACTTTTCCACACACGTTTAGGTTCTCTAAAAAGAGAAGAACCCAAAACTTTGAGAGCTAATGGAAGCCTTCCACTGTGGTGTACGACCTCTTTAGAATATTCCTCATAACCTTCAAAGGGATGATCCTGGCCAAAAGCATGCCAGCTTAAGAGCTCCAATGATTCATCGAAACTCAAAAGTGCAACTCCACGCACCTTAATACCTTCATGTTCCTTTAGCAACCTTTCACGCCTAGATGTTATGATTATTTTACTTCCAGGATAAAACCGATATTTCATCTTTAGTACTGCATCTAATTGGTCCATATGGTCCACATCATCAAGAACAAGAAGAACTCTTCTAAAGCTTATGGCTCTTCCAATCTTAATTATTCCCTCACTAACATTGTGTATTTTCTCTTCTTTCCCATTTAAAATATCATAAAGAATTTGCTTTTGTATTTGAACTAAGCCGTCTGGATGACTTGCAGTTTCTCTGATACTTTCAACATAGCTGCTTCCTTCAAAACGTTCAAAGTTCGAATTGTAAACACATTTTGCAATGGTTGTCTTCCCTATTCCAGGCAGCCCATAAACAAGAAGTATACCAACATCATGTGATGGATCTTGTAACCATAAATTGATGTGTTCGACTTGAGAATGGATTCCAACCAGTTTTGATTCAACGCTTAAGTGTGTGCGACTTAGCTTATCACAAATCACTTTAACAATATCTTTGATAAACTTTGACTCGTACCTAAGAATTTGCAAATAAAATGAAAGATGAATCAAACATTTAGTGCACTCGATACGACGATATCAATCAATTATACGAAGTCTGATCATCATGGAATTCACAGGAGAAAATTATACTAATGTTCGATCAATAATTCTTAACAGCTATTCCATGCAGCTACTTGGTACAGATCATGACAACTTAATGGACCTTAAATGAGATTATTACTGGAGCAATTTGCTTGAAGTCATATGAACATTTGTGTTGAGTAAATCAATATTTTGTGATTTTATTGGAGAGGGCAATAACAACAACAACAAAGAGAAGACAAAAGAAGAAAATGAAAGTTACCCATAAGTTTGATTTTGTAAAACCTTCCCAGCTAGATCTGCAACCTCTGCAAGTGCCTTCCTCCATCTCTCCATCATATATGGGAGTTCAGTTTTCCGGTGTCTAGCAAATGCCTCGGCCAAGCTTCCCGTCTGCTTCCTCACATGGGACGGATCAACATCGTAGAAGACAGGTATAACCACATGGTCCGAGCTAGTCCTCTTGTGGTCAACGATCTCGACAAGCTCGTTAAGGCACCATCTGGATGACGCGTAATCTTTCGAAAACACAATGACAGAAGTTCGGGACATTTGGATGGCTTGCTTCAGCCCTGATTTGATATCTTCTCCCGTCTGGAGTTCATCGTCGTCTCGAAATGTTCGATATCCTGCGCTTATCAAAGTTGTGTAGAGGTGGTCGGTAAACGTCTTGCGAGTGTCTTCACCTCTAAAGCTCAAGAACACGTCGTAACGATAACCCGGACGAGTGTTGGAATCAGAGGAAGTTCCTTGAGTTGTTCTCACAAGAGCCATTGATGTGGATCGGTGGACAAGCAAAAAAACTGGTCTTTGTTAGGTGCAATGAAATTGTCTGTGTGCAGGGGAGATATTCATTCCTATCTACTTCCAGTAAAGTTAACAAACAATTATAAAATGGGTCGTTCCCATGCATTGACCCAAAAAGTGTTTCTTAAAATGGTCGGCCATTTTTCTCAAAAAAAAAAAAAAAAAAAGGAAGTTACGGTCGGCCACTAGTTGCAGAGATGAAAAGAAAAAGAAAAGATTACTTGTTTTATATGTGATTTTCTAAATTACAATTGTATTGATCGTTGCTCACCTTTTTGTGATAAAATGCACTTTTAATTGCACAAAGATTTTTTTTTTTGTTATAAAATACAACACAATTTGACCTTTGCTCCATACTTATTTCTCGTTCTTGAATTGTTGGAACCATTTCTACCAATCAACCCACCAACCAGTGTTTCCAATATCACCATCTCGAAGGTTTATATATTCAACTACAAGATTGATTGTCCTAAAGATGATGATTTAATGAGACAAATATTAAAATTTGATAGAACCGCATAATAACGTGGCACTAGTAATGTTCAGTTAGTTTCATAAGGAAAATTTAGAAAAACTTGAATCAGGGTACATGTATGGTTGAACTTAAGGTGGTTGATCGAATTGTTATGCAATTATAGACTTGTTGTACAATTATGAGATTTAGCAAGCTGTGTCTACATCCTCGAGATAAGAATACTGGTTTCCCATTATAAAAAATACAATTTACAATGTAAGAAACAAGGAAAGTTGGGAGCATTTTGCTATTTTCCGTTAGTAGACATAATGATGAATACTTTTTTATTTTTTATTTTTTATTTTTATTCTTTTCCCTCATTTCCTTTACTCTCCTAAGATTCCTTCCCCATTTCCTTTCTTTTTTGCTTTTCTTCTTTTCCTCTTTTCCCTTCTCCTTTTCTCTATTCTTTGAAATTTCCTTTCATTTTCCTCCTTCCTTTTCTACTTTTCCCCTTTCCTTTTCTCCTTTTCCGCTTTTCTCATTTTCCTTCTCTCTACCCTCCGGAGTTTCCTTCTCATTTTCACATCTCCTTTGACGTCATTATATTTGGGTTGAGATGTGGATCTGTTATTGATGGACGGACAACCAAGTCAATGCTTGTTTTGGTCAAGCAATTGGAAAGATGTCTTTTGCTTAGAGAAGTGATAGCCACTAGTGGTAAGTGACGAGAGGGGGACCATGTGAAATGTTTTTCTGGATTATTCATTATTTAAAAGTGGATGAATAATGTCACTTCGTACTATGGTATAATGATATTTTTTTTTACTTGTAAATGAAAGGTCTTAAGTTTGATTGCCAAATACGAATTGGAACCATATTATTACTAGTCTATTGTGAAGTTTAGCCCACTCTCTTCCCTTTGTGTAATTGTGTAAACAATATCTTCGTTAAAAAAAAAGATGGATGAATAAAAGCAACTTGGTCTACTTTCATATTTCATTTCAACGTTGGGAAAGGTCTAACTTGGTGTACTGTTACTTTTGCTGATTATTCGTTGCTTTATTTTATGAGAGATCGATTATTCTTTACTTTATTTTATGAGAGATTCTTTCATATAACGAAATTTTACTTTTAGAGACGTCATTACTCAATCAATAATTGCTACGATTTCCAAAACATACTTTACCTTTGTAATAGACGATTGCCACGTTATGGGTTTGTGAGATAAAGACAATCTCTCTCCTCTTCCGGTTGATAAGAATGGTGGAGATAAAGGACATGGCCATACATGACGAGTCCAGATCTTCTGCACCCAAAACTCTCTGTGGCCCCTCTGTGCCTTTGCTTTTTGGCTGAGTATTTGGTTTATTTTTTATTATTTTAATTATTTTCAAGTTAACATTAATTATGTTTAGTTCAAAAAACAAAGGCACAGAGGGGCCACATGAAGTTTTGGGTGCAGAAGATCTGGACTCATACATGACATCCAAATTGTTGAAAGACACTTCCATTTTTTAAATCTTTTACAGATTATATTTTATAATTAGGATAGATGATACCTTTACAAATTAAACACTGCACTGAATAATATAGTTGCAAAGTCCTCTGTTGTAAACTCTATATGTCGATGAATGTCTAAGATAGAGTTCACTACAAGATAATAAGTGAAGGTTTATCCTACATATTTGCAATTAAAAAGACAAATAATATGTGTACACATGATGTAGGCTTTAACAAGTTAAAATCCACCACTGAAAAAATCTTCAGACTCTAAAGTCAGGTAAAATCAGGACAAACACTAAGAGAAATGAGTACATAAAAAATGATATTTGTTAGGTGCAATGAAATTGTCTGTGTGCAGGGGAGATATTTAATTAGGTCATTCCTATCTACTTCCAGTAAAGTTAACAAACAATTATAAAATGGGTCGTTCCCATGCATTGACCCAAAAAGTGTTTCTTTAAGTCATGCTCGGCCATTTTTCTCAAAAAAAAAAAAAAAAAAAAAAAAAAAAAGTCATGGTCGGCCACTAGTTGCAGAGATGAAAAGAAAAAGAAAAGATTACTTGTTTTATATGTGATTTTCTAAAGTACAATTGTATTGATCGTTGCTCACCTTTTTGTGATAAAATGCACTTTTAATTGCACAAAGATTTTTTTTTTGTTATAAAATACAACACAATTTGACCTTTGCTCCATACTTATTTCTTGTTCTTGAATTGTTGGAACCATTTTTACCAATCAACTCACCAACTAGTGTTTCCAATATCACCATTTCGAAGGTTTATATATTCAACTGCAAGATTGATTGTCCTAAGGATGATGATTTAATGAGACAAATATTAAAACTTGATAGAACCACATAATAATATGGCACTAGTAATGTTCAGTTAGTTTCATAAGGAAAGTTTAGAAAAACTTGAATCAGGGTACATGTATAGTTGAACTTAAGGTGATTGATCAAATTGTTATGCAATTATAGATTTGTTGTATAATTATAAGATTCGGCAAGTTGTGTTACATCATCAAGATAAGAATACTGATTTCCCATTATAAGAAATACAATTTACAATGTAAAAAACAAGGGAAGTTGGGAGCATTTTGCTCTTTTCCGTTAGTAGACATAACGATGAATCCTTTTTTATTTTTATTTTTATGCTTTTCCCTCATTTCCTCTACTCACCTAAGATTCCTTCCCCCTTTCCTATCTTTTTTGCTTTTCTTCTTTTCCCTTCTCCTTCTCTGTATTCTTTGAAATTTCCTCTCATTTTCCTCCTTCCTTTTCTACTTTTCCCCTTTCCTTTTCTCCTTTTCTGCTTCTCATTTTCCTTCTCTCTACCCTCCGGAGTTTCCTTTTCATTTACCCCTCTCCTTTGACGTCATTATATTTGGGTTGAGATGTGGATCTGTTATTGATGGACGGACAACCAAGTCAATGGTTGTTTTGGTCAAGCAATTGGAAATATGTCTTTTGCTTAGAGAAGTGATAGCCACTAGTGGTAAGTGACGAGAGGGAGACCTTGTGCAATGTTTTTCTTGATTATTCATTATTTAAAACTCGATGAATAATGTTACTTCGTATTATGATCTAATGATATTTATTATTCATTATTTCTCATCATTATGTTGTTTAAAACTTGATTATTCATTATTCATTATTTACTTGTAAATGAAAGGTCTTAAGATAAGACTACCCTCAAGGCACACTAGGATTCTCATGGGCATACAACGGACAATAAATGCTCAATCAAGAAGGAGTCAAAAGTTATCAATATGGAATTTATTTCATATTCCTTTCATCACCCTTAATCAATCCGTTATTGATTTTATTCAAAAGGTAACTCTCAAAACTTCTTATTTAATTTAAGAATAATTGTCATGTTAATTGCAAGATATTATTTCACATAATATCTTGCAATTGTTCTCCAATTACCATCATATATGGCCGGCCACTCTCCACCCAAATGGCCGGACACCTTCCTATAAGTACCCCCTTCTCATCCCATTAAAATGATAAGTCATTTGCTACCCATAAACTCCTAAATACATTCATTTCAGAATTCTAACTTTGGCATCAGAGATTCTTTGGCCAAAATCCCCCTCATTCATCGTAGGTGCGTGAGAATTTTAATTTTAATCTTAAGCGATATTATTTTGCAGGTTTATTTTCGTCAAATGAAGATACGGTGGAAATTTACTTCCATAACAATCTTAGCTCAAGTTCTGTCAGAAAGTTACACATAAAGTTAGGAACTTTAAGAAAATCTCGTTTTTGACAAAAATTGATTGGAATTGAACACAACCACTCTTTCTCTTTATTGTGCATTGAGTCCTCGACGTGCCCATCGGCCTCTCCTCCTTTTCCCTTTTATCCATTACCAACCTTCAACATTACAATTGGCTCAATTTGAACTGAGAAAATTAATTCCACCACATAAGTATTCTTAAAATCTTTCAGATAATTTTGAGACATCTCTCTACAATCACATGAATTATCTGTGCAATTCCATTTAAGATAATGAATTCCGATTGCCTAGTGACATGATGATCAAGAATTTATAGTCATTTCCCCTCAAATTTATGGGTGGTCGCTTGGAAAGATTTGTCAATATAAAAGATCGTTGTCCTAACCAGACACACACTTCTATCTATCATTTGATACTTTCTGGTTTCTTCGTTTTCAATCTTTTACACGATCCTCACGCGCCACTTCATTACCTTGATGAAGCCCACGGGATTATCTCATGTTCAAATCAAAGAGCTAAATCATTAGAAATTGGAAAATGTTCTTCACACACCAATTTTTACTTCTTACACACCCTTATTAATTTTTTGCCGTTGTTCTTCTTCAACTCATTTTATCTAACGTTCAAAAATTGAGAGGGGTGTGTGAAAAAGTAAAAATGGGTGTGTGATAGCACTACCCTAGAAATTTTTACGTGTACTCCAAGGACGACAATATTAATATCTCATTTTATGAGTAAATCTTCATTAGTTTGAATTACTGGATAGTCCGCTACAGTTCAGTCTTCAATAATTCGAATTACTAGGTAATCTGACTTTTATGTCCATTGAATTGGAAAGTAAATAAAAATAGTATTTTCTCAGTTCAATCTTGATCGTTCATTTCTCGTTCGTTTCTCAATTCAATCTTGAACGCCTTATATTTCGAGCACACTAAGCATCTCCGATGCACCAAAAAATTTGTACTCAAATCTTATATTTGAGTCTACATACGAGTCTAAAGGTTCTCCAATGCACTGGAGACTTAGGAGTGTAGTCAAACTTGGATTTGATGATATTTTAATAGAATTTAAAATCAGAGTGTAGTCAATTAGGAGTTTGAAGGTGGATTTTAAAATTTTTTAAAAGGGAGACTTTGGATGCGGTCCTTGGTCATGAATATTCTTTGATTGAAACCTTGTTGGTTTTTAATTTTTGATTGAGATCCCTGAAATTAATGTGATAATTTATTTCAATGTACGTTACTATATTTTTTAAATTGAAAATTAGAAATTTTAGTTGTTTATATAAATGAGATTTTAAATAAAAAAAACCCATAATTTGTGGGATTAAAAATATTAAAATATAAATATACTATTGTGTGTGTGTACATATATATAAACATGGGTGCATTTGTCACATCCCGGCCCGGGGCGGATTACTTCCCGGGCCCGCTCCACCACCGTAGCACGATATTGTTCGCTTTGGGCCCCGACTACGCCCTCACGGTTTTGTATCTGGGAACTCACACGAGAACTTCCCAGTGGGTCACCCATCATGGGAGTGCTCTCGAGCGCTACTCGCTTAACTTCGGAGTTCCCATGGAACCCGAAGCCAGTGAGCTCCCAAAAGGCCTCGCGCTAGGTAGGGATGGGAATATACATATAAGGATCACTTCCCTGGGCGATGTGGGATCTCACAATCCACCCCCCTTAGGGGCCCGACGTCCTCGTCGGCACACCACGGCCAGGGTTAGGCTCTGATACCAAATTGTCACATCCCGGCCCGGGGCGGATTACTTCCCGGGCCCGCTCCACCACCGTAGCACGATATTGTCCGCTTTGGGCCCCGACTACGCCCTCACGGTTTTGTTTCTGGGAACTCACACGAGAACTTCCCAGTGGGTCACCCATCATGGGAGTGCTCTCGAGCGCTACTCGCTTAACTTCGGAGTTCCCATGGAACCCGAAGCCAGTGAGCTCCCAAAAGGCCTCGCGCTAGGTAGGGATGGGAATATACATATAAGGATCACTCCCCTGGGCGATGTGGGATCTCACAGCATTCATCAAAATTAACCAAAAAAATTATTGTATCAAAACATGGGTACATTCTTCAAAATCACAAAAAATAAAAAATAAAAAATAATAAAAAAAAGATATTAGGCTTAATAACATTAGTAAATTTCTTCGATTAAATTTGACATGGATACATTTTAAAATCAAAGAAAAAAGAATGTACCCATATAAGTTTAAAAATGGATTAAAAAAAATTGAATAGATTTTATATATAAAAAAAAACGTACATTTTACATATGACAAATTGGTATATTTAAGAATGAGTACATTTTAAGATTAAAAAGTTTTACATGAATTGGTACATATAATTACATGGGTACATTTAGCAAAATAAAAAGTACAAATAAAAAAAATATATGGGTACAAATACAAATAGACTTAAAAAAATATGTTCATAAAAAGAAATTAATATGTGGGTACAAAATAAAATTGAAAAGAAAATTGGTACAAATTAAAAAAGAATTACAAATTAAAAATGGGTACAAACTAAATCTAAAAATATATGATAAAAAATTTATTCATAAATATAAATATAAATATACTAATTGTAACATTTTTAACATTAAATGTATATATTTAGAAATAAAAAAAATTATTATTGAAATAATTAATGATGTTATTAATACCCAAGAACCTTGATCAAAAATTGAAAAGTAATAGGATTTTAATCAATGGAGTAGTAAAAAGAAGGATGAGAACCTAATTTCTCCATTTTAAAATCAAGGTGTAGTCAAATCAGGATTTGAGAAGATTTAAAGAATACATCCAAATCCATGGGTAGTCAATTAAAATTTTAAAAAGTCCATACAAATCTAAGTATAGTGGAAATGCCAAAGATTTGCTAGGATTTTGGTGGATGAAGGATTTTGATGGATTTGAGGGTGGGTGGTATAACTACCAAATGCCATCAACAATCCAACTCTTCCCCATCTGATTTCTTTTCACGCCAAACCATAGAAGATGAATTGTCCTACCATGAGTTCCGAGCATTCCCCACAAAACTAGCATTTCACATTTTTGCGGTATTTTTTTCTGCATTTGGTTTGTTCCTCTAGGAAGATGAGTAACAATTGGACCATGATTTTTCTGAATTGGGATTTTATCTTTATGTTGTTTTGCTTTACAATTCGTGTTCTTCTTAATCCACTTCTCATTTGCAATTTTTTTGGAGATGTCGAAAAGAATTTAAATTATCAAAACTGTAACAATTTTTCGGTGGGTTAGATGAATGCAATTGAAAAAATTTGGGTTTTTCGTTTTGATCTGGATTCAGTACGTGAAAATACAATTTCTTTCCATAAAAATCTATAATGGAAATTCATATAAATCTTTCAAAATCCATATAGAATTGTGAATATATTAAAATCCTTTAAAATATGTCCCCTAATAAGGGGTAGCCAAAGCATGTGTGAAGAGGACAGCGATGGCACTGATTCGGCGCGTTCAGGATGCAAGAAGAGGAAGACGATGATGAAGAACAAGAAGAATGTCAAGAAAGTCATGGGAGGCTCAAGTAAGATCGCGAAGAAGAGGAGCTCTGAGCATTGGTTATGCAACCCGTGTACTTATGATTATCGGGGATGAGGGATCGAACTTGAGCGTTCGTAAAATGCTTTGGTGATTAGAACTCTCAAGTTAAACCATTCGATGCGCCTTGTAATTCGAGTTAAATTAATAAAAAGAGATGACGGATGATGATTTCGCATTAACTAGTCAGTACTCAGTCCATTACAGCAAGATTTTGATACTCTTTGGGAGATAAGGCTGCTTCCATGACATGGTACGGGCTAACTTTCCCGTCATTGTCCAAGAACAACCTGAGTAAATCCTTGGAGAAGCCACCGAAGATGGTCACCCCTGGTTTCGTGCAAGGCGCCACCAGGGTGTCAACCTTCCAATACACAATCTCCGGCACTGCATTCTCATACCCTTTCTCCTTAAACATGCTTTGTATTGCCTCGTAATTGCTCTCCCAACGGCTACTATTACTACTATTGGACAAAGCACACTCAAAGTATGTATTGGTGAACACAAACACCTTCTTGATCATCTGCTCCGCCTTCAAATTCCCATTCATAGCCGCTTCCAAAATCAAATCAAACACCTTCCGCAAATCAATATGCTTACCGCAGTCCAATGTCCTCACAAACGTGCACTTGGACTTAAGATCATCGCCTTGTACTAAATGCAGGTCGGGATTCGGACTGAAATTGATCACCTTTCCTTTCCAACTCGGCTCTTCACTCAGTTCGGACACTAGCAGCCCCATCGCAACTGAAACATCCGCGGAGATCCCCACCATGGAAGAAGGCGACACGTCACACACAGCCAGGCAGTTTTCCAGCTTTCCTACTTTTGCCTCCACGATTGCCTTCCACTGAAGCTCTGCTGCTTGCCCAACACCGCGGTTTTTCACATATTCTACGATCTCATTCGGGAGCAGAGCACATGCCGCAATCTTGGCTTTGCCACCGGCTTTCACCTCCTCCAAGTACTCCTTAACTGCGCAGGGCTTTGCCGAAGAATCAAAGCCCTGAGAGTAATCCAAGGCGAACGTCAACGGCACCAAAACCTCCTTCCTAAGGCGGTCTCGGACTCTGCATCCGCCATGAGAAGATTCTAGCGGGAAAATCTTCCTCGCAATGCTTTCGCACAGCAATGTGGCGCGCTCCATGGAAGAATCCACAGAGGGGCAGAAATACGGCACCGAGCTTATCTCACAAATGTCCCCCTTGTTCAACTTTTCAATGTCGGACTTCAATTGCTTCGCGAAAAGATCCGATACCTTGTCGTGCAAGAATCGATAATTCAGGTCCCTCTCGTACCTCTCCACAGCCTTCTTCCTGGCCGCAGCCGCGGCAGCCTTTTCCTGGTGGTGGTGGTTGTGCTGATTATTCTTCTTCTTTCTCCTCCTCACGTCTTGCCCTTCTAAAAGCCGATACAGAATCTCAACGAGGTCCTGCATATGCCCGATAGAGCGGCCAAACTCTCCCTCGCCGGCAAAGGAGGCGAGGTTGCAGGCAAGGGTCCTGGGGTGGTGCTGGTGGAGCCAAAAGGCGGCAGCATAGAAGGCCTCTTCGTCAGCTTTTCCAAGATCGTTGGACAAGTCTCGGAGGTTGCAAATGAGCTTGAGGGTGGTCAGGGGATTGTGTGACCATGCCAAGGGAAGGAGCTGCTTGAGATACTTGAAGGAATGGGAGTAGGAATCGGAATGGGGGACGAGCACATGGAAGAAGAGATCGAGGCAGGGATTGCCGTAGGAGGAGGGAATGAGGAACTGCGGGGAAACCGAATCGGAATCGGAATCGGAATCGGAATGGAGTACGTGGAAGAGATGATCAGTGATGATGTTGTTGAAATTTGCAACCATGAAAACAGGGTCTTCTTCTCTGGGAATGAAAAGGGTTCCGAGTTTCGGGTCGGAAAATCCGACCGGAGAGAGTTGCGAAATGTTTTTGAGATGGATTTTGTTTGGACCGGAAAGTCGTGGAGGGAGGGTTTTCGCCATTTTTGATGCAGCATTCATGATTTTCAGAACCATTTTTTTGGTGAATATTTTGGGGGGCCGGCCGATGTTATGTTTGTGCCTGGATTTTAATGTGGGTTGTCTTGCTTTGCTTGCGCGCCAAGGATCTTACTTATTTAGGTCGAGACTTCAAGAAGAAAGACCACAGAAAATTGGGATCCTATGTGTTGCGTGGAGTCTCATGTTTTGGTGAGAAGTGTCTTACAAATGACATAACCGAGTCAAGTATCCTCACTTAAAATTTTCTCTTGTACTGTATACTCTTACTCAGTGTTAAAATATCGACATGGGTAGAAATATCAGTATGCAAATTTATGAAAATATCAACATTGATATTAGTTTATTGGACGGAAATTATGAAAATTTGTAACAGGGTACGTATATCTCCTCATTTAGATTTTAGTCCAAAATAGAGAAATTTCTCAAAAGAATTCAAAAGTTCGAAATCTTCAATAGATTCCAACAAAATTTCTATACTAAATCAGTAAATATCGTCAAAATTACAAAATTTATTAATTTTCTTATATCATGCCCATATAGGGTGAAGTTTGCATCTACCCCCTTCATTGAATTATCATGTAAATATCGTCAAAATTTATTAATTTTCTTATATCATGCCCATATAGGGTGAAGTTTGCATCTACCCCCCCTTTCATTGAATTATCAAAATGGAATGTAAGACAATGCATGCATGCATGCATCTCTATCATACAAGTAAAGAGATCCATTCATTAATAAGAAAAAGAAAAAATGTGAATGGTGACTGGATTGATGATAAAATAAAATCATAGGTTTCGAGCAGTGATTCAATTGACAATTCCTTGATTTTTCGGATATTTCGATAGAAACATTGACAATTGAGTGGGTATTTTAAGCATTACTCCTATTAGAACAGCTCTCGCATAAACTAGGACCTATAATCTATAATCTCCAAGCATGTAACTCAATTTTGCATTCTATGGTGAGCTCGAAATAATTGGCTATGCCATCAAAAAAGGGATAATGTACGAAGTTGTGAACATAGTTATAAGCAGTTTCAACGCCTTAATACCAACCGAAAACATGCGCTTACAAAAGGGCCGCTCATCGGAAGTACAACAAAGATCAATCCAGCTGCACGCTGATAGTTGTCGAATCAACGCTAATATTCCCGTATCTCAATTTCTGCCAGATCTTCGTCCAAATCCTGTTTAGAAAACCCAAAATTTAATGATTAAAACTAATAGCACCACAAAGCTAATCATGACGTAGTCTAGGACAGAAGTGATAAAAGTCTAGTTTCGAATAAACTCTGGTTTATATAGCCGCCTGATACTGATTCCGTGAAGCAGATCATAATAAGCCTATCGTATCCTCCCTTCAAGAATTGACGACTCATCATAATAAGAGCATATTATCATAGATTTGTATGGGCATGACCTGGACATGTATGCATTGCATAACTCGGGACTTGTGTCTTGACCTCAAGGGAAAAGTACCCTAATACACAACGGCATCAGACTTTTTGAATTTGCGGTACTAAACTCTAAATAGCTCAACTAATGACAGAAAGGAAAAGCAAGACCAAACTCCATTTGACAACACACAAATGGGTAGAAACGCAAACGCTAGGAACTAATTCTTCAAAATTACATTAAACCCGAAAGAGGAATTGGGAATACAACTCTCACCGATAAAGGGTTAAAAAAGATTACAACATCTCTAAATCCTGTGAAGTAAAAGAATATTGCATGGCATCGTATAACAAGATAACAGAGTTATAGCATCAACACTAAACCAAATGGCATTAGCTGCAAAAGCATACCTTCTCATTCAGCATTCAATAGAGAACCCTTTTCTGCATTGGCTTCCAGGTTCCATCCTCTAAGGTGAGTAACAGCTAATTAGTGACCAAAAGAGTAAAATGAGTGCCAAAGAAAACACACCGGACAGGAAAAGGTGGATTACCTTTCGGCTGCTTCCCTCCTCAATCCTTCAAGATGGTTTTCAAGATTAACACATGCAGATTGAATTTCTATATTCTTCTGACAAAGCTCCTTCCATTGAGCAGACAGAGCATTGAGCTCATATGCAGTGGTTTGCTGTCATCAATGAAGTAAATTTATCAGATCAGAGTAACATTACGACCGAAATAGTACAAAGTCAGCAGGCAGATAGGTTAAATCACCTGATGATGTTTTCTTTCACGATTCACTGTTTCAATATTTTTATATTGCTCCTGAGCTAATTTCTGCATTCTGAAAAATAAAAGTGCATAACACACATAACATTACTTCAAGCATCATGAAATGCATTATTCAAAGAATTATCAAGTACTGCACCTGAAAATTAGAACTTTCAGCAATAATATCGATTTTAAACACAAAATTAAGTACATCATGTAACTTTTCAGAATGCATTTACACAGAAAGTCTGTCTGGAGACAATTCAGACGATTGAGCACCTTTTGATAAAGTACATGTGCAAAATTTAATTGGTGCAAATGCATACATTCAAACGTGTGTGTGTGCAATGTGCATAGGTACATGTGGGAGAATTATGTATGTGAACAGGTATAAGCAGTGTCATATGTATGAGGGGTGCACAGTCCCGAAAGGGGCGGTACTACTAGAGTACTAATGCGGCAACTATGGAATGAATCGATTCACAATGAACAGGTAACTATAAATATTGCAGTTTTTAATATGAAATCTGACGGGCAAACCTCAACAAAATTGATTGCAATCGATTGTTGTTCTGAATCCAGGCTTCAGGACCATACTTGTCAATCAGCTCCAGATTCTCCAACCTACAATTCAGACACTCATTTCATCAACAGTAAACATAACTCACATATACATATCCATACTACATATACACTGCCTATACAAATATACAAATCTGTACGTATAGATTACCTGACGGCTTGGTGCTGCAGAGAGCACTGAGCTTTCTGGAGAGCAAGCTTCCAAGCAGTTTCATCATTCAATTTATTCACCGGCGGCGGCTCCACTTTGTCTCTCGAAAAATCAATCGCCACCGGAGGCCGCGACGCTCTCACCCGTTCGTACTCCCTAGCCAGCATCGGATGATCCTGCAATTTCAAATTCCACAAGTCAGGCACAAAAAAATCCTTATCTACGCAGCCAAACAGTCCCTTAAAAAGAGAGAAACCCTAGGAATTTGGGGACTGACCTTGAAATTCGGCTTGGGAAGAGGCGGCAACTCCTTGAGGAAATCGGCCGGCTTCTTGGCGCTGCGCCGCAACTCCTCCTCCACCATGCGGTCGACCTCGCGCTTGACGTCGGGGTTGGCGTAGTCGTCGTCGATGTAGGGCAAGGCGTCGATGGTTTCGGCATTGGTCAGAGGTCCCGGCCATGCCGGACCTTCCGGCGGCGGAGCTTCAAGCATCAGGACGTCATGGCTGCCGCCGTTTCCATTGGTGTCCACCATTGTTGTCCGCCGAGAAGGTCACTGAGTGTGAGCTTCAGAGACGCAGAGAGTGGAGTTTTGGGGGATCTGTGTTTGTGAATTGAATTGAATTGTTACTTAAACGCAGCGTTTGAACCCGAACCCGAACCCGTTTTTCGTTGGGGGCAGAAACATGATTAAGGGCATGCACGTTTGGAAGATTTGGGTGTAACAAATTTCTTTCCAACAACCAAAAACGCTTTTGATATTATTTGTTCTGAATAAAAGGATTCATTTGCTACATGTTTCTGAAAAAAAACACCTATTATGTGCTTTTCCAATAAGCACTTTCAAATGATTCTTTAATAAACACTTAAGTTTTTAATAAAAAAACATTGATATATAGAAGTATTTTTGAAACAAACATTTCCAAACAGGCTAAACGAAATTCCACTTTCGTAGAAGGTCGGATCAAAATGGAATGTTGTTGAAATTATGACAAACTATACTTCTCCGGATCTCTTTCACTAAGGTCACCGGATCAAGTGATCCGGACTTTCCAAACTTCATCTAATGACCCACCTGTTTTGATCCCTTAACAACTGTGATAATTTTTTACCGTTGGATGAAATTTGAAAAGACCAGATCATTTGATATGGTGGCCTTGGTAGAAAAGATCCGGAGAGGATCTCTTTCCTATACTTCGGTCTTTTGATTCACGTCAAATGACAAAAGATCCATCTACGTGGCATCTCGAAGGGTATACCGTGTCCGTGTGTAAATATTTCTTTTCATTCAGGGCTTCTTCGGGTCTAGAGGTGGAATGGCCAAAAGCACTTTTAGGCAACTAAAAAAAACTTCTACCATCGTTTAAAAGAAAATTTTGAAAGCACTTATAAATCGTAACCAGATTTCGGAAAAGCGCTTTTTAATAAAGCAAAGCGTATACTATTTGACCATGTTACATGATATAAGAGATATTACAGCACAAAGAGTAAATTACACTGCAGCATTCCTATCTTTCTCTGTTATTCCTTTAAAACTTTCGAATTTTGATAACTTGAACGCCCCTGAATCATTAGCACGTTCTTCCGCTGCCGGATTTGATTGTAACGCAACACAAATCTACTTTAAACCCGAAATTCTGAAACTGTGGTCCGGCGCTAGTCTCTACTCTAGTCTATTTTCATGTTTGAGTAGATGAGAGTGAAAAAGAGCTCAACTTGTGGTACATTCAGAATGATCTGGATGAACTTGCTTGATTCTTCGAGGACCGAAGGACCCGTCTGTGCAACCCGTGCTAAAACTTTGGCAAGTTGAATTCCTGACTTTAGACTGCCCCCTCCAGGTTGAGCATTCATATCTTCTATCGCGGTATCCACCACTGCTCTCAATGTTGTCTCGGCAACACTCCTGAATTCAGCACTGCAAAGAGAAGACGGAAAAGATTTGAGTGACTTCCAAATTTCACCTTCCGAAGTGGAACAAAAAACTACTCAAGAAAAAGTCAGGAAGATCCTTCGAGGAATAAAAATAACAAGATAAAGACGCATGATAGAATTAAGTAACACCAAAATCAGTATGACTACGGTTGGTAATGTTGAGATTTGCAATTCGATGCATAGGAGTTGTATCTTAAACTTGCAATTCCATGCAAAGGAGTTGTGCTATTGATGTTACTTTTGAATAAGCATAAGCTGATCCCTAACATCACAGTCATACCTTGATATTACTGCCCGTGTCTCCAACATAAGTTGGTCAAATTTGGTGACATCTGGAAGAGGTACGTTATCATTGCTGAAGGCCGTGGCTAGTTCATGCCAACGAACATCCTCAGGCATCAAGTTGTTCACCCAGTGATGGGGATCTCCTGTGCTCATGAACTTTTCAAGTATTTCCATGATAGTTGCATGAAGAACTGTGGTGTTGAAAGAATCCTTTAGCTGCTTTCTGCAAATGAAAAGCGTCCAAACTAGTAAGACCTCTAATAGTCAACAAGTAAGTTTGGCTGGCAGAGTTAAGCTACATTCTTTCAGCGGAAGTTTGCAACTTCAGCCATATAGGTCCCTTAGCTTCTCAGTCGCGCGGCGCTATATGAGATTGAAGCTGGTCAAGATTAAACTTGGGGGCAGTGACAAACTTATGGTAGTTTCTGAGTATTAAGCATTTATTGACATTTGATCGAAAGCCTGGACATTGTCTCATTGGCCATGGCATTTAAGAAGAAAATTTCAGGAAAAACACTGAAGTGATAGATAAACCTGCCTTTATTTTTCAGAGTAATATACAACATGCTAATAGGTGGTCAGACAAAGCTTTACCCATTAAGAACTTCTGTTGCTGCTGCCTGGATATTTGAAATTAAAGCAGGCAAGGCATTACTGGCGAGATAATCAGAACTTGCGAGAAATTTCTGCTGGTCATCCCTATGAATGAGATCAGCATCCTCCTGTTAACATAATAACAATTATATTGCATTCAGAGAAGTTAAAGTAACATATCAAAACCAATAGTATCGTCCAAAGTACACTTCATAGCATGCGTGATGTGAGTGGTGTTGCAAATCAACACTAAAGTGGCTTGGGGAAAATGAACAAAAGTAACGATACTTTTAGTGAGAAAACATCAATCACAGCGCCACCAAGCAGCAATCAGCTATAATATTAGTTTTTGACAAGCAGTGTTAACAGAAACTTGATCTCCCAAATATATAACCATGCACCCCTCCACCTGTTTCATTGATACCCAGCCTGCCCTACCGCCCAGAAACAGATCCCACCTTTTCAAATAGAATTATGTGTAGATTTCACCATACTTATTCTAATGAAGTATTCTCCCACAATATAACGATAACATCTCCTCAACAACGGTGAAGATGAGGTCACTCAACCATCACCCTAGTTATCATTTCAAAATACTAGATATCCCTAATCCTGAACGAAAGCTTCTTACAAGTGACATTCAAAACTGATGCCATATTTGATAAATGATAACTCTTAAAAAACTATAATTTGAATAACTTTTATATCATATACAATCCTTGAAACAAAAATTTTGGTGATAGGATAGCCTTCGAATGAACATAGAAGAAACAGATACTCTACACATCAGTATCCAAGTTTGGTAACATTCACAAGCATACGCACACTTTTGAGGTTACTTGTTCCAGCAATACATTCAGAAAGTAAGAGTTCACAAGTCATACTAATTAATTGCACCTTTAACGATTGCTTGACCCAATGTAAAACTCGGCAAGGATATTTCATACTATGTAGTAAAGTAGGCACATCAATACATAGCAAACCAAATAAATCAACAATTTGCAAGTACAAACATTCAGCTGCATTGGACTACTTAAACTTAGAACAATGCTGTCTAGACTGGTATTGCAGTTAAGCAAACACAATTCCCCCATAAATTCTGCTGAAATAACTATTTTGAGTAGAAATCATTGGCATACAGTGGAAAAGGAAATAGCTCTTACAATTAAAAGAGAGCTCCCAAGACCTCGTGCAGTATCAATATATAAATGTCTCCCTAATATATTGACTTGAACTCTAATATATAAGCTAAGGATCGTCATTGCCCACAGAGACAACACCATTCTCGTGAAACCTGCAAAAAATACAAGAACAGTAGTAGAAGGTGAGCGGACTATAAATCTCTTTATTTTAGTCAAATCAAGATAACTCATAAACTATGGTCTTGAAACACGCTAAATATGAAAATACCAAGGAATATGACAGAAACATACTTAGAATTTTCAGTCTATCCCATAACTCAAGTTTCTCTTGAGATGTCGGTTGCCCCTTCACTTGCATTAACCTCTCAGTAAGGTGGGAAAGGTCCAACTCTTCCGCTATCCGACTACTTAAATAGTACATAGCATGAGGCAGTGTAGTTGTATCAGCAATTCTTTGTATGTTTTCAAAATGGGCCTGCATTCTATGAACGCGACCATAAAACAATATCGTTAGAACCCAACAAATAACCACTTAAAGAATCGAAAACAAAATATACGAGTACTCAAAATGAAATGGGAATCTCTCTTAACTGAGCCTTGATGAGCTCATCGTTTTTCTCTCGCCCGTGCTCGAGTTCGGTCTCCAGGTCAGCAAGCCTTTGTCTGTGAGCATTGTATAATTTGTACAGAAGATACCCACTTCCTAAAACACCAGTTGCAACCAAAACCTTCCTCTTATGCCTTCTCCAAAATCCCCTGGTATCAAACCGGCACACGAAATCAAAGGCAGGCAGTGGCCCAGTGGGTGAACATACAAGATTCAATTGCTACCTAAGTGAAACTTCGAACAATTATTAAAGCAAATTACAAGTTATTAACTTACTAACATCGAAATATATCAACACAACGTAAGAACCCACGAAATAAAACAAAGAAAATCTCCAACAAATGAACAAATGAACAATTGAAGCAAGATTAGAGGAAAACAACAGTTACCCAGATGAAAAAAAGTGGAAAATATGAAAAACTAACCTTAAAGAAAGCATCTTTTTGGTGCTACGATAGGCAAACCTCCATCAGCGAGCAGTGAAGTTCTTCCGAGGAAGATGATTCAAAGAAAATAATTCCGAGCGGAAACGGGCAACGATAGAAATTGGAAGCGGTGGTTTCTCGGGCGGAGCCGCAAGCATTAAAAACAAAGCTTGTTGTCCAATAAAAAATGTTAAAAACAAAATTTAACGGGTGATTATTTGGGAACTTTAACGAAAATTTTTCGTTTATTTTAATTAAAAATCACATTTTAACCTATCATATTTTAACATTAAAAAATCAATTCTGGTACTGTCATTTTATCCTTTATTTTGTCATTTTCGTTAAAACTTAAAGTTTTCAAACTTTTTTCCATTAATTTTTCTTATTTTTATTCACCTTGTACCAGTGGGGTTACAATCATACGTAGAACAAAATATTATATTTTAGCAGTCTCCTTCTCAATGCGATTATATAAATACTGCAATTTTCTACGTAAAGAAATGATACGTTGACACGAAATAACCACTCTCTGATATTTTAGTTATGGGACGTCAGTATTTTCTTAGGCAAAAGTCGTCTTTGTGGACATAGTTCGTGTTGCAAGACCTCGAGCTGTTTTGACGCACTTTTCTTATTAGAGAAGAGATCTTTTTTGGATCTCTTCCACCAAGGTCATCGAATCAAGATTATAGTTTTAAAATGTTAAAACAAGTGGGTTGTTGGATGAAATTTGAAAGGCTCGCATCACTTGATTCGATGATCTTGGTGGAAGAGATCCAGAGCTCTTCTTATTAATGGAGTAGGGTGATTCGAACTTTGGAAAGTAAATTTTAAACTATTATAATTTACAAGAGGTAAATTCGAACTCGAATACAACCAACACACTGTTGTACCTATTTCCAATCTAATAGGGAATATAAGGAAAATGATAATCTTTGGATTTCTTCCTCCTAATCTATCAAATAAGGGAATTCGTGTTTTTGAAAATTGATCAAACGGCTACAAATAGAGGCTCACTTTAAAAGTTATAATAACTTCAACTGTTGGATGAATTTTCAACGGCACGGATTTCCTGATTTGGTGGATTAGGAGAAAGAGATCCGAAGATAATCTATTTCCGAATATAAAGCCCTACTTTAGTTACTAATTGGGCTTCAAGACGACCCAAACTTTAGAATATAATTGGGCCTCATCTAAACCTGGCCGGGTCACCAAACTAAAGCAACCCAAACCCACACACCCACCCTAGTTTTTGGGTCTGGCTCATCTCTCTCAAAACCCTATCTCTCCCACCTATATATTCTTCTTTTCTCCGGTTTTTCCCTCTCTTCACGCTCTCGTACGCCTTCCAGCCTCCCGCCTCTCTGAAAACCCTAGCACACCCGCCGCCGCGCACCGCCACCTGCAACCATGGGTGAGAATCTCGTTCTCCGCGGCACCATGAGGGCTCATACCGACATGGTCACGGCCATCGCCATTCCAATCGACAACTCCGAGATGATCGTCAGCGCCTCCCGCGACAAGTCCATCATCCTCTGGCACCTCAACAAAGACGAGAAGACCTACGGTGTCCCCCGCAGAAGGCTCACCGGGCACTCCCACTTCGTCCAGGACGTTGTTCTCTCTTCCGACGGCCAGTTTGCCCTCTCTGGATCCTGGGACGGCGAGCTCCGCCTCTGGGACTTGGCCCTCGGCGTCTCCGCCCGCCGATTTGTTGGCCACACTAAGGATGTGTTGTCTGTTGCTTTCTCGATTGACAACCGTCAGATCGTCTCGGCTTCCCGTGACCGCACCATCAAGCTCTGGAACACTCTCGGTGAGTGCAAGTTCACCATTCAGGACCAGGATGGGCACGGTGATTGGGTCAGCTGTGTGAGATTCAGCCCCAATACGATGCAGCCCACCATCGTCTCGGCCTCATGGGACAAAACTGTGAAGGTTTGGAACTTGTCCAACTGCAAGCTGAGGAACACCCTTGAGGGCCACAATGGGTATGTGAACACCGTCGCGGTTTCTCCTGATGGTTCATTGTGCGCCAGCGGAGGCAAAGACGGAGTTATTCTTCTCTGGGATTTGGCCGAGGGCAAGAGGCTGTATCATCTCGAGGCCGGCTCCATCATCCACGCTCTCTGCTTCAGTCCCAACCGGTACTGGCTGTGTGCCGCAACCGAGCAAAGCATCAAGATTTGGGACTTGGAGAGTAAGTCCGTTGTGGAGGAGTTGAAGGTCGATCTGAAGACTGAGGCTGAGAAGACTGAGGATACCCATGCTGCTACTTCATACAAGAAGAAGGTATATACTTTTTTCTTTTCGCTCTTTTCGATTTATTACTGGTTCTATATCTTGTTTTCATTTGTGTCGTTTGCCTTTCAATTGTGATTGTTTCTGTAATTTGATTTCGGGTTTCGATGAAATTGCTTATTGACTATATCGTCTATTTGTTGTTTCTCTAATCTTGTTATCACAAATGTGGTAAGTAGCGATTGTGCGTAGATGTTATTTATCTTAACTGTTTTATTGATATTAGTTGTATGGTAGCTGACCGCGAAATAGTTGGTACAATGCTCCTATGTATGTTGCAATTTGCATTTGAAATGTGCTGTTATCAATTATAGGGTAGATTATCGTTTGTCTTAGCCTTTTCTTCCCTATATATACATTGAATTGGACTTTGCTCTACAGAGTTTCTGCTTTGCTTGGTTCGAGTCTTTTGACAAATCTTTTCTTTGAAGATAAGTCACATTGCTCACTAATTGATGATGCTGTTTTGTTTTGAATTGCTAATGAGCTTTGTGCAATGTCGTATTTTCTTCCCCTGTTACAAACTCATAACGTGGAACTTACATTATTTTGGTATTGTTGACCCTGGGGGTATTCGTTTTTGCTGTATTTGTTTAGTGTTGGTGTTTTGCTTGAATGTTGGTTTTTTCATTCACATTCATTATTGCATTTAAAGTGCGTAAAGGAACTCCACATTGCGCGAGTGCTTGACAATGTGCTCCGGCCTGTATCTACTTTTGTGTCACTGCATTCATAGACATATAATTAAGTTGTCAGTCGATAGTAGGTTTACGATTACTAGCGTTGGTGACTGGTTTTTTTTGGTTCGTAATCTTTGGACGTATTAGTAATGCTTGAACTTTAATTGTTTTGGTTTGTTTTAACTTGTGGTCTGAATTGCAGGTTATCTACTGTACGAGTTTGAACTGGAGCGCTGATGGCAGCACCTTGTTCAGTGGCTACACCGACGGAGTTATCAGAGTCTGGGGTATCGGTCGTTGAAATAGAAGTTTTCAGTGATGATTTGCCAGAAGTCATGTCTTCTCGAGAACAAATGAGTTACTTTCTTGAAATGTAGTTGGTCTAAATGTTCATTTAGGGTTTTGCTATGTTGGATCTGGTGGATTTGAATCATTTTGTTTGACAATGTTGGCTTTGAGGCCAAGCTATTTTAGTTTCGGTTTTCAAATTAAGTTGTGATATTTACTTGATTACTGCCTTGGCTTGACGGCATGAATTATTGAATGTCGAATCTCCCGTCCATCCTCAACATCTGAGAAATTTTTTATTATGACCAGAATACGAGTGGTACATTACGTATTTTTATAGAAGTTGAAATTTTATTTTTAAGTTATTAACGTTTTAACACACATATTTTACTATTTGTATAGTGATATGTGGTATCTTACTATTTGTATATTGACATGTGATGTGCCAACCGATGTATGGCTTTTGGGGGAAAGGATCCCTGCTGGATCCTCTTTGTGGGGATCAAGCAATCATGTCTGTTCGGTGCGGTTAGAAATCGATTAAATTTGAAAATTAAAAAATTGAATATAAATAGTACTTAATGAATATTATTCGCATAATATAAGATAAACGGACATTATTGCATGAGTCTTGGAATCCTCATAAGAATCCAACGGAAAATCCTGATCCAGCTTTTGGGAATGAACTATGTTCTTGGAAATTGAATATTTCCTTATCAATGTGAAATGACGTCGTCACAACTTCATTGTTTAACTAAATAACTTGGTTCACTTATTTATTCGATTACAAGTTAGATGAGTAAAGTTGATCTTCATCAAACTCTAGAGAATGATTTACTTCATTTCACTATACATCAACTTTTTTTCTTTTGGAAATAAAGACATCCAACGATGCTGATCAAGCACAACTGTTGCATTAATGTTGAATATCCCATGCGTTACGTTTCAAGACTTTCTCGCCCAAATCTCAACCACTGTTGCCGTCTAAAGTACAAAAAGCAAGCCCCAACAAGAAGTCCACCAATCCCAAATTTTCGACAATGCTTTATCTCCAAGGGTTCGACGATGAAGTTATGTCATCTTTAATTGATTTTCAAGAACGTTGCCATAACTTTTATTGTTTAACTAAATAACTTGGTTAAACTATTTATTGGATAACAAGTTAGATAACTAAATGATTTCCGATTTAGATAATATTCTGCACAAATGATCTTCATCAAACACTAAACGTTGATTTAGTTATTTTGTTATCGACTTTTTTTTTTCTTTTGAAAAAGAAGAATAACAATAAATGACATCATCCAACAGTGATGATCAAGCGCAAAAGTAAAAATCCAAAAGAGAGACGAACAAACAAAGAAAAAAGACACATAACGTACTAGAATTAAACTAAATTAAACGGATGATCAATGAAGATTGAGCGGTGGTCAGTCGACTACAACCAGTTTTTGGTACTCTTTTCCACATATTGCTGCTTCCATGGCATGATTAGGGCCGACATCTCCCTCCCTATCCAAGAACAACTTGAAGAAATCGTCGGAGTAGCCTCTGAAGGTGGTCATCCCAGATAGCTGTGAAGATACGACCATGTCGCTGTCGCCGTCGCTGGAGTACATGTACCAGAACACTATGTGTGGCACTGCATAGCCTTTCTCTTCAAACTTGCTCCTCATTATCTGATAAGTGATCGGCCAGTGATCGGCCTGGATAGAAGACATATTATTAAAGTCCGTGAGGGGAAAAACTAGCACCCTTTTGATCATCTGCTCTGGCTTTAAATTGGCATTCACAGCCTCTTGAAGAATCAAATCAAGTACCTTTTGAGTTGTCGCGCTATTTCCGCTGTAGTCCTTGCCTCTGAAGCAGGCTAGCTTGGACTTGAGATCATCGCCTTGTATGAGATGGAGCCGTTTGGGATTCCGAGTGAAAGGGATGACCTTTCCTTTCCAGGGCTCTTTATCATTCAGTTGAGACACCAATAGCCCCATAACCTCGGACACGCCAGGCTCGGACAAGTCAGAAGGGTCCCTGAAGAATTGACATACAGCCAAGCAATTCTTCCACTTGCCTTTGTTAGACAAATCATCCACCATTGCCTTCCATTGAAGCTTAGCCACGTCCCCAACATCCGGACGATAAACCTCATAGGAATCATCCTCATCGGAATAATATTTTTCATCATGCATGTTATCTGCATGAGGATCATTCACATAGCGGATGATTTCATGCGGAAGCAGAGCATCTGCCGCAATCTTGGACTTGCCGGCTTTCACGTCCTCCAGATACTGCCTAACCTTACACACGGAAACACGTGAACAATACTCCATGCTCCACACGGGCTCCAAAACCTCCTTACTCAGCCGATTCAGGACTATGTGCGTGTAATGAGCCTCGTCCTTTTCCACGTCCAACTCACAAGGAAAAACCTTCCTCGCGATGCTTTCACACAGAAAAGTAGTAGCTACCGCAATACTGGCGCTGTATTCGTTACTGTTGCCACCGTACCTTGCCAGAGGTCCCAGGACGGTGGGCGCACTTGCCTTGCTAAACTCATAAGGATACATCTTCTCATTGGGCTTCTTTTTCTTCAACTTTTCAAAATCAGAACTAAAGTTGGCCGCAAAAACATCCGAAACACGATCGTGTAAAAACTGATAATTCGGGTCACGCTCGTACCTCTCAAGAACACCCTTCTTGTGGATGGAGACATCGATTGCGCTACTGTACAAAATATCACCTCGGCTGGCTCCTTCAGGAAGAAGAAGCTGGTACAAAATCAGGACAAAGTCCTCTAAACAGCCGATAGAAACATCGGAATATTCGCGGCCGACGATAGCCTCAACGTTGCATGCTAGGGTTTTGGGGTGGTTTTGGTGGAGCCAAAGCAACGCTGTGTGGAAAGATTCACTGCGCCCGTCCACGATAGTGCCATAACGGGTGATTCCTAGGTTGCAGATGAGCTTGAGAGTAGTAAGGGGATCGTGGGACCAGGCTAGCGTGAGCAATATTGGGTCTAGATATCTTTTTTTTTGGTCAGAAGGGTCTAGATATCTCTTACAAGACTTTGTTGCCGTCGCGATTTCGTGGTACAGATCAAGGCAGGGATTCTTACCAAAGGAGGAGGATGATGAGGCGGTGGCCGTGGCGGTGGATACTGATGATTCACCAACAAGAGACGTATAAGGAGCTACTCTTCTTGTGAGATTTTTGTTATTTGCGCTGACCACGTTTGGAGAGAGGATTTTCGCAACTTTCACTGCAACTCTCATCATCATGATAACAATTGCCTCTTCGATCACCTGTTAGCTTTAGGGTTTGCCAGGAGGCGGCAGTTTACACTTTCGTAGCCCTAGAGACGCGTACCACAATAATAATGAGGAAATCAGAGAGTGGCGTTAGGGAAATAATAATGGAGTATGTTGTAACTTGGATATTTATAAATTAACCTAAGTCCTCTCCCCTCTTCCTCTTAAGTGGGTTTCTTATATATATAGAGGTTCTCTTTTAGATTCTATTATTATTTAGGAAGGGGGAGTTTTGAACCCGGAACGCATGAGTGGATACGCAACAATATTAGACCACATGCAACATATATATTAATGTATATAGAGTTGGATAAGGGGATACTCATCCTTTGACACACATTTTTTAGCCTTGTAAGGCCTTCGAAACCTTTTTTCAAGAATCTGAACTATCTATATTTCATATCATCATTCATAAATATCATTGTAAAATATTAGACAAATCTAAAATCATTACAACATTAATTTAGTGAAGAAAATGGACAAATACCCTTACACAAAGAAATACAAAATGACTATCATTTATTCCAATGGCTATATGGTTTCTGTTTTGGGTGACTAGACATAACATTTGAGGGAAGACATAGTTAGGTCGTTGAAATACATTACGGAGTGCTATAATGCTAGGGGCCAAACATGCTAATTATTAGCACTCTAAATTTGATTTTAGCTGTGCTTTAACTGGTTCGCTTTCCCTGCAATTTATTTTTGTTTTCTGTTTGATTTTGTTCCATGTCTTAGTGATTTTGGTTTGGTTAATCTTCAATCTTCCCTGGGCTTCTGTTTCAACTTGTTCTTAGGAACTTTCTCTTAGTTTTGTGCATTGCCAAATTTCAAATTTTGCAAACTTAAGAGCCTACCCCAAATTTTGCAACTTAGGTTGCGGTATAAGTTATTGGTCGTTTACAAAATAATCCTTTGAAACCGATCACCATCTTAACCTCCTTTGTGGTGAACGTAGGTATTAATGACGTGTTTTCAGCTTAATTTATTTATTAATTAATGATTTAAAAACTTAATTAACCTTTTGGAGAAATGATGGACATCTAGAGGATAAACGGGGAGAAACGAGAGAGAACAAAAAAGAAAGGTTGCTAACATTCTCCGAAAATGTTATGTTTCACTGTCATTTTCTTTTTCGAAAACGAAAAATAGTTATAAAAGCCGTCATCCAACAACGAAGATCAAGCACAAAAGTACACACACACAAAAAAAAAAAGTGCCAACAGAAATCTAGAAGAACAAAGAATAAGGTAAAGAAAGCCAACAGAGTAAAGAAATGATAACTTAAAAGAGTTGAACTAAACTAAAAGAATGATCAACGACGATTGAGTAGTAGTCAGTCGACTACAACCAGATTTTGGTACTCTTCTCCACATATTGTTACTTCCATGGCATGATCCTGACCGACATCCCCCTCTCTATCCAAGAACAACTTGAGGAAATCATCGGAGTAGCCACTATAGGTGGTCATCCCTGATAATTGTGAACATTTGATCTTGTTGTCACGATACAAGTCCCAGAACACTATGTGCGGCACCACATAGCCTTTCTCTGCAAACTTGCTCCTCGTTGCCTGATAAGTAATCGGCCAGTGATCCTCGTGGCTAGAAGACGTATCAAAGTCCAAGTGGGCAAAAACAAACACCTTCTTGATCATATGTTCTGGCTTCAAATTGGCATTCAAGGCCTCCTGGAGAATCAAATTAAGCACCTTTTGAGTTGTTGTGCTATCTCCACCTTTCATGCCGCTCAAGAACTTGAGATCATTGCCTTGTATGAGATGGAGCTCATCAGGATTACGAGTGAAAGGGATGACCTTTCCTTTCCAGGGCTCGTGATCACTCAGTTGAGACACCAATAGCCCCATAGCCATCGACACCCGACTCAAGGTTCCCGTGACTTCACATACAGCCAAGCAATTCTTCAACCTGCCTTTGTTAGACAAGTCCTCCACCATTGCCTTCCATTGAAGTTCATAGAAGATCTTATGGGGAAGGAGAACATCTGCCGAAGTATTGGACTTACCGGCTTTCACGTTAACCACCAAAAAATATGGACTATGCTCCCACACCGGCTCCAAAACCTCTTTACTTAGCCGATTCAGGACTCTATGTGTGTAATCAACCTCGTTCTCGCCCTCTTCCTCACCGCGAGGAAAAACCTTCCTCGCGATGCTTTCACACAGTGGAATAGTAGTGACAGCAATACAGCTGTCTTTGTAATCGTAGAACCCGTAGCCGTTTCTGGCTATGGGTCGAAGGACAAAGGGCGCACTTGACTTGCTAAAATGATGACAATTCATTTTCTTATTGGGCTTCTTTTTCTTCAACTTTTCAAAATCAGACCTAAAGTCGGCCGCAAAAATATCCGAAACACGATTGTGTAAAAACTGATAATTGGGGTCACGCTCGTACCTTTCAAGAACACCCATCTTGTTGATGGCAACATCAATGACACTATTGTGGCTGCCTCCTTCTGGAAGAAGAAGCCGGTACAGAACAATGACAAAGTCCCTTAAACTGCCAAAAGAAAACTCGGAACGTTCACCGCCTGCAATAGCCTCGATGTTGCAGGCTAGGGTTTTGGGGTGGTTGTTGTGGAGCCAAACCAGACCCGTGTGGAAGAATTCCCTTTCCCTTTCCCTTATTTCATCGTGGTTTGCTAGGTTGCAGATGAGCTTGAGGGTAGTAAGGGAATCGTGGGACCAGGCCAGCGGGAGCAACGACTTCAGACGTTTGTTAGGGTCACAGGAGCCAAAGGGTTCCGTCAAGGAATCGGAATACATATCTTCATCGTAGCCAAGGGGTTCATTAAAGGACTTCAAATACAGATCAACGCAGGGGTTGTTACCAAAGGAGGAGGATGAGGTGGTGGCGGTGGCGGTGGAAAGAGAAGCAATTATTGCTGTGAGGTTTTTGCTACTTGCTCTGACCACAACTGGAGAGAGGATTTTCCCAACTTTCACTGCAACTTTCATCATCATCATAAACGCACGCACGACAACAATTTGCCTATTCGATCTTCTGTTTAGGGTTTAGGGTTACCGGGGGCGGTAAACAATATGTATACAAATCCAACTTTACTTTCGGTAGCCCTACATAAATACATAAGGGCTTTTTTTTTTACCTAAAATAGTCTCTGAAATTAACATAATTTCTTACTTTGTATTTGAAATTTGAAATCGATAAAAGTAGTCTTTAAATTTGTCTACCGTCAATCATTAGGGTCATTTCAAAAATTTATGTTAAATAAGGATCAAAATAACAAAAATACTCTTAATTTAATAAACAATGAGCCAAAATAATTTGACAAAATTGAGGGTGTATTTTGTCATTTTCCTTATTTAAGGGATATTTTCATGGAATGACCAAAACGATTGACGATGGACAACCACGTCTATCGATTTTAAATAACAAAGACCAAAATCATTTTGGTCCTTTTAAAAATTTATGTTAAATAAGGATCAAAATAACAAAAATATTCTTAATTTAATAAACAATGAGCCAAAATTTAACAAAATTGAGGGTATATTTTGTCATTTTTCCTTATTTAAGGGATATTTTCATGGAATTGCCAAAATGATTGACGATGGATAACCACTTCTATCAATTTTAAATACCAAAGACCAAAGAAGTCATTTTGAATAAAAAATCATAAATAAATAGTCCCAAAGGATGTGGAAATCCATGATTCTTACCATCTAAATTTCTGATATATAGTGTCGAAGTGCAGAAAGTATTGTTGGAAATGGATCAAGACCCTCTCCTAATCTCAAAAAATTGAGTCTAAGGATCAAATTATCCAGACCGTTAAAATTTGATCTACCGGCTATAAACAGGGCCCCTCTAAAAGTTATAACAATTGTAACTGTTAGATCAAATTTCAACGGCCCGGATCATTTGATCCTTAAGCTCAGTTTTTTGAGATTAGGAGACGATCTTGATCAGTAGGAAATAATCACATTGATTATACAGATCATCTTTCTGTTTGGAGAATGGCATCAACAAGCACGGCCATAATGTCCAAGACTCCAATCCTTACTACAATTCCATTGGGAAAAATATGGAGTGGGAAAAAACCAAAGTCTGGCATCAACATATCCACTGAAGACTCAAAGAGTTCGAATGACTTCCAAAATTCCAAATCAGAGGTTTTGCAAATGTCAAGCACACGTACAATGTCAACATCAAATTTCAAGATCTGTCAATCACAAGATATTCTTAGGATAGATACGTGGATAGAAAAATAGTAATAAAGATCAAGAGCGACTTCAAGCTACACCTCCTACACGAGACAAGCAAGCGTTATCGGTGGCATTTGTAAACGTTGGAATTTCGTTAGTCGAAACTCAAAGTTTGACCATGTGACTAGTCATAATTGATTAGAACGAATCTGTACCTACACAAAATACACGTGGCACATGATTCACCAAGGTAAAATGCGCCACCAGACATGACACATGTCTTCATAAGGAGTTCCATTCAAATTTATGAAGCCAAATTCCAAAAAAAGCAATTCATCATTTGGTCAAATTTCTTCTATTTTATTTTTCGACCAAATTTTTTTTCCCTCTATTTCACAAGCTAAGGGATTGAAATTGGATCTTCCAAACCAAAACTCACCTCTTGATCTTAAACAAATTAAGATCATGAGGAGTTTTACGAGGTGGGTGGTCTTCGGCTTTGATAATAAAGGAATCAGCACATTTGTTTGTTGCATTTGATGATTCTCCACAAAAGTGTTTGGGTGTTTGTATTAGTCATAGAGCTTTATGAGTTTCCTTTCTAAAATCCCTTCTAGGTCATTGTTAGTTGACTAGGTAGTGTCTCTATACCTTTATACTCAAATCCAACATCTCTCATTTTGTAACCCCAGTTTGAATTCCCTCCCAAATAGATTGGAGCACATACCTTATAGCCGAGTTCGAAGGCCCTCCCTAATAGATTAGAGTAGTTTATCGCTCGAGTTTGAAGCAAATTATAGTAATTTTTCCAGAAATATAGAGAATGTGAGATACCAAAATACTTGCTAGGTTTCTTGATCGAAATGGACGTTACAGCTGCAGAGAACTCAAAAGGTTACATTTTTATTCTCCAAACTTGGACTAGAAGCAAGCTAGTGCTTGTTTCTGGTAAGTAGCTTCTTGAACCAGTAGGAGGACATCTTTGGGTATCTCTTGAGGGTTTTGAAATCTACGTAGACAATGCCAAATCTGGAAGTGTATCCCAGCCTCCATTCAAAGTTATCGAGCAACGACCAAGCGAAGTAGCCCATCACATTGGCCCCGTCATCTGCTGCCTTCTTCAGTTGAGTTATGTAACTCCTGTAGTAGTTGATCCTTGTCGTGTCGCGCAATCCCTCCGCAAGGGTCACATTGCCAGGGTCGTCCATTCCTGCAAATCGAAGAACACCAACTGCAGATTCACAACTACGAAAGAAAAAAGGAAAACTAATCAGCAACTAGTTGTAGTTTTCTTGCAGTGCTACCATTTTCAGATAAAATCACTAGTGGGTTTCCATAACGCTCTTTTATGTACATAACAGCTTTGTACAAACCCCATGGCACTTGGTACAGCCAATAAGAATGTGCCTGCAAAATGTTCAAATTATCTTCAATGAATAATGCTATAATTTTGAAACTTTGAAGTGAAAGGAACTATTGCGATTGAATCATAATTAAGTTACCCTAGGACCAATAGGCACTCCATTCTTTGCAACTGCAAATTGCATAAAATACATACAGGTTAGAAGTGTGTTTGGGTTTATAGAAGCACTTTATGAGCTTGGTATTGCTTCTGGAAAGAGAGAACATTTATTTTGACAATCAAAAGCAATTCTGTATGCATCTGGCAGAAAAGAGTTGGAAGTGTTTTTGGGTTCATAGAAGCGCTTAATGGAAAAACACTTGTTAAATGCTTCTTCATAAAGTACTTCAAATTGCTTTTGTGAAAACACTTGGATTTGAAAGAAAATTTCAACTTGTATCTAATGAAACCACTTCTAGCATAAGCGCTTATGAGCATAGTACTCCTTATAAAAGCAACCTCAAACAAGCATCGAAGGTAGAGAGAGGAAAACATCTTACAAGCAAATCCTGCATTCCAATCCTGCTGGTACCCCAAGACATTTGATTTTGATGGTTTTGGGTGATACATGTAGTAAGTAGTATATTGGTTGATTCCAACATAATCCATTGAACCCTTCACCATCTTAACCTCCTCTTTGGTGAACTTAGGCAGCCTGTCACCAACAATTTCTTGGACTGTTTTCGGATACTCTCCATAAACAATCGGGTGGATGAACCTACGAAAATCCAATCCGACAATTTTTTTAGTTATGATTTCTCTGTTGTAAATTTTCAGAGAATAGAATTCATTACGTATGGTTACCATCCAACATGAAAGTCTCTGGCCCTTTGAGCTGCAAGGTTGTCAGCCTTTGATCTGGTAAGAGGCTCATACCAAACAAAATCCAAAAGAATGCCAATCCTTCCTTTTTGTATTTTCTGAAAAAAATGCACATTGCTCGTTTCATTTTAAGACTCCAAAGGAGATATATAAAGCAGCATTTTAAGACAAAATAGTTTCTTTTACCTGATACTTTTCGCGGTATCTCTGAACAGCAGCTCCATGTGACAAAATCAAATGATGAGCAGCAATATAAGGCTCCGTTGCTGAATTTCCAGCCGTGCAATTTCCAAATGCTTTGGAGCATCGTCCTGGAGCATGGAATCCGTTATCATATCCAAGGGCAGCAATGACTCTAGGCTCATTGAAGGTCATCCAGTTCTTCACTCTGTCTCCAAACGTCTTGAAACAAAAGTCTGCATAATCAGCAAAATCTTTCCTGCCAAAATTGAACCACATCTCAGATTCCAGTACTACTCTTGCTAGTTTTTCATAACATTTTTTGTATAACAATTTATTCGAAAATACCATCTTGGATGACGATAAAGTTTGATAGAATTTTCACAGTACTTTAAAGTTTGATAGAATTTTCACTGTACTTACACTACTTCGTCACTTAGCAATCCCAAGTACTTCTTCTCAAGAGCTAGGGGAAGATCATAATGATATAAATTTGCATATGGAGTAATGCCTACAGAACAACAAGACATAAAAATCAAAGACCATAGCTGCACAAGTTGTAGTTCTTACTTCAAACCGCCATCTTAGCGTACAGAAAATTCTATCATACAACAATGCATGTCATACATCGGCGCTTTTAACCACAAAACGCGACATCTTCACTTTTTACCCTCAGGGCATAGAATGATAAAGAACACCATTTGATCAGCAATGTATGTCATACATTGTTAGATGATCGGAACTCTCCGTTCCAAACGTTTCACAGCATTTACCTCTTTTGAGCAAGTAGTTAATTAACCGATTGTAGTATGCAACTCCTTTCCAATTTACATTCCCGGTGCCATCTTCATAAATTAAGAAACAGAAGTTTAGAAGAAAATAAATTTGAGAAATGAAAGAGGCATGAAAGAGATTAAGATCATTACTTGGAAAAATTCTGGACCATGATATTGAGAATCGATAGGCATCGAAATTTAGGCCTGCCATGAGATCAATATCGTCCTGTCGCAACAAAACCAGACTTTCATTTTCCTAACTTCAGACCTAAACAAATCAACCACAATCAATATCTACTTTGAATTTGCTTTAGTTTTGTGTTTGAAACTTAAAACGGGATCTTTCACTCTATGTTGCGACAAGGCCTTTCTTTCAACTGGACAATTAATATTGCGCTGTTATCTTAAACCAATCACGCCCTATCACATAAAGAAGTTAACACGCATGTAGTGCGTGATTAGATTGAGATATCACCAGTAACGTCTTCGTCGTGTTTTAAACCTTTGCTTTTTTTACACTTGTGAAGGTTGTTGTGAAACCATAGAGGTTTGGTCATTAGATCTGTGCATGTTTGTCACTAGGCTTAAGCATCCTCTGTTTTTTTACAACTGCTTCAACATATGCAGGTTGAATACATCAAAGGGCAGACGAGTCTCTTTAATTTCTTTCTAATTTGTACACACAAAAAAAAAAAATCAATTAAAGCGGAAAGACAAAATAATAAAAGAATTATGAAAAATCCACCAGATATACTGTAAATAATCTATTTTCTTATAAATTGTCATACAAAAAACTTTAGCTTTTCTTATTTTTTTTTCAATAAAATTATAAAATGACAACATTAAGTCAACAAAGCTCCCGCTTTTACGAGGGTCACTAGAACATCTATCCTTACTTTGCAAAAAATCTATTTTCATACTCAAACTCTTGATATTTTAGTCCAAAAAAGCACCATTTTTGGAGAAATTTTTAGTTGTGACGGGAACACGAATGGTACACCATGTGTTTTTATGTAAGTGGTGAGAAATTTTATTTTATAAGTTTTTAATTTTTTAACATACATATCACATTATTTATATAGCGGCACGTGGTGTACCTCCCCGTGTGACGGTCACATTGAAAAACCTCCCCCATTTTTGTTGCTCCACTTTTTTCGATAAATTTATGATGGGAGAAAAACAAACTTACTTTGTATCGGTGATACTGGTCCACAGCAACATCCGCTGTACCATTATTTTCAATAATTCCTATATCCAAATAAAAAATAAATATCCAACAAAAAAAATAAATATAACTATTATTTTTCTGATAGTAATGCAAACCGAAATTAAATAAACAAATTTGTACAATAAAACCGAAATTACATGTAATTACCGGGAATTTTAACAAATGCATCCCAAATGCTGGGCCCTCGACCCTCCTTGTTGGCCATGCCTTCGACTTGGTAAGCGGACGTCGCCGTTCCGAACACAAAACCCTTGCGGAAGCTGGCTCTGCTCGGCCCACCTGTGTCCAATTTCACACTCTCCGGCTCAAGAACTGAAGCTCCATTGTGCTCCGCCGCATGCGCGAAGCACTGTATCACAAGAAAACCTAGAAGCATGCACAAGGGAGTTCTCATCTTCCAGCAGCCCAGCTACAGAAGAAATTTAGAGAGAGAGAGAAAGGGTAGGGTGTCGAGAGGAGAGTGTCGTTTTTATAGATAAGAAGAGTGAGTGATGAGCTGTATATAATTTTGATTTAGAGGTATTCATCAATTTCTCCGAATTTGTGATTATTGGCCAATTTTTTTCTTTAACTCGCATAATTAGTCAACTTGCACCATACTGTTAAATTTTTTTTTCAATATTTCTAATAACTTCCAACAAAATACTAATATTAACATAAACCCACCTGCATAATATAGGACAAAATGTACAAAAACATAATACAATTAGTATGTGATATGGGTTGATTATAAGAAAAAGCTATGAATCGTTTAAAGCATGTGGAAAAAGAAATAATAACAAAAAGAAATAATAATCCTAAACTCATGGATCATACCTATTTCAATAAAATGGTTATTCTTAATAAGGAGTTGAAAATTATGAATTGACTAGTCATTTTTGCACTAAAGCTCGATTCTCCGCAATTTACTTGAACTTAGCTTTCACTTTTATAAAGAAAAATGTATTCACATACAAAAATTTACACATCAATTATTTTCGTTATCAATTTTATATAGTCAAAAATCAAATAAAATTACTCCATACTGATTTATTATGACTAATAATACTATCTATGATAAATTGTAAAATACTAAATTTTTAATCTATTTGTAATAGGATAAAGATATAGGAAAATGATTAACATACATCTTATTTAGTTTCTTACACACACTTGTTTAATTATGATCAAATTAAAAAATTAACAGTATGGTGCAAATTGACTAATTATGAGAGTTAAGGGGGGAAATTAGCCAAATTAAAGTTGAGGAGAGAAATTGACTAATTATGAGAGTTGAGGGGGAAATTGACCAAAATTAAAGTTGAAATGAAAAATTGGGCAATGATCACAAGTTCAGAGGGGAAATTGATGAATACCACTTTTCATTTACTTCCTAAAAGAAACGTACAAAAACGGATATGGAGTGGAACTGTGGCACCAGATCGCAGATTGGTCCTTGTATGGGGCTACATCTACATGCATGGGACCATCCACATTTCAATCGTTTAAAAAGTAATCTGGTGTCATGCTGGAATAAACTCGCGTGGTAAAACTACTCTATGTAGTTAAATATTAGTAGACGGCAAAGTTGATATTTGATACATTTAAATTGAAATATCGATGCATATAATATATTATCGTAATGGTGGCAAATAATCATAGTTTATTTATACATTGAAGTTGGTCTGATTCCCATTGATTCTCCTCTCTCGAACAACCTTTGAATTTGATATTAATTCATCACACGCAATGTATTAAGTAAAGATTTTACTCACGACTTTCTTCACGTTTAGAATAATTCAAGCCTAACGTATGCTAATTAAAAATGGTTAAAGTAATCAGCATTTAGCAAAAGTATCAGTAGACAGCAGGGCGCTTCATTTAAAATTGCATCGTCCTAATATTATACTATAAAAAACAGATAAAAAATTTAATGATTTGTCATTTACAGGAAAACATCCCCTTTGGATCTCTCCTACCAAATTCTAGGGATCCGGAGATCTAGGTTCTTGAAATTTTATCCTAGGAATCTCTCTTCTAAAAGTTATAATAATTGTAGCCGTTTAATCATTTTTTAAGAATCTGAATCTCCGGATCTTTAAGATTTGATGGGAGAAATCTGGAGAGGATATATTCCCATCATTTACTAATCAAGGGCAGGGTAGATTAGTAAAGTTGGATTTCTCTCTCATGCGTCGGCAGGCAACTTGACAATTTGGACCAGCAGTGTGTGCTTCTTCTGTTTGTCATATCTAGGCTTTGAATTTACCAGAAAGGACAATGTGGGGTTGTGATTCTAATTTCTTACGTTTGATTAAGAACAAGAAATTTTTTACCAAAAAAAAAAAAATCAAGAAATCTTATCGTGGGAGATTAAAGTAGCTTCATGTCACCTTATAAATATTGTACAAAAAAACATGAGCTGATAAGTGCTCATAAAAATTTAGGTAAATTACAAAAAACTATCTTAATTATTGGTGTCGCGACACTTTCATACTTGATTTTTTTAAATTGACAATGTCATACCTCATCTTACGAATTTGTATCAATGTTATACCTTCCGTTACTTGGTCGTGAAATTTTCAGTTAAATGCTGACTTGACTTGATTCGGGACCCACTTTTTATTAAAAAATTATTAAAAAAAAAAAGTGAAAAAAAAAACCTCTGTCAGTTCGTCCCTCCCCCTCTCTCTCTCCCCATCTTCCTGCAACCCAAAAAAAAAACCCAGAAAGGAGGAGGAAGAAGAAAAGAAAAGAAAAAAAAAATTCCTACCCAACCCAGTTCGTCCCCACAACCACCACCACCAACAAACTCAGAAAGAAGAAGGAGGAAGAAGAACCCAGAAAGAAGGAGGAGGAGGAACAAGAAAAGAAAAAGAAAAAAAATTCCCAACCCAACCCAATTCATCCCCTCCCCCCACCACTACCACCAACAACAAACCCACAAATAAATCGTTGCCGTAGTATGTATGTTGATTATATTATTGAAATATGTTTTGTTTGGTATTCTTTTTCGTCTTTTAGGACCTACTCGGCCGCAATGCAAGTTTGGCTGAGGATGTGGCAACGATCGGTGGGGGAAGTTCCAGGTCCGAGCAGGGTGCGGGCTCAGATAGAGTCCAGGTAGAGACACTTAGACGAGATTTTCAAGAAGCATCTAAACGGTTGTAGTTGCTCAAGGCAGAGAAAAGTGAAAAAAAAAAAAAAAAAAAAAAACCTCTGTCAGTTCGTCCTTCCCCCTCTCTCTCTCCCCATCTTCCTGCAACCCAAAAAAAAGAACCCAGAAAGAAGGAGGAAGAAGAAAAGAAAAAGAAAAAAAAATCCCCACCCTCTTCCCTCCTCTACACACCCTACTTCTTAAATCCACACCCATTCTCCCCCATTTTCTCCGCGCCCAGATTCTCCACCCGCGGAATCGGCCTTCGCCGGGATAGACGGGATCTGGGTTTTTTTTTTTTTTTTTTGTTTTTTGTTTCCTTCAGGTTGCAGGTGCCCACAGGTGGGGGAGAAGAGGGGGTGGGGTGGGGTGGGGTGGGGGTGGTGGGGTGGTGCGGGGGAAACACAAAGGGAAGATAAATTGGTTTTTTTTCATTTTTTTTTTTTACTTGTTTTTATGGGTTGCAGGGAAGAAGAAGAAGATGGGAGAGGAGAGAGAGAGAGAGGGGGGAGGGGGAACGAAAGGTTTTGATTTTGACTTTTTTTTTTACTTTTCTTTGTTATTTTAATATTTAAAATATATTAAATGATTTTTTTTATTTTTTTAAAATATTTTACTAATTTTTTAATAGAAAGTGGGGTCTGGATTAAGCCACGTCACCATTTAACTGTCAAATTAACGGTCAGACTAACAGAAGGTATAACATTGGACCAAATTAAAAGATAAGGTATGACATTGTTAATTTTAAAAGATCAGGTATGAAAGTGTCGTGAGACCAATAGTTGAGGTAGTTTTGTGTAATTTACCCTAAAAATTTTCACTTTAAAAAGAATATCATTAGCATTTCTCGTACAGACAAACCTAAGTAATCATTTTAGTCAAAATTTGCTGGTATAAAAAGATGAAAACTACGATAATTGAAGAGATAGTGAGACACTACCATGATCATTTTGTCAAAAAGTAGAAATATTCATCATTACACTGGCATTCGTGAGCATCTTATGTTCATTACCAAAATCACGTATTCGTGCAGCTACAAACACAAAAATTCAATCAATTACTAACAGAAGCATAAATTGGAGGTGATTTATTTTGCATTTTATGTTTTTATGTCGATTTTCCAATGTCATTTTTAAAATGACATAGAGTTATGGTCTTGTACGTATTTATTTTTGTGAACCCGACCGTAGGTCCGTAGTTATACAATGGGCACGACCACCATTTGAGTGTAAAAAGAAAGTCGCTATTGTGGAGCTTTTCAGTAGAGAATCTACCGTCACATACTTTTTTTTCTTCTAAATTACATTCATTGATTTCATTTAAATTATTCAATTAAACATCACTGTAGCAGTATCCGAAATCAACGACAAATTTTTAAAGTTCTCACAACTTGCCACAGCCCCACGAGTCTCTCCCCCTCCTCCTGCTTATAAGCAGCATGGTTGAAAATAAGCAAGAATGTTTAAGAGAAAAAAAGATGTGTGGTTATCAATTCTCTTTCTAGTAATGCTTCGTCTTGTTCTTTGATTTTTTTTTAGATAGTCCTCTTGCTTTTACGTATGGTTCGTTTGGAACTATTTTTAAAATACTAAAAGTACTTTTAAAGAATTTGGTTTCAAGAGCACTTAAAGTGCTTTATACAAAAAGCACATATTATGTACATCTTGAACTTTAAGTGTTTTTTTTAGGATTAACTTGAATTTTAACTAAGAATTGATTTAAAAGATATTTTCACTAAAAACGATTTTAATCATTTTAAAAACACTTCTGAACGAGTAATTTCGTGTGTTTGTTTTGTATCTAGTGTGATTTGACGCTCCTCCTTGGTAAAGGCAGGATCTTAAATTGGTGTTGTATAGAGTGGTCCATTTTCAACGAGACCCAATTGGGTGATGGTTGAAGCACGTGAACTTGAATTTTGGAATCTAAGATAACAAGCCTCCCTACTTGATGCTTCAATAATTGACATTGAGAGGAACACAACAAGTGCCATAATTAAGTGTATCAGTATTCCGAGGCCTTTCAGATTTGAAAAAAAAAAAAAGTGATTTTCCGCATCATTTTCTAAACCGATGAGTGCAGAAAGAGAAAAATGGTGTGTCAGAATCATTCGCATAAAAAAAAATCAAGAAATAAATGTGCAAAAGGTGAAATTACTAATAGCGTAATACTAAAATACTTGGTACATCGCAAACTACTTCATATGGTAAAGCTTAAACGTTTTGAGTGGTGTTGCAATTAAATTAAAACGAGTTTTGCTATTTCCTAACGAGAAATACTCACTCCTTATATGCAAGAAGTCGTTCTGCTTTATCAATAGAGCTCAATTTGACAAGGCCGGTTTGGTATTGTTGTGCTTTGAAAAAAAACTGTTTCTGTTGTGTTGTGAGAATAAGCTCATTTTTTCTGCTTCACATTTTCAGCTTTTTTTAACCCCAAAACTGTGAAAATAAGCTTTTTTAAGTGTTTACCAAACACTTTTTGAGCTCAGCTTTTTTTTTATACCCACTTTTTATAAAAGCACCTCAGTACCAAACTAGTACTTAGAATGCCAAAAAACTTTCTTTTGCTTTTTTTAATGATTTACCTTTACATGTGTGAGACTATGATTTGCAGCAGGTAAGAGCAAGTCCACCCATGGAGCCTTCCCCCCAGGCAATCCACTATGCAATCCACCCTCATGGACAGTAACTGCCTTAAATGAATAGTAACTGCCATTAATGAACAGTAATTGTCATTTGCATCTCCACTCATGGAGCTCTTCCCCCTGGCAATAGGCAATGATATTAATATTTTGTTTCTCACCCAATCCATAAAATATTATTATTTTTCTAACTCTCTCTCTTCTCTTCTCTCTCTCTCTCTCTCTCTCTCTCTCTCTCTCTCTCTCTCTCTCTCTCTCTCTCTCTCTCTCTCTCTCTCTTTCCCGCCTAACACACCTCTTCTCCCTCAGGCCACAGGCCCGTCGATTCTCCAACCCCCCCCCCCCCCCCCCGCTGCTCGACCTCCCACCCGCCCTTCGGCTCTCCATGGCTGGAGCTCTCCCCACCGGCCCTTGGGCCCTTTGATCTCCCCCGTCCCCCGAGCAAGTCCCACGGCTGGAGTTGCTCTAAAAGAACGACATTTTGTATCTAAGAAGCCAATAGTTAGGTTTTTTAATGTTTTGGGATCATTCCCAAAAAAATGGAAAAAAAAAAGAGTGTATTGGGCTCATGGGGATGTGAGTCGCGGGTCACCCAAAATTAAATTGATCCCGCCAGATGGAGTGGGCCGGCCCAAATCACTCCAAAAAAGGCGGGCTTTAAATCGGCGCGCAGGACTTTTGAGGATATAATACAAAGCTGTGCGTTTCATGTCTGAAATAATCAAACTGAATCTCATTTTTCATTTTTCTCAGCAACCAAACATTCATTTTCTCGCGCTTTTTTCCGACCCTGATCCGGCGAAACCGATCGGAAGCGCCGATGGACAAGGTGGAGGAGGAGGTGGAGAAGGCGAAGAAGGAGTGGGACGAAGCGTACAGTAACGTCGTGCAGCAAATAAAGGCGATCGAAGTGTACGGTGAATCCACTGGTGCTGCTACTATGGAGTCGCAGAAGGACTCGCTGCCCAGGATGAACGGGCTCGCACAAGACGGCTTGTCGTTGCTCAATTCGTTGCAGTTCAAGCTCGATCTGTTCGCTCCGCAGTTGCCCACCGACGATCAGGTCCAATCCGCCAAGGCCTTGCTCGAATCCTGGAAAAATCGATCCCACAGGTAATCGAATTCTCAGTTTACGTTTCTGTAGAAGTCAAGGAATTGAATTTTTGATTTAGGGTTCTTTCAGTTCAGTTATATTATTCAATTTAATGCAACAAATTAAGCTCTTTAATTTATTTTTTTGGTAAATTAAAGCTCTTCAATTGAAATGTAAATATTGAATTTTTTTGGTAATTCTAGTTTTTGTGGTTTTTCTGATCAGTTTGCGGTTGAGTTTGAGGAATGCAAATTTGCAAGCAAAGGCTAACTTGAGGAAAGCTGCTCAGAAAGAGGTATTGAACTACTTTTTTTGGACTAATTTCGGGTAGTTTATGTATCTCTTCGACGATAATGCTTCACATTACCATTGTGAATCGTTGTGCACTAGATCGTATTGTCTTCGGGTTAAACTGTTTTTATGTGGATACTTTTTGATTCCCTTGATTTGAGACAAAGCAAGATAGTTCTTGGTGGATTGTCTTTTATTGAGAAAACGATGTTTGGAACGAATTGTGATTGATTTAGCTGTATTTGTTGCAGAGAGAACTTCTTTTGGGAGGTGGAGAAGAGTCCACAATTCGTAGACGCAACTTACAGTACGTATCAACTATTCTAAATGGCTTTCAGTAAACTGGTATCTATTTTTTGTGTTTGCTTCACTCGTTTACATATGCATCGTCGTTAAGCTGGAGCAAAATTTTGATGGGCTTGACTACAGTTTTCTCATACTGTTAGATGAATTTGTTATTAAAAGCTTTTGATTTATTGGTTTTCTCCAGAACAAAGGCTGGAATGACATCTGCCGCAGAAAGCATCACAGAGAGCCTTCGCCGTACTCGTCAGCTGATGGTTCAGGTTAGTTGCCGTATTTTCTTTCTTTTCGATTTACTTTATTGCTTACATCTTTATGAATCTGTTGTATGAGTCTTTTGGTGGGATGAAATATTTGGTTTTCTTATTTGTTCGTGTGTAGGAAGTGGAACGAAGTACTGGCACACTCATGACTTTCGGTGAGTTGCTTTCATTCTTCTATGTCGAATTAGTTTCTATGTGCTTAGAGTGTGGCACTGCAATTTTTTTGACTTCTTTGAACAGCTTATCTAATGACAACGTGCCTTAGAGATTGTCTACGTTAAAGACCAAATGTATACGTCATTGATCTAGGTCCATTTAGAACTACCTTTCTGCTTATATGCAATATTTGAAATATGAATATTAGTATTACAGATTTCGAAAGGTTGTTTTCTGTCGTTAGATAAATACTATATATGTCGGTTTGTGCAGAGGAATCTACTGGAGTACTGAAGAAGGCTGAAAGTGAATACAAGGGACACCGTTCATTGTTGATGCGAACCAGAAACCTACTCTCGACAATGCAACGACAAGATGTCATTGACAGGTTCAGAAGCGAAAATTTCCTTCGTCATAGAACTATTATGTACATCTGCAGATTCTAACATTGAATTTTATCTGGACAGGGTGATACTTGTGCTAGGATTTGTCTTGTTTTCTTTAGCTGTTCTATATGTCGTTTCAAAGCGTATTGGTCTACTGACGCTGCAGAGGCAGGTCACATCTGCCATTAAGGCTGGTATGGTTGGGCGAGCAGAACTCAGACCTGGCGCTGTTGAAGATGCCGTAAATCATGCCCAGGCCTATGGCAATGCAGCTCATAAAGTCGAGGAACCTCTAGAAAGAGTGATGCACGACGAACTACGATGAATTCGAGTCCGTAGCTTTGTTAGATTACGCATTGCCATCACGACATTACGACGTCTCTGTCTTAATTTTGTTTCCTGCACTCTTATTTTCATGTTTGTTTCTTGGAGCCAGCATTGTTAAGTTTTTTCTTTCTTCATCATATTTGGAAATAGCAATCTCGCAATTTTAAGGGAAATTGATTGAAACGATCTTCTCTGTATCGTTCCAATTTTATCAGAAGGAACAAATTGTCGTTCCAATTTTATCAGATGTCTTTGAAGGGACAAATTGATTGAAATGATGGAAGTAACAAATGTTAATTGATAAAATGATTACTTTTTTATTGATTTGTCGTCAATATTTGATTTTAACCGCTGTAATCAATATTTTTATTGATTTGTTGTTAATATTTGATTTTGATCATTTTAGCGATCAATATTCGTTAAATCCTCATTGCATCCAATTTTTTCAACCTTTTAACACATTGCCGAGCACAATTGATGACAAAATGTAATTCCATAAATAAATAATTACAACATAAAGTTAAATACTTAGAACTTTCCCCACACAAAAACCAAGCAAACAAAGGATTCATAAAAGGTGAAAAACAAAGAAACACAGCTGAAATTTAGCTTGATCTTCTGATTTTGCATTTGATAATCGCGTGCCGGATCCTTGGCCGGCCGGCGGAAACACTAGACACACGAGGAAAAACAACACACCTAGTCGACTCGCTGCTACCTTTATCACTAAACCACCAACTCCAACCTGCAAGGTCATGACCCATGGAAAAAGACGGCCAATTTGCCTATGAACTGTCGTTTGTGACGCACCAGAGGACAGAGACTATTTCTTGATACTTCACAATTCATGGAAAGTATCCTTCTCATCCTTCCGTCGTATGGAAACTCGCAAACCCATGAAATCCAGAAGAAGAAAAAAACACTCCCATCCTTCTTATTCTTTCCTCGACACTTAGAAGCCCTCCGTGTTTCTTCATTGCGGAGTCAACCTCCAGACACGAATAAATGCATCCTCACCAGAGCTGACCACAGTGTGCTCATCAATGAAAGCTAGGCCGTACACCCCACCCAAGTTTGCACCCTTAATGGTTGTACGGCTTGCTGGAGGCTTGTCAACTTCGTATATGATAACACACGTGTCAAGAGATCCAGTTGCAACCATCGTGCTATCAGGAGACCAAGCAAGGCAGTTTATTCGGGCAGTATGGTACAGCATGTTCTTAAGCTTGATCTGGAAGAAGAAAATAAAGCACAATGTTTACTATGAATTAGTCCAACGATAGCCAATAGACAGGAGTCATTCTAAAGTTCCCGTATGCAACCACATAATCTATCTGAACGTAATTTTACGGTAAGATGAAAGATCACGTCACAACTACCTAGTTTATTAACAAATCAAGTTCCAAGTTCTCATCACAAAATTTGCAAAGATATGTAATCATTTATTTGACATTCCAATATGCACATCTATCATTTCATAAGCTATACTCAAATGTGAAAGTCACATATGTGCTGGCAAGAAAGATATACTTGCTGACAAGAGCGAATGGGATATAGATTTTATCAGTTGAACTTGATCACTTTGCCTGTATCATACTTATATCTCTTACAAATCATGCATTTGACTAAACTTGGTTAAACAAAGAAGATCAGCTGATAAGGGATTGATGCATACATCTAGAACTTCTACACACGCATGCATCGACAAACAAAAAGACGTCTTATTTTATCCTTTTTCACCATAAATGTCAATAATACGGGAACAATGGTTATAATATTAGAATGATGAAAATAAAAAAGTGGCTGAGGACAGTGAGCACACTACCTCTCGGGAGGCACGGTCCCAGACAACAGCTTCTCGGTTCAAATCTCCTGATGCAAACATAGAAACATCAGGAGAGTAGCGTATGACAGATATGGGCCCCCGATGCTTCTCCAAAACAGCCTCTTCGTTAAGTGTATCACCTGTTACAGAATACATATGCAGTTTACCGTCCTGCCCACCAACGATGGCTTCACTTCCATCCGGTGATATAGTACATGCAGTCACAGTGAATCCAAGGTTAATAGTTGACAAAACTTTTGTGCCATGGAGCATGACAACTCCAGAATCAGTTGAAACCAAAGCAAGTTCAGGAGATAGAAGGGCAAGGCTTATGTCCTTTGGCTGACTTCCAACATCAATAGCCTCTGCATCTCCACATTGATCACTGCGGAGAGGAACTCTCCAAACCTAGGTAGTCATAAGAAAAACGCAAGAGGAAAGAAACTGAGATAAGGTGAAACCCAAACGAGGCATAACAGTATTCATACAGAATAAAATGTAAAGAATATACTGTTGAATTGTGAGAGACTAGAGTATACAATTTTTGTCACCTTATTGTCAAATCCACATGAAACGATTTCTTCGTCAACAGCTGCTAAACATTTTATCTGAGAATTCTCCTTCCTTTGTAACTTCCCACCATATCCAGCACCTTGAATCCATTTAACAATGAGACCATCATAGCTGCTAGACAATATAAGTTTTGGCTCACTCTTTAGAACAGCTAATGAAGTAACATTCTTCATGTGTCCGGATATCAGTAGAGGGGCTTTATCAAGGTTGCTCGCTGAGAATATACTAATGAAGCCTCCGAGAGAAACCGTAACAATATGATCATTCTGCCACAGACACCCAACTAGCATGTCATCCACTCCACCCGATCCAGGAGGCGGCAATGTTTTCTTCAGCCTCCCATTATTATCCTCAGATATCTCCCATACTTTAGCCGATTTGTCAGCAGACACAGTCAGAACCTAATCAGCACGTTCAATCAGGGAACAAACACAAAGAAAGTTTATAACACAGACAAAACAAAAAGACACAAAGTTGCAATCTTTATAATACAGTTCCGGTGACTAAATGAACAATCCAATGTTCTACCTGTTTACCATCAGGACTCCAGCTAAGAGCATAAATGCTGCCTTTGTGGCCGTCTTCGGCGGACAGCTCTCCGATCTTCCCCGCAGTCTTTCCATCATAAACAATACCACTTTTATCTGAGCTTACAGTGATAAACTTACTACCATCTGGACAGAACCTTATACAATTTACAAAATTCGAATGATCCCTAAACATCGAAAAATCAATAAAATATTTCGAGTCAGGGTAGCAACACAAACACACACGCAGACATACATAATTACAATGTGATTAAATCAATAAGATTTCGAGTTAAATTATGTTTAAGAACACACCTGAGAGACAGCTTGAATTTGAAAGGCGGTCCTTCGTAGAAATTCACCAAGAAATCCTCCCCACAAGTGACGATTCGAAAGGGTCTCGTCGGCTTAAACGCACAGCTTAACACACGCTTCGAGTGCCCATCAAAATCCCCAACAGTTGAGCCTGAATCCCACCTATTCAATCCATTCAAATTCCGTCAATTTTCTCACTAACCAAACACAAAATGCCGGAAAATCCACCAAAAAAGAAAACCCATTTCGCAATTTTTAAATTGAACAATCAAGACTACGACGCTTACATGAACGCGCGAACGAAAGACTTCCCTTTGCCCTCGCCGGAAGCAACGATCCTCAACCCGTCAGGGGACCACTGGAGGTCGTCGATCCGACCCGAGAGGACCTTGAACTCGTTCTTCAACACGAAGTCGTTGTGGGTCCCCCATATCCTGACGGTTCCGGAGACGTCGGCGGACGCGATCCACTCGCCGTTGGGGGAGAACCTGGCAACAGTGACGGGATAAGCGTGCTCGGCGTAAACGGCGACGTCGAGGGGGTTCTGGAGGCTCATGATAATTACGGATCTGCCATTGGTGTAGAGGAGCTTGTCGGATTTGGGGTCGCCGGAGATCAGAATCCCACGGCCGCGCTCGGTTGACGGGACGCAGGCGTACGCCTCGGTGAGCTGGGGGGTCATTTTTGGGAATTTGGGAAAAGTGAGAAGTGGGGATTTAAAAGCGCTGGGTATATATAGGCGGTGGGCGTGGGTACGGATAGAGTGATGGTGGTTGCCAGTGTATCGCTGTGCGAGTTTTGGAAATGTTCAAAAGGGAAAGTGGACGTGGAAACGTGTCGGTGTGGGAGTCGTCAGATCCAAGATAAAGAAAAGAGAGGATCCTCGGTAGAGTCTTTTTGTGAGGATCCTATGAATTCTTAAATAACACCCGTTCATCGTACATCATGCGGTCAAAAATCATTATAAATTATTTTATTTAAAATTGAATATAAACAATACCTGATAAAAACTGATCGCACGATGAACGAATGTGATTGAAGGATCCTCGAGATCTTCACAAAGAGGATCTGGCGAGGATCCTCGATAAAGAATTGTCTTTGTCTCCTCCTTTTTGCTTTTATATTTTGCTATTTACTCATCGCCCCACGAAACACATACTTATTTTCACTTTGTCACGTAAAACCCATTATGTGTCACTTAATCTCTCGTAGCATTCTCTTTCACTATGCTCATTTTCATTCATTCAGTTAAATAAGTGTTAAAATGCTTACGTAGCTCTTATGTGGTTCATATGTCAAAAATAATAGGTTTAACGTTGTCCTTTTGACCAAAGAAGAAGTAGGGGTGGGTGATGGGGGAGAAAGCGGCCATGGCTGCTCTTCCATGGTGGAGGGAAGGGAAGTGGGTCTCAATTGTGCGAAAGCAAAAGGTGTAAGAGATCTTTTACAAACTTGAACGAAAATGAAACGTAGTGAGAAATGTTGTATAATTATGGAGGTAAAGTGGGAGAATGAATTTCAGGGGGAAAATTGAAAGCAAGTATGACCCTTGAGGAGCATTGGAGTAAATAAGAGTTTATTTTTTGTAATTGTGTGTTTCATGCTTGCATGATCAAATTAAATTAAATTAAATTAAATTAAATTAATTGGATGAGCAAGATTGGGCTTGGGTCTCCTCCAAGCAAGACCCAACCATGCTGTCCAGGCCTAGCCCGCTTCATTCACTGGGTCTAATTTCATGCCAAGTCCTGTTCTTTACTGTATGAGAAAAGTAGGATTGGGGATGACATATAGTGGATCATCTCCTAAGTAAATGGTGGGGATTCTCATGACCACACAATACGGATCATTGGATTTTGATTTAATGGCTACAACAGGAGGAACATGGGAGTCTCTCTAAAAGTTATAATAATTGTAGCCGTTTGATCAAAATCCAACGGCCCGTATTGTGTGGTCACGAGGATCCCCACCATTTACTTAGAAGGGATCCAATTCCACATATAGTTATTTTGAAGGTTATTGATATCGACAAATAGTACAGTACTACATTGGCCATTGAATTGAAAGATTCTCATCCCCAAACTAGGACTTAACAACAACTAAGAAAAACTTGCATATGGGCGGATCCATAGAGGGATCTGGGTGGTCCCCAGACCATCCAAGGTCTGAGAAAAACGCCTATAGAAGTTCTTTGAAGACCTTTCAAATGTCTTGGAAGGGAAGACCCATTTTATTTCTAGGGCTATATGTTATACAGACCAAGCAGTTTTAGTTGTATTGTTAAACGTCATATAGTTATAGGGTTATAGTATAAGCAATTTTATTCAATGAGGGTGAATGAGTTGCAGACTTGCAGCAAACTCCTCATGAGGAAGAAGACTCATATAAAATCCTCTCTATTCCTTTGAATGTCGTTGTTCTTGCTTTGTCATACTACTTTTTAGTGAATTGGTCGGATTTTTTGAAGGGGCGGATATAAAAAAAAAGCTATTAATAGACTCATAAATTGAGAGAACGGATTTTCATTTTATATAAACGACCTTGCTTAAAAATCGATGACGGTTTAAACTTTGTAAATTGTAATATTGTTTGTTGGACCTTTTACATTGGGTTCCCCCAACGTTAAAATTCTGGATCCACCAACAAAATGTTCTTGTGGTTGATATCCCAAAATAATCATGCATTGATATGCATTTTAACTTTCTATCGTAAGAGTACAAATTGACTTGAGAATATCTTAACCATCGTCATCCCCAAATTAAGGTTACCTATAACAGAGAAAAACTTACTTTCAACAAGATACCACTGTGGTAGTATTTCAAGACAATTAATTTATATATATATATATATACACTATCATACGTTTTACTCTTTTTCAAGCAAAAATGCTTGATGAACTTTGTACAACAAAAGTTACAACCCCGTTCAATGAAAGCTATTGACCCTTCCACAAGAAACATCACTTAATTACCTTACCAATATGTCAACCATAAAATTTCAATTATTTAATTAAAATTCTTAATTAATTACAAGAGTAATGATATGGAGACTAAATTTGCAAACTAAATGATGTGTTATCAATAACAATGAGCACGTTTATCAACATTTAAGTGATAAACCAATCATTAACTTCCGTGTCATTTAGTTTTCAAAATTTGGTCTACAAATTTGGTCTACCTAGCATTACCCTTAATGACAATGAATTATTTGGTAAGGGTAGTGCTTGGAAGACTAAATTTATAATCAAATTTTGTCAACTAAATGACATAGAAATTGATTATTAGATTATTACTTAAGTATTGTTTAACGTGCTTATTTCTCATTGATGACACATCATTTAGTTTTCAAATTTAACCTACAAATTTAATCTAAGTAGCATTTGATAATCATAAAGTCGTCGAAACTGAGCTTTATGTTTGAACGAAAAAAAAAAGACTGAGCTTTATGGGACCATTTCCTGTAAAAGGAAATACTTCGAATTTCTGGTACAATAACTAGCACAGAGCTCCATCAAGATTTAATGGTGGCCAAGGAAACCTAGAGACTTTCGGGGCCTACCCACTTAAAAAGTAGGTTAGCTAGCAGGTGGAAAAGGTCAAAGGGTAAGTGGTGCACATTCTCACCTCACCAAACCATGCACATTCTTGCCATTCACAGACACATAAAAACACACACACATTTGGGTAAAAACAACCAGTCCATCTAAACAGACTAAACTAGTAAGGTCCTCCAAACTCTTCCCTACCATGCGCACGCAAACACACAGAATGCTTTATATAATATTATACATCTTCATGTTTCCTTAGCTCTACTGCTATATTCATGGCGCCTCGGCATTAGATATCTCTCTCTCTCTCTCTCTCTCTCTCTCTCTCTCATCAGGAAGACAGGTACTTTTCTTTTATAAATATATATATATATATATATATAAAATATCTAATATCTCCATCAATCTCTCTCTTTGATTATATATTGTGGTTCTAAACTTGCTAGCTAGGGTTTCTGATCAATGAGGAAGCCTTGTTATGAGAAGAATGAGATAAACAAAGGAGCATGGTCTAAGCAAGAAGATCAGAAACTCGTTGACTACATCCAGAAACATGGCGAAGGTTGTTGGAATTCTCTTCCTAAGGCTGCAGGTGGGTGTATACTACAAACTTATCTTCCAAATTTCTTCGACTTTTACTACTTGATCGGTGTCTATAGCTAAAATATATACTATTTTGCAACTTTAGCATCTATGATCTATATGAATATACAAGATCATGATCAGGGAAGTAAACGATCGATCCCCGATCATGATTGAGTAGATAAATGGCGAATAATATTGGGGAAACAGAGGTGGTATATATATAAATCGATGATATGTATCTTTTCAAAGATCATGTATATGTTGAATAATATTATTGTTTAATGATGATTCATGACTAGGGCTGAGTCGGTGTGGTAAAAGTTGTCGACTGAGGTGGATAAACTATCTAAGGCCAGATCTTAAACGCGAAAGTATTCGAGAAGATGAAGAGGACCTCATCATCAGGCTTCATGCGCTCCTTGGGAATAGGTATACAAACTCAGTCATAACCCCCTTTCCCTAAATTAATTTTTCAATAACACGATTGCCCAAACAACCTAACAAAAAGGAGAATTTCAGGGTGATTTAATTGAGTTTGGAAACAATCATATAATTACAAATTTGGATCTCCCTAATTTATTTATTTTTTAACATAAGGTTATCCCTAATTACAATAACCATATCTGTATGTGTGTGTGTGTACCTTAATTAAATTGTATACTTAGGCTATAATTTAATTATACATATTAATTTTTAGAACCAAGAAAAACGGTTGGCTTTAATTAGTGCGTACTTTAGGGTGTATACCTGGGTTGGTTAGTGTAGTGCTTCCCCTACACCAAAGTCAAAACTTCCTTCATGTTAGTTTAAATTATAATTATATTGACACCAACAATATCACCCTAAGTCAAATTCATACTTAAAGATGCTTTTTTTTAACTAGAGAGAATTAATATAAAACCTAAACATATGTTTGATATACGAGGACTAATATATACATGGAGAAATTAGGTTATCATCCTTCTTTTTACTACTCCATTGATTAAAATCCTATTTCTTTTCAATTTTTGATCAAGATCCTTGAGTATTAATAACATTATTAATTATTTCAATAATAAAATATTTTTTTATTTCTAAATATATTCATTTAATGTTAAAAATGTTACAATTAGATATTTATATTTATGACTAAATTTTTTATCATATATTTTTAGTTTTAGTTTGTACCTATTTTTAATTTGTAATTCTTTTTTAATTTGTACCAATTTTCTTTTCAGTTTTAATTTGTACCCATATATTAATTTCTTTTTGTGCCCATATTTTTTAAAGTTTATTTGTATTTGTACCCTTATTTTTTTTATATGTACTTTTTATTTTGCTAAATGTACCCATACTAATTATATGTACCCATTCATGTAAAACTTTTTAATCTTAAAATGTACTCATTCTTAAATATACCAATTTGTTATATGTAAAATGTACCCTTTTTTTATATAAAATCTATTCATTTTTTTTTCTAATCCATTTTTAAACTTATATGGGTACATTCTTTTTTCTTTGATTTTAAAATGTATTCTTGTCAAGTTTAATCGAAGAAATTTACTAATGTTATTAAGTCTAATATCTTCATTTTTTTTTGTGATTTTGAAGAATGTACCCATGTTTTGATACAATAATTTTTTGGGTTAATTTTGATGAATGTACCCATGTTTATATATATATATATATATATATATATATATATATATATATATATAGACACACGCAATAGTATATTTATATTTTAATATTTTTAATCCCACAAATGATGGTTTTTTTATTTAAAATCTCATTTATTTAAAAAACTAAATTTCTAATTTTTAATTTAAAAAATATAGTAACGTACATAAAAATTAATTATCATATTAATTTTAGGGACCTCGATTAAAAATTAAAAACCAACAAGGTTTCAATCAAAGAATGTTCACAACTAAGGACCGCATTCAAAATCAAAGAATGTTCACAACAAGGTTTCAATCAAAGAATGTTCTCAATCAAAGTATGTATGATATATTCGTGAATTTACTTAGGTGGTCACTGATAGCCGGAAGACTGCCGGGAAGGACGGACAATGAGGTGAAGAATTACTGGAACACTCATATAAGGAAAAAGTTATTAAAGATGGGAAGTTCTCTTGACCCCAAAAAACCCCATCACCACAATGATCCTCGCTTGAGAAGAGGCACTACTGCTAGTGTGCCACTACTGCAGCCTGATACCAGTACACCAATATCATTTGCGTTGTCGTCGTCGAATTCCATGAGTACTGGTGCTGGAATTCACAACAACAAAAGCGGGTTGCCTGACCTGAATCTCGACCTCTCACTCTAATTGTTTGTGGAAGAGAGGCAGAAAAGTACGTGATATATCTAGACTTCAACAAAAAAGTATATATAACTACAGTGTCTAGTTTAAGTATATACACCCCACCACCTCCAGGGCTTCTTTTTAGACAATGGTGCTTGGGTACGTGGTTTGGCTTTAAATATGACTAGTCTGGTCGACCAGTATAAAGGTGTGTACGTAATTTGGACATAGCTAGTTATCACTGTGTGTACATTTGGAAATTTGGCAAAAGAAAAGAGTTAAAAGTAATTTGGCATGCGCATAACTGCTAAGATCCTAGTTGTATATGTGTATAGCTAGCTAGGTAAGTATGATTTTGCCCAAAATCTCTCTTTCTGCACTGACTCTGTTTGTACACACAGTGATAATATTTGAAACCCCTTGAAAGAGGTAAGGGTTCATCTCTTGTACCTCCCCGTTACAGTAATGAGAAATGCTTGATGTTGGAATTTGAAGGGGAAAGGTGTGTCCTATACTATATGTATGATGAAATATATTTCGTTTTGATTACGATATATATCGATTGAGATTTATATTGCGATAGTATATGCAACTGGTTTGGCAATATATATATCTTTTGTATCCTGTACTGTTCATGCATGCATGGCTCACTCCTTAAGAAGTATGGTACATTATAACCATTAGCTATTTCAGAATGAGAGAACTCAATTAGCTAGAGAATGTGAATATTAGTGTACGTAACACGGTCTTCCATGCTTAAACTATATAATCGCTCCCTATCACTTTTTAAATTTTACTTTAATGGAGATCTCCTTGCCTAGACATGGTTTTTGGTCAAGAATCTGCTTTCGAAACAATGAAAAAGAAGAACAAGCTAGCAGCTGAAAGCTACAAACTTGAATGCGGTAAATATCTAGCTTCCTTTACTTGTTTATAACTGCTAAAAGAATGGCAGGGAAACACGACCACAACGGCGGATTCAATATTTTTTTTGTTGGGAGCAAGATGTATCATGTAGCCTAATCTCACATTTTCTCTTCATGTCCAGCAAATTCAATTCCGCGTCACTTTGCCTTTTCTTGCCTTATCTCTCGACCTTCTCATAGTACTTCTGTCAAACAGTTTGCCCTAGGACAACTATACTTACTACTTACCCTCCACAAACCTACAAAATTTCATTTATATATTTGTCTATATATGTATTCGTTGGTAATATTAAGAAAACTGTCTTTTTTTCTTTTCTTTTTTTGGTGCTTCGAAAAAACCGGCGCATTCACTGTATCAAATTCAGAAGAAAATAAACTAGTAAATGCGCCTATTGCTCGGACGGATATAACAATTTTCGTAGCTGTGAACTGGTGACATTACGTCGATTACTTGAAAATATTACCCAACTAATCGGATACTCTGTTCTCTTTCCCATATATTATCAACAGCAAGTCCTGCAACGGAGGATTTTCTAGATGGTTTATACATATATGAACATAAAGAATATTTGATCACCAATCTACCTTACCTCATGTTCATTCTAATGTTCAAAGAATGAACATGATTTAGCTTGATTCCAATTTCCAACCTTTTTCTTGATGCTGGTTTTGACTTTTCACCTAAAAGTTGTATGCATATTTTGTTTCAAACCTTCTTGGATACGGCCTGCTTTAATAGTTCTACAAGATCAATTGTCTCTTAAAAGATTGATTCTTGGATAGCTTGTTCTGGACTTCCCCTAGAGTGGAGGCCGGGCCTCCGCTGGCTTTGGAGGGAAAGCGCTACATTGTTCAAAGTTCTGAGCATACAATAAGTTTCTTTGAAGAATTACAGAAGAGGTCTTAGATTCTTAACCCTTTTTTTTTTTTGTTTCTACAGATCACCCACCCTTTGTCTGTGTAAAAAAAGAAGGATTAAGTACCTAGAACCCCCAACCATTTTAGTGTCATTCCAAATTGGTCTCAACCTTTTTAAACATTCCAAACAAGTACCAAATCTATTAAAAATGTCACATTTGTTAAGCCCCAATTAAAATCTGTTAAATTAACTAGGGCTTACTTTGTCTCCAAAATCAATAGAATGTCATGAAAGCATAGCATCCACCAATTATCAGTCACCACCACCCCCATTAGGCCATCACCTCCAAACCCAAAAGAAAACCACCAACTTCATCCTACAACTCGAGCCGCTAACATCAAGAGGAGGACTCGTTTGATCATTGGATTCCATATTAGTCTACGTTTGAAGTTTAGATTTTGAGGCAACTAATATTAATGTGAACCATGATATACCTACTTGATAGGTTTTGAATATGAGCTATGTTTGAAAATCAATTGGTGCTTAACAGATGTGTCATTTTCAATAAATTTGGTACTTATTTGGAATGTTTAAAAATGTTGAAACCAAATTGAAATGACACTAAAAGATTGTGGGGGGTTTTAGTTACTTAATCCAAAAAAAAAAATTGACGCTACAATACAATTGGTCCAAGGCCTAAGGGCACAATGGAAATAGCACAATTTCAAAATTTGTCTTTATTAGAGGCACACTACTTTATTGAATGTGATAAATGACTCGACTGAGAGAATTCAGTTTGCTCAGACATCCCAAAACAAAGCAGTAAAATTCAATCCCTTTTGTTCATGCCTACTCTCTACCAACTCTACACTCTGGTAAATTATATATATTTACAGCAACAAATATGTTTTCCAATTTGCAATAACTATATATTCCTTTTAAACCCTTGCATGCATATACAGTCTGAAGAAAAAAGGGAAGAAAAAGAAGACCGACCCCGGGTATGTTGGAAGCTAATCAGCTCCTGGAGTCGAGGGTTTGAAGACAGCAAGGAGTTCCTGAGCAAAGGTGCTGTCTGCATCGAAGAAGAAAGAAGAAGAAATCAAGGGTTAGCCTCCTACGGCTAGTTTTATTTTGAATGTATGTGAGAGTGTGTGAGTGACAAGTGTACACTCCAGATTAAATCACTTAACCTCAAATGAAGGGTTAGGATTTAATCTGGAGAAGTAAGGTTTAAAGGTTTGTTAATGTCTCTTGTCAATCACTCCTAGATTAAGTATGGGTCATGGCAATGCACCATGCCCTTACAAGCACTCCTCTACTTAATGAATTCAGAGCTGCTGTAATCTTGCACAGCTGGTATCCAATCTCCAAGTCTTCTCCATCTCCTCTGCCATTCCATACGAAAAACCAACCAAAAACAATCAACCAAAAACACATCAAACAAACCAACTTTAACATGGCCTCAGAGCTCTGTTTCTGATCTGGAAAAACTTTCTGGGCGTAAATCTGTGCAAACTAAGGTTCTTGGGAGCACCAACGAAGTGTCCTCAACAATAACAATCAACAAACAAGTCTGAAAATGAAAGGATCAGGCAGTAACAGTGAGCTAAAAGCTCCAGTCTTTGATGGGGAGAATTATGACTTTTGGAGAATAAGAATGACAACCATTTTCAAATCCTATGATCTGTGGGATATGGTTCAAAATGGGTATGAACTACCTGAGATGGAGGTTGATGCTCTAGAGGAGGACCTCACAGAAACACAACTCAAGACACTGAAGCAGAACCGGATGGAGGATGCTAGAGCGCTTGGAATCATCCAAGGTGCTGTCTCAGACATCATTTTTCCAAGAATAGCAAATGAAGAAACTTCAAAGGGAGCTTGGGAAGTTTTACAGCAGGAGTACAGAGGAGACACCAAAGTTAGAAAGGTAAAACTTCAGTCCCTTAGAAGAGATTTTGAGTATACAAGAATGAGGGAGAATGAGCTGTTAAAAGACTACTTTACTAGGCTATTTGATGTTGTAAACAAGATGAAGACATATGGTGAGGAACTGCCAAATGAAAGAATTGTCCAGAAACTGTTGATCAGTTTGACAAAACCCTATGATTCGATTGTGAGTGTTATTGAAGAAACTAAAGACACTGAAACTCTCAGTGTGCAAGATGTGATGGCATCTTTAAGAGCTTTTGACCAAAGGCTCGAGAGGCATGCTGACTTTGCACCTGAGAAGGCTTTTCAATCACTCAGTGTTGGATCTAGTAGTCAAGCCAGTGCAAGCAATCAGAAATCACAGTGGAAGGGCAAGAACAAGAAATGGGAAGGAAAGGGGTATCACAACTCTAGACCTAACCAAAGCAGCAACACAAATGCAGGTCCCAGAACCAAACAGCAGTGCAAACACTGTGATAAGTTTCATCTTGGAGAGTGTTGGTTCAAAGACAAGCCTAGGTGCCATAAATGCAACAGGTTTGGGCACATGATGAAGGACTGCAGATCAAAGAATGTGCAGCAAGTGAACTATGCAAATCAAGTGGAGGAAGAAACAAATGTGTTCTGTGCTTTCAGTGCAAAAGTAGAGAAAAACAATGAAGTGTGGTACATTGACAGTGGCTGCAGCAATCATATGACTGCACATGAGTCATTACTCATTGATATTGACACAAACTTCACTGGAAAAGTGAAAATGGGAGATGGGAACATTGTCAAGGCCACTGCAAGAGGAACTCTGGTTATCAACACCAAGAAAGGAAGAAGATGTATAAGGGAGGTGATGCTAGTTCCTGGATTGGATGAAAACCTACTTAGTGTGGGTCAAATGATGGAGCATGGTTATTTCCTACTCTTTGGAGGAACTGTGGTTGAGATCTATGATGACAGATCTCTATCAAACTTGGTGACTAAAGTGGAAGTGAAAAACAGAAGCTTTCCACTTGTGTTAAAGTATTTAGAAGAAGTGGCAAGAAAAGCAAGTGTGACAGGTTCTATGAAGCTATGGCACAAGAGACTTGGTCATTTAAACATGACAAGTTTACAAGATCTGCAAAAGCATGAAATGGTGCAAGGGATACCAACAATGGATAAATGCAACGAAACCTGTGAAGGGTGTGTATTTGGAAAGCATCACAGGGATCCATTTGAAGCTGGTAAGGCTTGGAGGGCAACAAAGCCACTCGAATTGATTCACACAGATGTGTGTGGACCAATGAAAACATCAACAATAAGTGGAAACAGGTATTTCCTAACCTTCATTGATGACTACTCACGGATGTGTTGGGTGTACTTCATGAGGTTCAAGTCTGAGGTATTCACAATATTCAAGAAGTTCAAGGCAATGGTGGAATTGCAGAGTGGATACCAAATCAAGAGACTAAGAAGTGATAGGGGAGGAGAGTATACCTCTCTTGAGTTCAATGCATTCTGTGAAGATGTGGGATTGGAGAAGCAACTCACAGTGGCATATTCACCACAACAGAATGGCATTGCTGAAAGGAAGAATAGGACTATAGTCGAAATGGCTAAGTCTATGATGCATGAGAAGAACATGCCCTATACATTCTGGGGTGAAGCTGTGAACACCTCAGTGTATCTATTGAATAGGTGCCCTACAAAAGCATTGGACAAGAAGACTCCATTTGAAGTGTTCAGTGGCAGGAAGCCATCTGTGAAGCATCTGAGAGTGTTTGGCTCAGTGTGCTATACTCACATTCCTCAACAACTAAGGCACAAATTGGAGAAATCAAGCAACAAAGGCATCTTTGTAGGCTATGGTACCAGTGAAAAAGGGTACAGAGTATACAATCTGAAAACTCAGAAGATAATCCTATCAAGGGATGTTATCTTTGATGAAGACTCAACATGGAACTGGGAAACAAGGGTAGAAGAGAAAGACAGTGTCTCTCTACAGCTTGATCTCAACAAAGGGCAAACAAGGGAGCCTATAGAGGTCTCAGTTCAAGAAGAAGTCACAGATAATGGTGACATACAAGGAACTCCACAGCAAGCAAGTATGAGTTCACAATCAAGTCAATCACAGATAGAAACTCCAAGTTCAACTCCAGTTAGATTGAGAAACCTGGATGAGATCTATGCTACATGCAATTACTGTGTAATAGAACCAGAAACATATGAAGAGGCTGAGAAAGACAAAGCCTGGAAGAAAGCAATGAAGGAAGAGCTTGAAATGATAGAGAAGAATGACACTTGGGAACTTGTAAATCGACCAAGTGAGAAGCCTGTGATTGGTGTGAAATGGGTGTACAAAGTGAAGCTAAATCTAGATGGTTCTGTGCAGAAGAACAAAGCCAGATTGGTAGCTAAAGGTTACTCACAGAAACCAGGTATAGACTTCAATGAAACCTTTGCTCCAGTAGCAAGGTTAGACACCATAAGGACCTTGGTAGCCCTAGCAGCCAAAAAGGGTTGGAAGCTGCATCAATTGGATGTCAAATCTGCATTTCTAAATGGAGTGCTAGAAGAGGAAGTGTTTGTGGAACAACCTCAAGGGTTTACAAGTCAAGAGTTCCCAGAGAAGGTGTATAAGCTAAGGAAGACACTCTATGGCCTTAAGCAAGCTCCAAGGGCTTGGTACAGTGAGATTGACTCTTACTTTACTGAGAAAGGATTTCAGAAAAGTCCTAGTGAAGCTACACTTTATACCAAGACAGAAGACAATAAGACACTCATTGTCTCAATCTATGTGGATGATGTTGTCTACACTGGGAATGATGCTGCAATGATTGAAGAATTTAAAGAAGAAATGATGAAGAGGTATGAAATGACTGATCTTGGTCTCTTACATCATTTTCTTGGCATTGGGGTAATTCAAGAGGCAAACAGCATCTTCATTCATCAAAGGAAGTATGCTGAAACCTTGCTTGAAAAGTTTGGTTTAAAGGGTTGCAAACCAGTCTCTACACCTCTAATTGCAAATGAAAAACTTAAAAGGGATGATGGAAGTGAACTTGCAGATGCTAGTCTCTATAAAAGTATTGTTGGCAGTCTGTTATACCTAACTGCAACAAGACCAGATCTAATGTTCTCAGCAAGCCTACTTTCTAGGTTTATGCAGAATCCTAGCAAGATACACATGGGGACAGCAAAGAGAGTCCTCAGATATGTGCAAGGAACACTCGATTTTGGGATCAAGTATGAAATGGGAAAGTCATCTATCCTAATTGGATTCTGTGACAGTGACTGGGGTGGCAGTGAGGATGATAGCAAAAGCACATCAGGGTATGCTTTCACTTTCGGTTCAGGGGTTTTTTCATGGGCCTCTGTGAAACAACAAAGTGTCGCACTGTCCACAGCCGAGGCAGAGTATGTGAGTGCATCAGAGGCTACAGCTCAAGCTATTTGGCTAAGGTTTATACTCAAAGATTTTGGCGAATTGCAGGTTGAAGCCACACCACTTCTGTGTGACAACACCTCTGCAATTGCCATGACCAAAAACCCAGTATTTCATCAGAGAACAAAGCACATTAAAAGAAGGTATCATTTCATCAGAGAAGCATTGCAAGACAACACAATCAAACTAATCTATTGCAACACAGAAGATCAGATCGCAGATATATTCACTAAAGCTCTACCGAAGGAGAGATTCAATTACCTGAGAAGTTTGCTCGGCATGACTCCCAGAAGCAGTTTAGAAGGGAGTGTTGGAAGCTAATCAGCTCCTGGAGTCGAGGGTTTGAAGACAGCAAGGAGTTCCTGAGCAAAGGTGCTGTCTGCATCGAAGAAGAAAGAAGAAGAAATCAAGGGTTAGCCTCCTACGGCTAGTTTTATTTTGAATGTATGTGAGAGTGTGTGAGTGACAAGTGTACACTCCAGATTAAATCACTTAACCTCAAATGAAGGGTTAGGATTTAATCTGGAGAAGTAAGGTTTAAAGGTTTGTTAATGTCTCTTGTCAATCACTCCTAGATTAAGTATGGGTCATGGCAATGCACCATGCCCTTACAAGCACTCCTCTACTTAATGAATTCAGAGCTGCTGTAATCTTGCACAGCTGGTATCCAATCTCCAAGTCTTCTCCATCTCCTCTGCCATTCCATACGAAAAACCAACCAAAAACAATCAACCAAAAACACATCAAACAAACCAACTTTAACAGGGTATGCATGCAACAACATAATAAAGAAATTATGACTGTAAAGTTCGATGAATATAATATGATTTAGGGTTTGCCCACGCCTACTATTTGTGTGCTTGAACATTTTATCATTTTCTTTGGCCAGAATCTGAAATCCAGTTTTGCTTGGGATTCTAAACCTTTAAATGTCACTGGTGAAATCTAAAGTTTGGGCTCTTTCCGTATATATTTTCGTTGACCTTTCTTGAAAAGTTATTCATTTTCATTCATTCTGTAAATGGTGTCAAATGTTGGTACACTCGGGAATCGCAGCAGGAACACGTGTGTGCTATGAAGATCACCCGTAAAGATCACCAGCGTATCTACCATTCAACTCCCAGTGGACTATGAGACTTGTTGGCTAGACTCCCTCTTGAATCCAGCCCTTTGTTTTTGTGTTTTTATATTTTTATCATAATCCATCCCTTCGTTTCAGTAATACCGACTTATGAATATACAACTAAAAATGGGCAAGGATTTTCTCTTCGGTTTCCTCGTTCAAAATCCATTTGTATAGACAGGCAGAGACAAAAAGAGACGGAGAATTCTCATCCACTAAAAATACTAATTATGTAGGCATCAAAGATGAAGTGACTAAGCAGAGATAGTTTGTGTTGATCTGTTTCGTTAATCAAAAATGTTTGGGCCATGCATTATTAACTTTAAGTCCAAATAGTACATTAGAAATTTCGAATTCATATTGTATTTTTTTAGTATGATTACTCAATCCTAAAGAAAATAAGAGAAACAAAAGACCTTTCAAATTATAATTATAAATTAAATGTAACCATGACAAGGAAAGTATCAATTTTTTTCAATTGATGTAATTTATCTAAAATTTCATTGTATTATTAGGCATTTGATGACAATTTAGTTTAGCAGTATTTGGTCTCCACCTTATTGAAATAATTGAGCTTAAATATTGAAGAAATTGGTCACTTAGTACTATGGTCTAGTGATGTTCCTCTTCACTTGTAAGTGAGAGGTCTTAGGTTCAATTCTCGCTAAAGGCGAATTTGAAACCACATTAGTTCAAAAAAAAATATTGAAGAAATTGAGGTTTCATCATAAATTAATCGAGAATTAATATGAGGAGTAGCGCCCAATTACTTATAAGCCCAATAATGTCATTTTCTCATTAATTAATGTGAGACTCATCTCAACACGTTCCCTCAATTGTGGCAAATTTTCAAGCAAGACATGTGGACAATATAAATAGGGTGACATGGAGCACGTGCGACCATTGGATTTAACATGTAGGACAACCTGCTTTGATACCCTGAAGAAATTGAGGTTCAACCATAAAATCAATCGGTAATGTGGGGAGTAGCGCAACTACTTATAAACCCATGCAATGCAAGGTCTCTTCTCTCATCGTGAAATTCATCATCTCGTACCACAGTTGTTGAATAGAAAAAATGCTCTGGTTTTATTTTTTAGTTGAACAAAATAATTATACGCAATATCATGGAGTTTCCAATATCATTTACACACGTTTTAATTAACATGAAGACCTTTTGTCATTTGGAAATGTGTCAAAGACATAGTAATAAAGTAGCTAATAAGGTTGGCATAGAACCAGACACCGTCACACACACCAAACCCTGTTGTTAAATTTCACAACTGTAAGTCAAGCGAAGTCGGAAAACTCTGTTATATTGTTCTCTACGCCCTTCACTTGGGCACCTTGAGTGATCTCTCTCTCTCTCTCTCTCTCTCTCTCTCTCTCTCTCTCTCTCTCTCTCTCTCTCTCTCTCTACACTTGCTGTAAGAAGAACTTCAATTTTACTACTGTAATGAGGAAACCTTGCTGTGAGAAGAGAAAGACGAACAAAGGAGCATGGTCGAGGCAAGAAGATGAGAAGCTCACTCAATATGTTGAAAAAAATGGCGAAGGAAGCTGGCGTTCCCTTCCTCTAGCTGCAGGTATACATGCACTTCCTCTTGAACTTACAAAATCAATCCAATCAACCACAAACATGTTCAAGCAGTGTATTGCTCCAGTGGATTGAGGTTCTTAGGGTTTTTGTTTGTACACCCCACTACTTCTTCGATTTAAACATCTTCCTCTCTTAATGTAATTTAGAGTAGTAATATCGTTGGTAAGAAAGAAAAAAAGCATTAACATGCACAAAGTCGCTCACATACATTGATACACAAACATAACGCATGCAATTCTCAATTAATTTAGAACTTATAATTTGTTGCTTGAAAAATATTTATACAATATATATATATGGTTCCTTATTTTTCATTAATTTTAATTGTTGACCATATTTTGAAATTAATAATGGTGCAGACTTGCTTCGTTGTGGAAAGAGCTGTAGATTAAGATGGGTAAATTATCTAAGGCCAAACTTGAAACGTGGCAACTTTGGTGAAGATGAAGAGGAGCTAATCATCAAGCTCCATGCACTTCTTGGAAACAGGTATACTGCCCGCGGCAACTTTTATAAAATTATACAATATGTTGCTAACATTTGAGAAAATGAAGAAACAAAGGGAAAATTTTGAATAAAAGGTATCCCTCTCACTACCATAGACATGCAGTAGTAGTGTTTCTGAAAAATTCCCAGCAAACGGAAAAAGGTAATATTTTGATAAGGTGGAAAATCAGAGGGCAAAATAATTTTTAAAGGTCTCAATTTTTCTCATTGGAATCTTGTACATTTGCCAGAATCTGAATAAACTGCAACGATCGAAAACCTAATTGATAAGGCATGCTCCATTGTATTGCAAAACTTCTTCTATATACATACACACATATATACATAGATATGGAAATGTGTGTATATATACGTTAAGTTGAATAGTTAAGGGATGTAGATTTGGTTTTCAGTTTTCAAAAAAATCAAATGGTTATTTGAGGGTCCCTAAATATAGCGATATAGGTAGGTAGGTCTTCTTCATTCACTAATTGAATTACTAATTGCTGGACTATATACTGATCATGTATACTTGTACAATTCAAATAGGTGGTCGTTAATTGCTGGAAGATTGCCGGGACGAACTGACAATGAAGTGAAGAATTACTGGAACACTCGTCTAAGGAGAAAACTAATACAAATGGGAGTGGACCCCAACAACCATCGCATAGGAGACACACACAATATTGGCCTTACAAAACCATCGTTTGGCTCCAGAAAAGTAAATTATCCCTCTAAACCTGTTAATTCTCAAGGGTATAAAGACTCTGATCAAATTAAACCATTGTCAGATTCTACCAGTGTCCCGGAAAGCAACACAAGCTGCAGTGGTTTGCCTGACCTCAATCTTGATCCCACGATTGGCCCTCCAAGTTCATTCGGATACTGAATAAGTCTTAGTTAGTTGAGTTTCTCTTTGGTCATAGTTCAAATCTTTAATAGCTAGGCTGCTAGAGATAGGTTTTTTCATGCTAAATAGGAGCAGCAAAAAAGCAGAATTAGTTAGTTCAATAGTTATGTAAATGGAGACTTGAGAGAGAAATTAAGAATGTGGTTAGCTGGACGCATTTCTTGCTATGCTGGCTCCAAGGTTTTCTTAAATCAATGCTTATTAGATTATGATTGTGCAACTCGTAGATTTTTCGAAACAGCTTACAGTTACACTCGCACTCCTAACTATTGTAAAAAAATGAAAATTTATTTGACTTTTAACTAATTGTAAGAAATTTGTAACTCAGTTAATTTTTATGCCGCTTTCCGCTTTTATCAAAAGAATTAGTTCCTAACTATAAGTGGAACGGTAAAATTAATCTACTTGCAGGTCGACTATTGTGGACGCCAGTATATATGCCCGGCCATGATACTGAACCATGTCTATATGTGTCTGCATATACACATGCTTTAAGAATGCACGACTTATAGATTATGTCAGGTGATACAACAGAGAATTTAGGAACTGTTCAAACTATTTTGTTTGTAATGCAAAGGGGTAAGGAAGCAATATTATTTATGGTGATACAAGAAACCAAGCTTTTACTCTTTTTATATAACTGACAAGTGACACTTCAGGCAACAAGTAGATAAGGCAGAAGTTGCAGTTTATATGGTAGACCAGAATATTCCTAGCGAAAGACTTGCCAACTGACGGAAATCTGAGTTAATATTCTATATATCTGAATATCACAAGGTTGATAAGGCCGGTTGATTGAGAAACATATATACATATAAAATTGCACAAAAAATTAAAAAAATTAATGTGTGCTTGACCGCAAGTAAACTTCTGGTGATCGGTAACTTACAAGGTGAATCCCCTACCTGTGCCTTGCATATAATATACTTACTAGAGCCTTTTTCTGCACCAATTTTGAAAGTATTATAGTCAAATTCGAAAATAAGAGGTATTATTTTTCTTTTCTTTTCTTTTTTTTTCTTTTTTTTTGTCAAATAATAGATTTTATTAAATTCTAATAAGAATGTTTACATTTTCAACAAGAATATAAAAAGAAATTCTAAGCCAAGAGCATCCCACAAGAAAGAACCACCATGCAAGGCAGTATATGAAGCATACGCATGAGCAACCAGGCCATGGGTCCACTCTAACAACACCGATATTGTCCCCATTTGGCCACCTGCTCAATCCGTCAGGTGTAGGGTTTTAATACAAAAGGCATCGATGCTAGTTAAAGTGGGATAATTCTATTTAAAGAGCTTGTTCTCAAGCCTTCTCGCCGATGTGGGACACAAGAATTCTAACACTCCTCCGCATGTGAGACCCCATTATATGGGTCACACGTGAAGTTCCACACTTCGGCAACCACATGGAGCCAAGCTGGGGCTCACCTATTCGCGCGGGGCCAATGGGGACCCACTCATGCACGTGGAATCTCTTGGCCTATGTGGAGCCAAGTCGGGGCTTACCCCTTCACGCGAGGTCAAAGATGACCCACCCGTTCACGTGGCAGTACGAGCATGTCTCCTGACTCTGATACCATCTTAAATTTCAGGTAGACGGGCCATGGGTCCACTCCAACAACACCGATACTGTCCCCACTTGGCCATATGCTTGATCCGTCAGGTGTGGAGTTTTACTACAAAATGCATCGATGTTAGTTAGAGTGGGGTAATTCTATTTAAAGAGCTTTTTCTCAAGCCTTCTGGTCACTGGCGGAGCCAAGTTAAGGGCTGTCTTGGGCTGTAGCCCAGGTAGCTTGTGGTGAAAAATAAAATTTTACATGTAATTTTGATTGATTTTCGAATGTAGCCACCAAATATTTAGTCACTAATTCGAATTCTCTAGGTTTAACTATATAAAATTATATAATACACTTTGCAAACTATCTCTTTTTCTTACATTATTTATCTCATCGCTTCTTGTGCATGTACAAGTTTGGATTTGTTTAATTTTAACATGTATTAGTTTAATTACAAAAAAATTTGGCTCACCTTGTTAATTTTTTTAAGCTAACTGATACTATGAAAAACACGATATCAAGTTTCTTTATTTATAAAGATTTAAATTTTTAAGCTAGCCCATCCGGTAAAAAATTCCTAGCTCCGCTATTGCTTCTGGCTGATGTGGGACAGAAGAATTCTAACACTAAGAACATGTAACAGTCCAAAGTAGCATCTGCAAAAACCTCTCCATTGATCATCTTAACCAAAGATTGAGCATCAGACTCTATCTCAACCTTCGAGCACCCTTGTTCCCAGCAGAAAATCAGCGCAGCACGAATTGCAGCTGCTTCCACCATCGCAGCATTGTTGAAAAAACAGCCTCCCGCCATCTTCAGTATACCTGCAAAGTCCCTCATAACCCATCCATAACCTCCCCGCATTGTCTTCGCACTCCAAGCCCCGTCACAAATCACCTGCAACGTACCAAATAAAGGCCTCCTCCACCGCACCCTTGCCCCAGCAAATTCATCCTCTAAAACGGCCTGACCAATTGGTGTCAGCACCTTTTTGGTAGGCTGAGGATCCCTGTATTCCTGTAGGTGCTGTCTTAAAATCACCATGGCCTCCATTGGGTTTTTCAAATCTCCTTTGAAGACAGCATCATTTCTACTTCTGCAAATTCTCCATCGGACAAAAACCACTTCTTGAAATATCTCCTCATCTTTGAACCTTATATACATCTTGTTCCACCCATCACGAAAGTCAAATCCCCCAAACGCCATGGAATCAAGCTGGAGAGGGCAGCAAAACCAAAAAACTCGATTAAATTCACACTTGAAAAATAAGAGATCCTCCGTTTCATCATCATGTCCCACACATACCACGGTCACCACTCGCATGCGCGTTGGGGAAGATTCTTTCGTACAGCCGAGGACTTATTGCAACATCTCCAAATGAAAAACTTCATCTTATTTGGTACTTTTAATCTCCACACATGCTGCCAAAAATTATCCGTACCTCTACAACCGCTGCTCATACCAGTGCCCTTCCTTCCCAACTCCCCATTCCTCTGTAAGTCAATAGCAACTCCATACCCTGTCCCGGCACTATAATCACCAAGCCTCGAGTGGTGCCAAATTAGTTTGTCTCTGCTTCCAGCCACACTTATCTTTGTGGAATTAGATTTACTTGTCTAATTAGGATTGATTTTTTTTTTTTTTTGAATTATTCTTGCATGTTGTCTATCTATAAATATCTCCTGGAGAAGAATAAAAACGTGTGAATGTGTATGAGATTATACTATATGAGAAAATACCAAATATATGTTGTTTAACACCAATCAAATATAGGATGATTTGTCTAAATGGACTATGGGTGAATGGTTAAAATAAATCGTAGAGATACCTTTAAAAAAATCGTAGAGATAACTCCCGGCAGTAAAAAAAATGATGTTGTTACGACATTTGCACCAATTTTTTAATAAAAATGTGATTCACATGTATTGATTGATCTTACATTTATTAAAGAGATGATACAAATATAATACAAAAAAGGGCTCTTTTGATATAGGCGCCTCATTTTTGAATTTTTTAGATTAAAAATTCATGCCTTTTAGTAATTTGATTAAACTTTTTTATCATAATTTTGGTGCTACATGCACATTATATTGTAACAAATTTCCTATAATCTAGCCTTTTAATTACACTCTCATCCATTAGAGATAATTGTAAAAAAATAAAAAAAAATAAAAAAAGTTGGTTAGATTCAATTTATTTTCATAATAATGCTACAATTTAGCAATAATTATCTACAATTTAAGATATTTTCTTTCCAAAATAGTTTTTGTGAGATCCCACATCGCCCAGGGGAGTGATCCTTATATGTATATTCCCATCCCTACCTAGCGTGAGGCCTTTTGGGAGCTCACTGGCTTCGGGTTCCATGGGAACTCCGAAGTTAAGCGAGTAGCGCGCGAGAGCACTCCCATGATGGGTGACCCACTGGGAAGTTCTCGTGTGAGTTCCCAGAAACAAAACCGTTAGGGCGTAGTCGGGGCCCAAAGCGGACAATATCGTGCTACGGTGGTGGAGCGGGCCCGGGATGTGGTGGACCCCGGGTCGGGATGTGACAGTTTAAAATATTTTTAAATCCCACAAAATCAAACGTACCGAAATAAATTTTTCTTTTAGTACGTTAAGAGAAAAAAAGGATTGAGAATAATATAAACGTACCAATACACAATGTGTACAAAATAAAACGTACCAAAATAAAAATAATGTACCAATATTAACAATATGTATCAAATCAAACGTACCAATATTAACAATATATATCTAATCAAACGTACCAAAATTGCAAATAAACGTACCAATTAATGATTTTTGTAACTTCAAACGTACCCGCAGATAATATATACTTAATGTATTGTACCTAATAATAATTCGCCAAACAACTATACTTTTAAAAAAAACAACAAAAAAAAATATAATTTCACAAAAAAATTGAAAAAATTACACAGAGCTTTTATGTTGATCACCAACTATTTGATTAAAAAAAACATTTGAAAAAAGAAATAATATTAAATGTTTGCATAACAAAAAAAGAAATTGTGATCGAAAAAAAATATCTGGAAGAATAAAAAATATAGTTTAATTATTAATATCTCCACTAAATAAGGAAAAGTGCATCATGCAGATAAAATGATAAATTCAAAAATTATTTTAATTTTAAAAGATATAATAATGACATGTAATTTAGCTTGAGGTGGTTATTGGTCAAAACACTTTAATCAAATTTTAAAAAGACACAGATGTTTAATCTAAATGATATAGAAAAACTGTAGGGAATTCTAATTTTCCCTACAAAAAAAAATGTGATAAATGTAGAAGTACTCGCCAGTAATGTCGTAGTCTAACTACGAAAAGTGCAAGATAGGTAGATCACGTGCGGTTGAAGTTTTGTGGAGTATTGATGGTGTTAAAGTACAATAAATATATATATATACACACACACACATATATATAGTCAGGCTTCCCATTTTTTGAAAAAAATGGGGATTAGGTGTGGGCGCACTACATATCGAATTTCAACGATTTTAACCGTTTATTTTGTAAGTCTCGATTCATATATCTTTCTCGTAAAAAATCAATTTAATCCGAAACTATTTGCCTATTTAATTATCAAGATCAAATTTCATTGTTTCATATATAACAAAGTATTCGTTCATTTCTTTGATTGCAATTAGATGTTTTAAACATTTCCGATTTGGCTAATATTTTGCAAGGATAATCTATGAGGTACAACTTGATAAATAGACGGTTAGGATCGTTAAAGTTCGATGTGGTGTGGACCCCACAACTAATCTCTATTTTTATAAAAAAATAGAGATCCATTTCCTTAAAAGCTTCCTATATATAAATATATATTGTTTATGGATCATAATGCATCAAGCATACATCATGTAAGTAAAGGACGGAAGCTCATATATATTAGAATTTACACGCATTTGGTAGACCTACTGCATGTCCAGGTTTAAAATTGCAGGCTAAGCTAAGGATTCTTCTCAAATTTGGTCCAATACTGTATTAATTGGTAGTTGAATATGTTGGTGAATAAGTCTCGTTTCGCCCACCCACGTGCACAGACCGAACCCTAATTTGTAACCACCATCCAACTCAATTTTTTTATAACCTAAAGTACCTAATTAATTTGATTCCATGGGCTTATACGTTAGAGCAGCTCCAGCGGGAGCTTTTGCTCGGGGGACAGGGCCAGGAACAGGTCCGTATTGCCTGAGGGAGGAAGCCCAGCGTTGGTTGGGGAGGGAGCCCGAGCAGGCCCGTGGATTCGTGTCAACCCGCTTGCTAGAGGTGGATCTGACTTCAGCTGATGTTAGTCGCCTGTTTTAAATTTTTTTTTGTCAGGCGCGTGGAGTTCACACGCGCGTGGGCGCGCGTCGGGGGACAGAAAATAAAAAACGGGGTCATGGCCCACTAATTTTTTGTTACCGTTGGGGAGCCACGTGGCTTCCCCATGCCCATTCGATTTCAACGGCTACAAATTATGGACCGTTGGATTTCCAACGGTAATAAAAATTTAAAAACCTTATTTAATACAGCCGTTGGATTTGAGATCAACGGTCCACGTTATTCGACTTTAAAAATTAAAAAAAAAAAAATCAGAAATGTTACCGTTGTGCCACATGGCACAATCTAGAGTGTTGGAATTCAAATTTGTTTAAATCCAACGGTATAGATTAATTAGGTGAATAAAAAATTGAAAAAAAAATGTAAAAAATTATTAAAAATCCGAAATTTTTTTTTTGAAAAATTTAAAAAAAATTGATTTTACTTTTCTATAAATACCTTCTCATTATCTTCTACCTTACACCACAATTTCATATTTTCTTAACTACTTTCAACCACATTCCTATATTTCTCTCAACATTTCAAGCCAATTTTTTTCCAACAAAATGACTACTGATGCATGTAAGAATTGGATGTTTATTGAAGATGTTGCGTTGTGTACTAACGACACGTGGCATGACTGCATTGGATAAAAATCTTATCGAAATCCATCACCAATAATTATCTTTTCGGATAATGACACATGGCTCAACGAGAACGATTTAAAATCTGATTGAAATCTATCCTTAAAGATTCTGAAAATGTAACGACACGTGACACGATGACATTGGATAAAAATCTTATCGAAATTCATCACCAATAATTGTCTTTTTGGATAATGACACGTGGCGCAACGAGAATGATTTAAAAATCTTATCCTAAATTACAAATAAATTTATTTTGTATTATTTAAAAGAAAAAAAATAATATTTTATTGCCTATTGCCTATTGCTTATTGTCAGGGCTATTCAAATGCAACGGTAGAGATGCAAAAGACAGTTACTGTTCATTAAGGACGGTTACTATTTACTGCTCACTGATGGTGTACTACTACTGCTTTGTTTTTCTGGAACTCCATAACTTATGCATCTCTCTCTCTCTCTCTCTCTCTCTCTCTCTCTATATATATATATATATATATATATATATATCTCTTCATCTTCAACATGATTGAAATAAATTTAATATGTGAAGAATCAACAGATATGAAACAACCACCTTTAATATCATGAAAGGCATGAAAGGGAAAACCTACCCTTAAAAGGGTTAATTAATTAAAAAAAAGAAAGTATTGCACGTACAAAGTTGAATGAAAACTTCATTACCAAAAAGCAAGGTTTATGGTTTAGCGTCGGTGGTGTCAATCTAACATACAAAGCTTTGAGAATCGGTGAGGGCCTATCGTTGTACAGTAGTTAGTACTGATGAAGTTCTCGAGTCATTGAAGTACTGCCAGTAAATAAAAATCTACTACACTGGGAAAAAAAAAGTTAATAAAGCTACAAGTACTTGTGAGAATGTGTAGACAAAGTTTCATGAAGTACAGTAATTAGAAATTTACTACATTGAGAAAGAAGTGCAAAAAGATTGTTGTACGCAGAAAAAATGAACGTCTCGGGTTGTAAAAAAGCCAAATTTCTCAGTACTCATGAAGTACAGTAATTAGAAATTTACTACACTGAGAAAGAAGTGCAAAAGCCATAGCACTGCAGAGGAAGCAGCGCAATTGAATAAACTTTATCTTCATTGACAATAGAGAAGACAAACGGATAATTTGTACGCAAAAGCATTCGACTAAGGTTGTTGAGGGTTGTGGTCCTTGTGGATGTGCTGGTTATGGAACAAAACCCACAACTTACTAATTAACTTAAGACGTTAATTAATATATAATTAAACTATCAGGAACACCAAATCCATAAAAGTTTTCAGTCAGATCAACCACTCATTTCGACAATGATTTCAGTTTCCAAAATCTGCAACCCTGCTGCAGCGCAAGGTCCGCATTACCCAATATTTATTAATTATTTACTAATTTATCAGTACTAAGAAATGTGGCACCAGGAATTCAAGGGAAGTTGTGTACGTATATGTTAATCTTTGTTCAGACATAAAGTTTCTTGATTAGTTCATAATAATCACATTGGTAGTTGTTACCACTTCATGCATGTCATATAACCCTTGACCAAGCAGATCGAGGAGGTATATGCATGAGTTCTTGTGCGCTAACTACTACTTCTATCTGCCATTCAACATGCAGATTACTCTTTATAGCTCGCCACATCTTACTAAAATTTAATTAGGTCATTAACATTTAAACTAGTAATATTTTCGTTTTCCTCAACACTTGACATATATATTTAAATTAGCAGTATTCTCAATTTTCTCAGTTGTGACCTGAGGCTTCAGGCTTCTCGTTTTCTTAATAAAGGACTTAAAATGATTAGAGCTGTGTTTGGATGAAAAACTTTCAATGTTTCAAAGAACTTTATATTCAACTTTTAAAATACACCTTGCAATGGATTACTCAATGAATACAAAGCTATTACTCAAACGCCACAAATATACAAGAAGGACACCAAGCAAAGTACTATCAAAGCTCCATCTCAAATGCATTATCTAGTCATTTTTGAAGTGTCTCCATCAATTTTTTTTTTTTTTAAATTTAAGCATGCCTACCAAATTTAGCTTAAGTTGCATGGAACTTTGAAGTTCTTTGTCCAAACATAACAACTAAATGATCAAAAAGAGAAGAATATAAGAAGAAAATAAAAATTGCAAAGAAATAAAAAAAAAATCTCAATTGTTAAACTAATCAAAATTATGTATTGACAACATGTGGTTTAAAGATTGACAACATATCAATTAAATATCAATTAATGACGTACTGAAAAAAATGATTATTGCAGCAAATAAAATTTTAAAAATAATAATTTTATCTAATTTTCCAAAGAATAATAACGCATGTAAATTCTATGGGCCAACCCAACATCACATTTGAGTAGATCCCCATCAGTCCTATGGGCCAACCCAACTATGAAATAAGAGACCGTATTTAATCATTATCAATTTCCAAATATTAGCTTAGGATGTTATTATCCACATAATCATTTTTATTTCTCACACACTATTTTTAATTTCTAACCATCGGATTGAATAAATTAAAGAAGATTAATAGACAAAAATTAACAAAAATGTATAAGAAGTAAAAAGAGTTGTACGAATAGCACTACCCTTAGTACACTATTAGGTTTCTAGTTTATGAATAGCACTACTTAACGCATGTTCTGCTTTCTAGTTTCTACTGTAGTAATTTATTTAACTGACGATGTATATGTGCATCCAAATTTGAAATAATGGAACAGCGAGCCCCTTTTTTTCTGTCATATCTGTCCAAAAAAACAAGACAAAGCAATGTTTTAGCAGCTGAGAGATGAGATGAGAGGGAATTAGGTCATCAACTCTCTCTACGATATTTCGGACATGTAAAACCCGAACAAGCATATTTTCTCTTCTCTGTCTCTGTGATGATATATGCGATGCAGCTATGAGTATCCGACTTTTTTTTTTTTTTTTGCCTTTTAAATTTGAAAAGAGACTATATATATATATATGTAGTGAGTTCAATACTTGTTTCCCTACTTCATATTCATTATTCGAAACAATGAGTCACAAGTTCAAGTTGGACAATGGAGTTAGCTCAAATCTAGAAACTTTGATTTTATTCTCAAATTTGTGTCTTTCAATCTGATTTTCAATCCACTATGCACGTCAAAAATGAATTGCAAGCCCATTTGTGGTTGGTATCAACTTAAGTACAATTAATAACACTAATTATATTTAGTTCTCGATATCATTATGGTGATTATGATGGAGGGTAGGTAGCACAAGATGATATAAAAGTTTCCCATCTACCCTCTCAAGGCCATCCCTACATGTTGTTATGTGTTCGAAATTTGTCAATAACCATTCTTTCAATTTCAATATGTAAACGAATATGCATGGGATCCCATCTACCCTCAAACTCGGGCTAGCTAGCCTTGATTTTCTAGATGAGATCAACACCATACATTCCCCATCCCCCCACTCCCCCCCACACACATATACATTCACATCTGAAGGTCAATGTCAGGACACTCATGCTTCCCTGACTTCTGAGAGATAGGTAAGATCGATAACATCTATAAATACAAACTCAACCCGGAGGACAAGAGTCTCCTTCCTTGCCTTCCCTCACCATTTCCCTCCCTTCATCTCCTTTTAGTATTGAATCTGAAACATTATATTTGGAATGTCTTTTACACACACAGATATATGTGATGATTCAGTAGTAGGGGGCTGGAGTATCATGTATGCATGGATAGTATATCGGTGAGTGATTTCCATGCTGACCCTCGTCAAATAAACAGTGTCTTGCAGGTTATATCTCTATCTCGTTGTCTGTTCGACCTTGAACTTTTATATATATCCCATATCTAGTCTTTCTCTCGTGTTTGTTTTCTACAGTTTACAGTACACATAAGTAATAATGTTGGCAGGAAGTTGTTGATGGCACTCCAAATTTAGTCTCTCAATGCTAATTAATATATAATCAACCTCTTAATTAACTATTGAAACCCTTCTGATCATTATCTCCATCCATTCCTTTTAACATTAATAAATTCTTCATAGTATGATAGTTTATTAGCTTATATATTTACACTAAGGATTTGAAAATAAATTAGTGTTGAACTCGCCATTCACGAAGTCGAACTTAAAATCTCTCACTTACAAGTAAAGATGAAGAAAATTATCACTAGACTGTAATAATAAAGATATATATATATACACACACACATATTATATTCGATTTACTATTTTCGGAACTTACTTAGGTATACATTATCTTGTTGAATAAATTTTTTTTCTCACTCAATAGTAATCATGTATGTACTTTCATTGTTCTTTAATTTTTCAGTAAAAAAAAAGCGTGCATAGTAAATTTCGGTAAAACAGAGAGTGCACAATGAATTTTTTAAAGCCATAGTAATTATGTCATTATAAATAATGAATCAATAGAGAAATTTTGGTGATAAATCATAGTAATCCCAAGAAAATAAAAATTAGAGCTAGTTAAGAACTGAAAGCGGACCAAGGTCAAACAGGCAACAAAGTTGAGGTATTAGTAAGAACTGTTTGCTTGACAAGGACTTTGTATGGACATCAACCCTCATCATTCCCTCGTTTCGTCGTTCAAAACCGTTTACCTCATCAGCTGGTACGTCATCTCTCTTTCTATCTCTCCCTCTCATATGAAAGTGCAGGATTTTAGCAGTTTCTTGCTGCGCTCATAGCAACTGCCATAAACTCCGCACAGAAAGCATAGTGATGGCGAGCCAGACTGCCTATTCCATTCACTGGCTGAAGCCTCAAAGGTCAAGCACCACGGCAGCCTTCGGCTAGCGGCAAGCGGCCGGCCCTTTTTGTTGAAGTTGAAGCAGATGAATATAGATCATGACAAAGCCCAAATCAAAGGCCCACATGGGTTCAATTGTCCCTGTAAACTTAAAAATAAGACTGAAAATAGAAATATTTTTATCTGTTTTTTCACCCAATTCTCTGTCTCTTGGTATAAATATATCGTTTTATTTAAAAAATAATTTTATTTACCAACATTCAATATACGTGAAGCTTTTTTTTTTTTCTAACCGCAATTCGATATACGAGAAATTTCTTTCTTTACAAGCGTCTGACATGCACAATAAGTTATTTATGATCACAGTAAGCATTACGTTCATCTTTACCATTAAACTCAAATTTACCCTAACCATAACTAGTTTGTTTACTCTCCAAATTAAAGGCCAATTAAAATAGGAAAAAGACTTGTAAATTTAGAGTGAGACTTTCTGCACATAATACAAAAAGCAGCCAAAATCCCAACCCCATGGAGAATCACCCACCCTAGCTTAATTTGCTAGCTTCATATATAATTAACATGCATGCATTGCATTACAAATGATACAAGATCCCCTATAAATACACTCAAATTAAAGCCACTGTAAAGGCCAGTCTCCAATCCCTGGTGAAACACCACCACACCATTCAATGGAAACGCTGAGGGCCTCCTGTTCTCTGGCTGCTTCGGGGAGTTGAAGTTATTTCTTGATAAGAGTTACAAGGGTGAAGATTAATTTCATTACTTGACATGTTTCTTTTGTGTAAAACATTCTTCCACAATAGGGCTTCATTATGCGTGAAAAACTTTTTCGTTATTCATTCCGTCTTCATTATTGCATGGAATTTCTTTCTTGATAATCTTCAGACATGCTCATAAAGTTCTTTTGTACCACAGCCATGTGAAATATCATGACAAGCGTCGGTTATGGACGAAAATTTCGTTCTCGATAGTGATGTTTCCTTAATTATTGGTGAAGTTTATTTTTGACAAACGTCCGACATGCACATATAGTTCTTTCTGACCGCAATAATTATGAAAATTCTTCATCGACAAGCGTCTGTTATGCACGAAAATTTCTTTCTCGATAGTATGTCACCTTAATTACTGTGAAATTTCTTTTTGACAAGCGTCCTACATGCACATATAGTTCTTTCTGACCATAGTAATTGTGAAATTTCTTCAATGACAGATGTCAGTCATGTATGACAATTTCATTCTCGATATTGATGTTGTCTTAATTACTGTGCGAATTTTATTTTGACAAATGTCTGACATGCATAGAAAGTTATTTTTTATCTCAGTAAATACTACGTCTAACTGGCCTTACTTATCTCAATAAATATTACATTTAACTGACGTTTGACATGTGCAGAAAGTTGTTTCTGACAATAGTAATGTGAAATTTCTTCTTTATCAATTGTCCCACATATGAAATTTTCTTTTTTAACAATCATCTGACATGCAAAGAAAGTTCCTTCTAACTACGTTATGTCCATCCTAAAAATCAAATTGAAATCAATTCATTGTCATTTTTTTTTTAAGAGTGCACAGTAAATTTTATTAAAAAAGGAGATGGCACATTGAATTTCTTAGAGACGTAATAATTATGAATCAATTAATAGAGATAAATTTTGGTGATAAATCATATTATTCCCAAGAAAGTAAATAATTAGAGCTAGTTAAGAACTGAAAGCAGACCAAGGTGAACCTGGAAACAAAGTTGAGGTATTAGTAAGAACTGTTTTGCTTGACGAGGGCTTTGTATGGACATCGACCTCCTCATTCCCTCGGTTCGTTCATCTCTCCCACTCTCTCTGTCTCTCATGAAAGTGCAGGGTTTTAGCAGTTTCTTGCTGCGCTCATAGCAACTGCCATAAACTCCGCACGAAAGGCATAGTGATGACGAGCCAGACTGCCCGTTCCATTCACTATCTGAAGCCTAGAAGGTCAAGGACCAGGGTTGCCTTTGACTAGGAGTCTTGGGCCAGCGGCTAGCCCTCTTTGTTCAAGTTGAAGCAGTTTAACATTAGATCATGACTAAGCCCAAATCAAAGGCCCAGCTGGGTTCAATTTTCCCTGTAAACTTATAAATAAGACTGAAATTACAAATATTTTTTTCTTTTTCACCAAATCCTCTACCCCTTAGTGTATGTATATGGTTCTATTAAAAATACTTTTTTTGGCCAACATTCAATATGCGTGAAGCTTCTGTTTTCACATAAGTTCGATATACGTGAATTTTTTTTATTTACAAGTGTCTGACATGCATAATAAGTTATTTCTGATCACAGTAAACATTACGTTCATCTTCATCATTAAATTGAAATTAAGTCATTATGCCCTGTTTTCCATTCTTAACCTTAAACTAGAGCAAGAAAATTAACCCTAAACATGACTAGTTTGTTTACTCTCCAAATTAAAGGCCAATTAAAATAGGAAAAAGACTTGTAATTTAGAGTGAGACAGTTTCTGTACATACATACCAAAAGCACCCAAAATCCCAGCCCCATGGAGAAACACCCACCCTAGCTTAATCTGCTAGCTTCATATATAATTAACATGCACGCATATTACATTACAAAAGATACAAGATCCACTAAAACACACTCAAATTAAAGTCCCTGTAAAGGCCAGACTCCAATCCTTGGTGAAACAGCACCACACCATTCAATGGAAACGCTGAGGGCCTCCTGTTCGCTGTCTATTTCGGGGAGTTGTTATTTCTTGATAAGAGTTATCGAGGGTGAAAATTACTTTCATACTTGACATGCTTCTGGTATGTGAAAACAGTTCTTCCACAATAGGATTTCATTATGCGTGAAAAGCTTTCTTTCGCTATTGATTCCATCTGTAATTATTCTACGTAAAATTTCTTTCTTAACATTCATCAGACATGCACATAAAGTTATTTTTTACCCCAGTAACATAAAATTTCTTTCTTGACAGGCGTTCGACATGTATTAAAAGTTCACTCTAACCATTGTGAAATATCTTTATTGACAAACGTCTGTCATGCACGAAAATTTCTTCCTTGATAGTGATATCGCCTTAATTACTGTGAAATTTCATTTTGACAAGCGTCCGACATACACAAATAGTTCTTTCTGACAATAGTAATTGTGAAATTTCTTCATTGACAGACGTTAGTCATGCATAATAATTTCTTTCTCGATATTAATGGTATCTTAATTACTGCGTGAATTTTATTTTGACAAACATCTGACATGCATAGAAAGTTATTTTTTTATCTCAGTAAACGTTACATCTAACTGACCTTACTTATCTCAGTAAACATTACGTCTAACTGGCCTTACTTATCTCAATAAACGTTACGTCTAACTAGCGTTTGACATGTGCATATAGTTGTTTCTTACCATAGTACTGTGAAATTTCTTTTAAACAATCTTCCGACATGCAAAGAAAGTTCTTTCTAACCACAATATATGTTATGTCCATCCTTACCGGTGAATTGAAATTTAAGTCATTATCCCCCGTTTACCCATTCCTTAACCTTAAATTAGAAGTAATGAACACAACAACATCATTTAATCTTCAAATTAAAGGCCAATTGAAATAGGAAACAGACTTATAATTAAGAGTGAGACAGTTTCTGCACATACATACCAAACGCATCGAAAATCCCAACCCCAGGAGAAACACTCACTCTAGCTTTGATAGCTTCATATAACTAACATGCTTGCACATTACATATTATAAATAATGCTAGCTTTCATTACACACTCTAATTAAAGCCAGACTCCCATTTTTTATTCAGTAATTCTATATTCTTATTTGGTGAAACATCACCACACCATCCCCTCAATGGAAACGCTCAGCGCCTCCTGTTTGCTGGCTCCTTCTGGCAGTTGAAATAGACGGTGGAAACCGGCAGTCCAAGGTCGAGCTGCGTCGCAAAGAAGCGGGTGTTGAAATGGGCACGAGAGGGTGGTTGCTCCACCAACCCCACCGGAGCCTTCTGCTGAAACAGCACCAGAATGTAGCGGTGAATCCCCACTGGTGGCCTCGGACCAACGTACGGCAGTATCTCTTTCCCTGCAATAATTATTTTGTTATTTTATTTATTGATTGTCAATTTGTTAGCTCATATTAATCTCTTATTTCATGTTATTTTTATTCATTTAAAAAAATATCAAAATTAATTAGAGAGCTTGGTAACGAAACCATTGTGCCACGTGGATGCAACAGGGGGAGAGGTTACCACATCAACAAGGTAACCTTGACAGGTGGCACATACGTGTCATTAGGAGCAAAGGTGTTTCAAGGATGAACTACGTGTTGCTATATATGCAAAGACAAAAACACCATTTAGGAAGAAATTTTAAAACTATTTTATTTTTAATTTGTATAAATAGCAAAAATAATTTGAACTGTAAAGAAAATATACACGACACGTGGTTTTTGAAAAATTGTTGTACCAAATCAAATTTGGCCAGTTTTGCGGCTAGCTAGTAACAAATGCTTAAGAGGTATAGAAGCAAAACATTCATGGTTTTTCGAGAATCAACTGTTATGATGGAACCCTGAAAAATTTTGATGATTTTTTCGGAAATAATCTCAAAACATTCGAAGCCACAGAAATGCATGCATGTCAATGATTCCGCTTGGAAACGAGTGTTTTGCCAGAGATTCTCTACTCGAAAATGAAAGAATGGAATAAAGTTTCTGCTCGAAAATATTTGTATATATACGTATATATCTATGTGTGTGTGTGTGTGTGTATATAGAGATATATATTCGTGTTGCATGCATGCAAAAAGCTGCAACCAAAAACTTAAATATTTGAAAACGGTAAAAAGGTAGGAAGATTTTTTCTCTTGGTATTTGTAAATTACCTCTGAGAGGGTTTGTTCCTCCAGGGATATCAGACACGATCCTGAAATCATAAACAATGTGCATGAAGTTAATTTTTGTGAGTCCAATTAAGAAAGATTATTGAAAACAAAATTTGTAAAATTAAGGTAAATAAATTAAAACGCAATTCATGCAAGAAGAAGAAGCAGTTGATCATCACCAATGGACCCACTCCCTCATGCTTGGCTCACTCGGACTCGGAGCATCAGGGTCAGTCATCACCTGCTTGAACAATTTTATTAGGTGTACATATTTATGCAAAAAAAAAAAAAGTGAAATGTGTAAATTTAACTCATGCATGCAACAGCATCGAGTTGATCTAGGTGTGCAGAAGTGAAAAGGGGCGGACCAGGGTGTAGAGCTCGCCAGGGTGACCAGTGAAGGTGATTTTTGGGGGGTTGATGGCCATGGAAGGTTTGATGTCACAGCCATTGGTGACATGCTTGGAACCAAAGTAGACTGACATGCTCAGCGTGGGGACGAACATGTCCACGACATCCCCGATCACTCGGCCGACGACGAGAGGATCAGCGGAGGCAGCCATGGGATCAGGAACGAAATTAGGAGCAAAAACTAGGAAGAAAAGGAAAGCTAAGCAATGCATGAGCAAAGCAAGACAAGCTTTTGGTGGTGCGGGAAGGAGGAGGAGGAGTAGGGTTTATATTGTAGTGTAAATGTGAGATGGGCTCCAGAGGGCCCTCTCTAGAGTATGTGTAATCTATGGTGCATGCGTAGGCCATCAAAAAGCAAAGGACAGCAGAGAGCAACACGTATACAACCATTCTAGGGTTGAAACACCATCCTGACCGTTCAGATGGCTCAATCTCTCCCGTCCGTTACAGGCCCCACCACCATACACATGCATTAGGTAACAGTGAGGACTTTCAGACCCTTCATGGTTCGTGCAACATCGATAAGCATGAATCCAGGTCGGGACAAACACCCTTGTGGAGCCTACGGGAAAAATCAGTGTGTTTTGAGATGTGGTGCAGATTTGTGAATGTGAGCCATACTGCACTGGAGCTCGGCCTTCTTTGTAACTCCTACTGGTTCTGGTTGTGGTTTTGTCTTCTGTACACTCTGGATTGTCTTTTTGTTCAAGGGTTGTTGAATTGGTGATAAAAATTTGCGTCAGCAATGACCAGAAAAGATTCTTTATTGAAAAATATTTTTCTCTGCTTGTACATTTTATTTTAACAAATAATTGGATGATTACATGAAATTCATCTAAATTAGTTCTAACTTGCTTTGCTAAACATGTAGAGATCTGCGAAAATTGTGTCTTAGATCATCTCCAATCGAAAGGGTTTTGTTCAACCTCCCTCCATTATTTTTTAATGAACAGTGTCAGACCCTATTTATATACTATTTCCAACCGAGAGGGGCTATTTTTTAGCCCCTCAACGATTTATTATTTTAATTTTTTCTTTAATTTTATTAGTTAATTGAATTAAACTACCATATTAAAATAAGATTTCCAGACATATTTTGAGGGTCACTTGTTGTTAAATGAATAAGCTTCCAGATTTCTTATCTTTTGGTTGAAGATGTGGCCATTTGAAAAATATTGAAAAATTAAAGTTTAGATTATTGGAAGGAGTAAGGGAGTGATGTTTATGAAAAGGATGCGAGCCTAAAAAAAAAAAAAAGGATATGAGAACTTGTGTAGAAATGATTTGGGTATTTATAGGAAAACAACAATTACAAGTTTTAATTTTTTTTATTTTTAAAATTCTTCCAAAAAAAAAAAACCCCTCAAACGGGCTACTTGGCCAAAGGGCTGAAACTGGGGCCCTTTTTTTTAGGCCCAACCCTTCATTGGAGTTGGGTTTTGAAGCTAGCAAAAATGCTACTCTTACTATCTATTTATATTATATCTCCAATAGAGATGAAACTCACATGTTTTGGCAGACCCTACCTCTACTAAAGAGATGATACAAATGATTATCTTTGATCACTTGAAAAGGAATTGTGGTTGACAAAAAAATAAGAAACAAGCAAGGCAATTGATGTGTGTTTCTTTTGCTCGATGATATTTTAAACTACTGTAATTTATAAAAATTCAAACTAGTTCGATTTCAAAGGAATAGCCTAGCTGAAGTGAAATGACCCGGGGTGGTCTTGATGCCCTCCTGAGGTTAGGAAAAAGCTAGTGAAGGTCCTTAGAAACCCTTTTGAAATATTTGATACAATACTCTTTTTGTGTTCACCAAGGGTTCGATATGAAATTGCATATTCAACATATTTCGGAAACATTTGACCGGACATGTCAACATCCCCCAGCAAAATGCATCATCACCACTCAAAACATAGGGTCTTGATTGCATAGGGTCTTGATTGCTCTCAACAAAGTCACTTGACAAAATTCTGCAGACCTATCGACAACACTTCATATGTTGACATATATCGTCATGCACGCAGCATGTTCAACAGAGGACGACATGCGTACTAAATGCTTAACGAAATGTAGAACTAAAAATTTTGAATTTTTTTTTGCGCGTTGCACACAAGTCAATTTAAATAAAAAAATGAATATTTTACACTGAAATCATTCAAAGTTAAAATCATGAATCCGTCATTGTCCATAGCCCCTTGACCGGCAGGAGAGACCTTAATCAAATTTGTTTGAACTGAACACAACCCAAAATTACTTCGTTTCTCATTGAAGAATAATAAAACATGAAAAGACAGACACACTGCTCTCACTTGCTGAAATTACGACGGTAAAATAAGGGGCCCCAGTTATTCTGCAAACAGTGCCTACAGATTCTAAAGTCCCAATAGGAGCATGTCAGACAATGACAAGGGCATTCAGTTTAATTTGAACACACCAGGGTGAAAATATGCCTTGGACGACATACTTTTCCATGGCAACTGCTGGATAATCACTTCATTTTCAGGTTTTAAAGGAGTAGCCAAGTAGGACCACTAAATTATTCCTGCTTACATTTCCCGATCGGCCTGTGCATGCCTAAGAAAGTTCAAAGTTATTTCTTTAGCTAATTGGAGAAAATATCATAGTAATTATTACACATTTTCATCAAAAACTAATAAAAAACTGAAGAAATGTTTCCAAAAAAAAAAAAAACAAAAAAACTGAAGAAATAATCTGGGCTATAGAAGAGAGGTAGTGCGAGCAGTGGTATCCAGAATTCGAATCTTGAAGGTTTTAGTGTTAAACGTTCAAATTTTTTAAATAGAAACAAAGTGTGAAGTACGTAAAATAAATTTAAGTTTATTTGTTTAGGCATTTCGTCGAATACTTGATGTGCTTGTTGTCGTCAGTCAAATTTTGTTGCATACATGTCAACAATATCGACATATGCCAAAAATATATGATGAGTTACATCAAGAGAGTTTGTCGAGTGTTATTGACTCAACCTGTCAAGATATGTTTAGCAGGTATTACATCAAAAATTTGATATATACAAAAGGGACCCATATAAAACATTCAGAAGGTCCTTGAAAGACCTTCTCAAGTATGTTTTTCGAACTTCAGGTGATCTCGGGATCCACCTCTTAACTAGCGCTTAGTTTAATAATACTTTATTTAAATTTGAATACATCTCCAAACAATTGATGATGAAGAAAAAGTTTAAACAAAGCTTTAACCATAATAAATATTTAAACTTACTTCTTAAAATTAAAAATGATTCTGATATCGTGAAAAATGTTTTCTCCGCTAAGAGACAAGTCTTGACATGATGGGTATGATGGCTTGATTGAGCTTGCAAAGCATGTGAGCCTAACCCATTTAAGCCCAACCCACCATACAAATGGATCAGACAAAGGCAATGTAATGGAATCAAGTATAAGTTACAATAGTTTGGCCTAGTTAGTTTAGAATCAACACTGGACATGTTTCGAATTGTATCTGAAATGAATAACAATGTTTTCGAACCACTGAAAACTTTTTCTATCGTATTTGGCATAAAAAGTTAAAAACGCTTTAGTGTTGTATCTTCTTTTTTTTTAATGGAGAAGCACTTTTCAAAAAGCTGCTCCAAATACTTCGAGCACTAAGATTTTTTATTTCATTATATTCAAAATAATCGAAAATTCTTGTATACTTGCGGTAAGTTATACAAGAATTTCGTCAAACACCTTCCGTCCATATTCAGAGGGGCGGATTCCTCGCTCTTCATGGACTTTTTCGATGATCGGAGGTGCAGCCGCACCTCCTTGAGTTGTTGGCTTTGCCACTATATATAACCTATACATCGATCGATACACCAGAGTAAACTAAAAAACCTTCAAATTAAATTCTCATATAAACTACATGCACGTAGGCTCCACAGCTCAATTCCTTACCTTATGCTTATAGCGTTATGCAAACCCTAGAAGACAAAGGCCCCCTCGTTGCGCGACGTTGACATTTCACAAATCTCTCGTGAAGACCACAACTGTCACCAAAATAATGCCACCAAGCAAGTTACATGCAGTCTCCATGATTTGTCTCTTCAATACGAAACAGCAGTCCTTTCGGACATGTTAACCTTGCCCCACATACGGCTTAATAGTTTTTGGACAAAAATTCCTCTCTGTAGTTACCGATCAAATCTTCGGTGCGGCTAACGTATTGCCGACATCTCTTGCAAATTAGTGAATGACTTACCTACAACCAGCTTCTGCACAACTATGGTGGTCTTCTCTCTTACACCACCTGCACCACCAAAGTGTTCGATGGTCCTCGAAAGTCGTCACAAGTACTTCTTCAACAGACTTTTAGGTGGTCTTGGGTCCATGAATGGATCCACCCTTGCCTACAACCTTTGGGATCGAAGCCACAACGTTTGAACGCCATGATGGCATTCCGATGGTGTAGGGTAGTCTCTCTCTCCACAAATAGGGTAGGATTAGAGGGGTTGGATGAAGTTCATGGGGGTGTGTTTTAAATTTGGGAGTTTTAACGAAAAGCCCGCGGTACTGTTCACTTTAACGAAAAACCACATTTTTACACTAAAAAGTCAATCCTAATACTATTCACTTTACCCTTTATTTTGTCCTTATCGTTAAAACTCAAAGTTTTCAAGCCCCTTTTCATTAGTTTTCCTTTTAAATTTTACAAGAGCATTCTAACACAACACTTAATATGACCGCCCTATATAAGTTTTTCTCTTTTGTTGCCCATAAATGAATGAAGTATCCAATGCATGAGGCAATTGGGCATGTCATAAAATGTAGAACAATTACAGAGTACATTTGAAAAAAAAAATAAAAATACACAAATCCCATCCACCATGGTTCACAAAATTTGTTAATCCCTTGACTAGTTTTGGATGGAGGATAGGGTAAGCTGCAACATAAACAACAAAGAAAGTGACATTACAATGCAGAAAAAGACGGAAGCTGCAAGGATGTTGGATGAGGACTGATCAGAAATTTGAGAAGAATCGACGGCAAGAGGCATTCCGTCGCTGTTGAGCGTGCACGACCGAGGATCAGACCCGTCGGCGCTTTCCATGAAAGCCCGGAAGACGGATGTAACCGTGTGGATGTAAGCCGTCCGATTCTTGGCAAGGAGCCAAGTGAGACCCATCAACTGACAGTCTTTGTTGTGCATTTTGGTGGTCCTGTCCCCTAATTTGCTTGAATTGGAAGCCTTCTTCTTGTTAAGCTGATACAAAATCAATTTACTAACTGGTAGGTGCAACATCAAAATCAAATTCATGCTACCGTACAAATACTGTTACACATTAAGCACCTAACTAACTACTCGCAATTCAAACCAAGAAAAATTCGAATTAAATAAAGGTAGGTCAGGAAACGCTCTCAAATAACCCTATTCTTGTAGCAAATGGATTTATTATGTCGATCTTATTGACATAAAGAAAGTATAAAAATGCTGTAGATATAGTCAATTTTCTACAATAATAGTGCTATTCAAGGAGTCCGAATCTTCTTTGTGAGAATCCTGGGGATTCATGAACTGATCGTTCGATATACGATGAACAGACACAATTCACGGATCCTCAAGATCATCACCAAAATGATCCGGAGAGGATCCCCTTCTGTTAAACATATAGTACTTCTCAATAGAAAATACTTGTTCCTGCATGTAAGGAGTTATTATTCGTTATAGATAAATTATAATTTGACATGTGTAGAATTCTTTTATAATTATTTTGATGTGCTAGTTTTGCGTATGTGTCACACGGTAATTTATGGTTATGTAAATACAACCTAGAGGTGGAAAATCAACTTATTAGACTGTTAATGAGTATCTGTTAAGACCTGTTTAATTTAACATCACCATATATTAATACAAATATGAGATTGGTAGTCATGATGATAATGTGAGATGAAGTCGAACTAAATGAGTCTAAACCAATAACCATTAACAATCCAACGAATTGATTTACCACCTCTATATCCAACGAATTGATTTACCACCTCTATATCCAAGAGGGTGTCCCAGCTCCCCAGACATTCTTCTCTTTCTATATCGATTGCATGTATTACACTCGCTGTAATGGCGCGTCTAGTACTGTGTCTAGAGGGTAATCTAAAGAAGAAAACACTTTCCCAATTCTCAAGCATGGAGCTTTTGGGAGAAGAACCAGAAGGAACCCTAATTATTATTCTTCTTCATTTTGTTGGAAATGAAAACAAAAAATGCAGGCCAACCAGCTACGGTAAATCAAACAAAGACATAAACTTTACAGTTCCAGAAGAAATGTACTTACATTGTAGAGACCGTGCAAGCATTTGGAGCAGCCGCCGAGACCCGGAAACCCATTGCCGCCGCCGCTCAAGCAATCTCTCTCCAACTTCTTCACCTTCGTACCCCCAACAAGCTTCCCCCTTTCGTTCTCCCAAAACGCCTCGGGACAGCTCAAGGGGTGCAATCTTATCCCGCAATAGCAATACACAACATCACAGGTTTCATTCGGCTTGATTAGCTCAATTCCTCTTGTTTTCAGCGCCTCTCCCAAGTCCTCAACGCAAGTTTCCGAGTCGTCTGGCAGCAGTGGCAGATCATAAGGCTGACCCGCCACTGCTGGGCTCACCCTGCCTACTCTGCCCAGAGCGGTGGCAGAGTAGGCAGAGTAGAGCCACGCCGCGAGCGCAGGGCAGCACCTGCTTCGCTGTAGGAGGTCAGAGGAGTCACCTTTGGTGGCGGAGCAGGCAGACTTTATGCCGTGGAAGAGCTCATTGGGGAGGTCCAGCGGGCACCCGGCTAAGTCGGATTGTTCTGGGAATGCAGGGATTGTAGCGGGTGGGGAGGGAGTTCGGGCCGGGAGGAATGACTGGATGGGAGCCGGGTCCGGGTTGGGTAGACCCGGGAAGGCAGGGAAGAGAATGTAAAGGAAGAAGAAGGTGAAGGACATTTGGGTTTGTTTGTACTTTTGGTTTCTGGGGTTTTTTTTTAATTTGGTACAATCAATCAACAACAGACTGAACAGAGCACTTGAGGAGGAGGGTGGAAGAAATTAAAGTGGATGGAGGTAGTGGTGGGTGTGTTGGAGGAGATGAAATAAAAGGAAAGAAAAGGAAATGGTGTGGGGTTGGGAATTTTGGCTGTTTACTAGATTGCTGTCTTTGGCTCTGCGTAATTTTTTTTTTTCCTTCTTAAAATGGACCAGCTGGCGATTTCGTTACGACAGTCTATTTTTTTAGGGATTGGAAAGACTTACACAGAGACATTTCAGCCTTTAATTGACCACAATGGTGCGATTCACTAGCACCAAGAATCGAACCCAAGACATGTGTGAAATATATATCTAAAATTCATTTCCAATCACTGAATCACATGTGGTGATTATGTTTTTGTAGATCTAACCTTTAGTACTATCAATATAAGTGTTATATGTATCTATAAAATGTAGATAAAGTTGGTGGAGATTAGCAATAGTATCATGAACAAATTATTCATAGGGAAGTTAAGTTTGTTTCACATAATTTCCAGTGGGATCAAGTTAAGTTTAGGAAGAAGTTCGAAAAACTTTACACTAACCATGCTTCTTATTATGCTCTTGAGATAGAATATGGAGAATTTGCTTTGTAAAAGTATATACACTCTGATTTTTTAATTTTTTGAATTAATAGACTCAAAGTATTTCTTTAAAATCGTGCATATACACTTGGTGATACCGCAAGTTCTGCATTTACAAACTTAGAAAATTTACCTTGTAACCATGTGTTTATACTTGACAATATCACAAATTCTCTCGCATATACTACACTTGTGTGAGAACATGTAGAGAACGTTACAGGAAGTCAAGCAACCATATGAGTGGGGTTTCCCAAATCCACCAACAAATCACACATACTTAAAAAGGGTTTATATCACAAAAGGTCCCTGAAATTGATTCCATCAATCATGATGGTCCCTGAAATTAAAAATCGATCAATGTAGTCCCTGAATTTTAACTCGCGAATCAATGTGATCCTTTTGTTAGTGTTCCGTTCAAATTAACACTAAAAAAAGGTTAGAGAACCAATTTTTCATGGTAAAATGACCAAACAAAGGTTAGAGAACCACTTTTTTTTGTTTTTATTTTAGTTTTAGCACCAAATCCATGAAAAAATGAAGAGAAAAGTGAAGATGGAAAAAAAGAAAAGAGAGGTAGTAAGTAAAATTATAAGTAACAGGGTTATTTTTGATCATTTTACCATGAAAAATTGGTTCTCTAACCTTTTTTTAAAGTTAATTTGGACGGAACACTAACAGAATGACCACATTGATTTGTGAGTTAAAATTCAGGGACTACATTGATCGATTTTCAATTTCAAGGACCATCATGATTGATGAGGTCAATTTCAGGGACCATTTGTGATATAAACCCTACTTAAAATAACTAAGGCTATATAGCTCCATTGTAAACAATTGAGCAAATTCATGGATTTTTTTAAGAGATTGTGTGTGTTTGTGTTCAACTTTATATTTTATTCCTTTTCCTCCTTAACTAATTCATCAACTTAGTTGCCACTAACAATTGGTTATTAGCATTGACAACATTGGAGAGACGAAAGTAACGATTTTTTTGGTCTTTTAGAAGTGAGAACATCGAAGCCACCTAGGCAATTCTCTTATCTTTTGCCAAAACACCTAGTCCTTAGTTTAATGTCCATTTTGACTTATAAGTTACCAAAGGGAATTGACATCCTTTCCGAATTTATGTGTCTGGAGTCAACGAATCTGAAAATTCGGACCACTCACTTTAAATCATGCAGTTCTCATTACCCATTCCATTTAACCACCTCACACAACCTAAGGATTCAGATCCCTCAGCGCGACCTAAGGCATCACCCAAAGCAGGGTCTTTGTTGCCTTGCAGAAAGTGAATAAAAGACCTCTCGCAGTCAAACTTGAGCTTTCCAAGTGAAACCTCCTCACTGTCATTCATGTTTTCTAATGGACAAAATTTTCGATCGAATTACTTGACCATGTCATCTTGTGTAAGTCATCACTTCTTACAAAATCGTAAAATTATCATTATTTTAATCTCACCTTATTTTAGATTTATCTCACTCGATTTCAGAGTTGCATTTCCAAGCAACATTAGTGAAATTTCCATAAAGCATTTGCCAAAGTTTTATATTGTTTTCTGGTATTAGCTGCACGCGTTCCACTCGAAAGCTGGCAGTAGTTCCAAAGAGAAAAAGCTGCGTGGCTCTCACTTTTGTTTGAGAGAGCAATATGCTTCTCAGCCTTCTCTCTTTCTTTTTTATTTTTGTTCCAATTTGATCTTGTATGATATATTGATAGAGAAATGTTCAGAAGATTTTTTCAAAGTTAGGTTTTTTATGAATTCTCTGACACATCATAATTTAATGTTAATTTTCGTGCTAATTTATAAAATATTGTAAAAAAAACATAAAGTAATAAAGATGTCATGAAGAGTTGGACGAGTCCCCTTAGCATTTTTATATTGTTATTAGAAATTAAATTACTATTACTATCGTTATTATGATCATTGAAACAAAAGTGCTTTTAAAGAGAGGGATTAAAGGTTGTTGAAAGTTTATGAAATATGGAATTTACTATAGTACAGATTGGTCCACCAACCTTCTTTAACAATAGTCTTATTCAATGTAACAATAATTTCACTTTATCGTCTTGTAATTATTTCAGTTTTTGTAACCATTTGGCAGTACTTATTATTTATATTTTCTTAGAGTAAAAGAAATACACTAAAACTTGCCTATCTTATTCCTCACATGAGATATACATAGAAATCTCAGCCTAGGACGGAATGGAGTACTATGTTTATCTCACGCACGCACGTATTTGTCCTAACACACTCCAATCTAGATGTCAAGTAGGCATCTAAATTGAAACATGCTCGCCATCATTCAAATAAGTGACTAGTCATGATAATCGTAAGAGTATAACTCAAATTGACAACTGATAATTCTAAAGTACTAGTTCATATGAATTAGCTATGAGTTATCAACTTTAGTTATGCCTTCACACTTTTCATGCTACGTCACCCGTTTGAATGATGATCAACACGTCTCAATTTCGGTGTCTACTAAACATGGGGATTGGGTGTGTCATTTCCCATACCGGATAAGTTCTCCAAAAGACGAGATTGAAAGGATGGAGAGCTTCAAAAGAAAATATAGTTTTACTACTTTTCATACATTCCCGATGAAAATACTTCTATCACACAGAAAACTCCCTATATATTATATCAGGTATATATGTTCATAAAAAAAGAAGAGTTCAAAGCCATTGTTACACAACAAATACTAATTCGAGTCGTCTATGCGAAAAACTCAGCATGAGGGAAGATCGTCAGGGGGAGGAAGCACACACTGAGACGGTTTAGGACCATTTTTCACAATAAACCCCGAGGCAAGACCCCAAGAAGTATGCTCTTCAAGGTGACAATGAATGAACCAAACTCCCGGATTGTCGGCCTTGAATCGAATCGCCGCCCATCCTCCGGTCGGAACTGCCACTGTGTTTCTCTCCGGAGGGTCAACGAGGTTGTACTTTGCCGGATCCTTGGTAGCATTGAAGTTTCCAAACCCCATACCGACAATAAAAAAGTTGTGCCCATGCACATGAATTGGATGGTTCTCAGTGTTAAGAAAACTTGTACCTTGTAGCACAATTTCTAAGCTTGTTCCGTGCTCCACTTCCATAATCTTAGTGCCGAATTTCGGGTTCACGTTCTCCGAAACTGGATCCACACCAGTGTAATCAAACGGCTTCAAAGGCTTCTCTGGAAAATCGGTGGAGTACTCAGCGCCTCTGTGCTTCTTGTAATATGATTCTAAAATCGACAAGGCGGGACGGATGAAGGACTGGTTGTTCATAGAAGCTGCAAATCTCTTGCCAGCATAACCCTTGCAGGTTTCTTTGGCTGGACAATCTTGGAGATTTAGGCTTATAACTATTACAACATGCTTGTCGACGGTTTTAGGCACGTTGCACGGATACTTGGGTGAGGCGAGGCTTCTGAGCTTGTTATTAAATTTAGTGACAAACTTCGTGTCTTCCATTTTAGGGAGGTTGTATTTTTCCGGTGCAAAAGTACTCGGCACTTTTGGGGGATACTTAGTTTTGTCACCTTTTGTGTTCTTGTAACGCAAGAAACCGGCTGTGGTGGAATTGTCGAAAGGGAAAACAGAGGTAAGGTAAGGCCAGGCCGCCATCAAAAAGGCACCCGAGGAGTCGGGGACTTGATTTGCAGTGAGCAAAACGTTGGTGGTTTGGCCAGGACCTACCATGATCGCTGAGGTTGTGAATGGTTTGGTGTACACGGCATCAATCTCCACGACAGTTAGTGTGTGATTAGCCACAGCAAAGAAAAGCTCATCGTTGAGTGCTGCATTGATAATTCTAAGCAAGTAGGTTTTTCCATGTTCCACAGTTTTGATGAAGGTATCTGCTGCATAAGTACAACAAAGATCGTGTAAATTCTTTGTAGAAAAGAGAAAAAAATTGGTTGAAAATTAGGAAGCTCAAGACTGATTATGTAGGAAGTACTTCTGCACATAAAAGCTACACGTTCGAATTTTAATTAAAAATCAAAGTGCTTCATGAAAAAACACTTGAAAGCTTTCGAGAAACCACTTTTAGCCTTTACAGGAACAATCCTAGACGTACCCTTAAGTTTTGGATATATACCTTTGTTGGAGCAAGGATAGAGTGGTCCTGGGAACCCATTGATGGTATAAGCATCTGAACTATTAGGTCCAGCTCCAGTCTTCATTTCAGCTTCCACTTTATCTACATCTGAACTCCACCATTCACCTGCAAAATAGTAAAACACGTGAGCAATTCAAGATCAGAAATTATTATGAGCTCTCTAGAAAACATGAACAAGAAATAATAGTCCTCTGTATTTTTTTCGTATAATTACCAAAAATGATGGAGAATTCTTCTTGAATCGGAGCGGAAAATGGAAAAGGCATGCGCGGATGGATAACAAAGGCGCCATAAACGGTAGCTCGTTGCCAGGCATAATGAGCATGCCACCAGAGAGTGCCTCTTTGGTATTCCACAGTGAACTTGTATGTGTAAGTCTTGCCCCCTCTTATAGGACATTGTGTGATATAAGCTGGGCCGTCTGCCCATCCTGTTCTTAGTTGCTTCACACCATGCCTGCACTCATAGTAATTAACCAACAACTTAATTAGTATCTTAACAGAATCAAAGTTGGTGTGATTAATCTAAGTTTAGTTAAACTCACCAATGGATGGTGGTGTTTTCGGCAACGCGGTTAGTGACCTTTATCTCAACATGATCACCTTCATAGACAGCAATGGTTGGCCCTGGAAACTCTCCATTCACTGTTAGAAGTGGCTTTGTGTTGCACAAACGAGTTACATTCTTCCACTCAACCTGAAGAAAAAAAAAGAACCAAAAAGCAAATAAATCAAGCTTTCAATTTCCTACTTTCTTTTGGTAATCACATTACTGAAGATAGAACAGTGATTTTCACAGTACAAAAATTACTTCACTAAAATAAGAGCGGACTCTAGCTTACATTAAACTCAAAGCGTTGTGTTTTTTGCGAGAAACAAGACGGTAAAGCCCCGTTAAGTATGATTAGCATGAGCATTAATACACCATAATGCTGGCTCAAACTCTCCATAACTAAAACCTGATAGCGGGCTCAAGACTCACTCTTTCTGTATAACGTATATTGCATGCACCAGTTGAGTTTTACAGAACTTCCCTGCAAACGACCCCTTTATATACATGCTAAAATTAAAGAAAAAGTTCTTTATGCTAATAAAATTAAGTGAAGATATATTTTGGTGACGCTAGATGAGTAGGTGAGGAGGGGTCGAGACACTGAACATGTCAAATTGAGTTTTTGAAAAGGTGGAAATTTGTTTGAAACCTTGGCTGCTAATAATGCAGTTCATAACTATTTGTCCAAACGTTTATAAAGATAATTAAATATTAATTATTGGGATTTTTTGCCACTAATTATCTGGCCAAACCTTTGCAGGTTAAGCACTAAGAGCCGACTAAACCTTTATAAAGATAAGGTTTTTAGCCAAAATGGTTCTTGAGATTTGCATATATCTTCACTTTGGTTTTTGAGCTTTGAAATCAATAGAACCTGAGTTTGTTCACCATCAATTATTTTGGTTCTTTCGTGAAAAATGATGTTATATAATGACCAAAATGACAAAAAATACCCTCAATAAAAAACAATTAGCCAAAATGATTTGGCAAAAACTTAGGGTGTTTTCGTCATTTTATCCTTGTCTAATGAAGATTTTCACGGAATGACCAAAATGATTGATGGTGGACAAACTCAGGGACCACTTCCATCGATTTCAAGTATCAAATGATCAAATTGAGGAGTTATGTCAATCTCATTAATTATTTTGGCTAAAAAAGCCTAAAGATAATTATATTAATTTTTTGTTTTATTTGTCATTTTGTTATCCACCGTATTGTCATTTCCTTCATCATTTGATTCTTAATAGGTAGAAATTTGGGTCCCAAAAAAGATGGTGGGTTGGTGTAGAAGCTTTTATTGAAGACAAAGAAGCTTGGACTAAACCAGTAGTATCTTTTTGCATATCGCAAAACAGCACAGATTCGTTGTAGTTTCAATTAGTTCAAAGGTATGACTTGTTTAGTTAGACCTTTGCAATTTGCAGGCATGTGGCAAAGATTGCAGCATGAAGATTGTAGAATATACGTTTTAGTCAAAATGATTTTTGAAATTAGTATAACTTCTTATTTTAGTCATCTAATTTGAAATAGATAAAAGTAGTCTCTCAGTTTGTCGACTGTTAATCATTTTGGTCCTTGTAATTTGAAATTCAAAGAAGTATTCCCTAAGTTTGTCAATTGTCAACCATTTTGGTTATCTCATAAAAAAAATCTCTGTTATATAAAAACCAAAATGACAAATAGCTCAACTCAAAAAACCAAAAAAAAAAAAAGACTAAAATGATTTGACAAAAAATTAAGGGTGCCATTTTGGTCCTTATTTAATGCATATTTTTCACGGAATGACCAAAATGATTTATAGTAGACAAACTTAGTGATCATATTTATCGATTTTAAATTTCAGAGATAAAAATGAGGAATTATATTAATCTCGTGCACCATTTTAACCAAAAGCCTCATACATGTATATAAAAGTATAATTCTTTTGTTTCTTAGTCCCTTCACCAACTAAAGGTGAGCTAGCTAGCTAGCTAACTTAAATTCTTTTTTCTCCAATAGAAATGGTGAGGATGGAGATATGGAGGACAAACACCAACCATTTGATGTGGAGGGTGCTAAAGGAATCATACCAAAAGAAAATAATAAATAAATAAGTAAAAAGATGCCAAATGATGCTATAAATATGATGTAGATGGGGGTTGGTTGAGTATTGCAAATTTGTATATTAGTAATTGATGCCACTATGTTGAGGCTATTTATGGAGAAAATTTGGCTTGTAATTGGTGGTATTATCTTTTATTTAGTATTCCTCTCGTTGTGTGATATGTTTTTTTTTATATAAATTTTTGCATATACAATTATTTATTATGTTTGGAATATCTAATGACGAATTCAGAAGTTTTTTTTGTTTGTGGCAAGATGTAGTTCAAATCCGCATCACTTTTTTCTCTTTTTGCCCAACATTCCAAATTCACTCTACAGTGCCCATTCTTGGCGTACCTTAACCCTCACAACAAACGTTTATCAAATAGGTTGCCCCCATATCAACTATAATCGTTCGTTAAAAAAGTATGGAGCACATGTATAGCAAAGAGGGTGAGTAGCTAGGACCATACTAAACAAAGTGGAGAGAACTTGAGATGAATATGGTAGCCAGCACCATAGCCTACTAAAAGCCAGCACTAGTTGATCAAAAACACTAAAAGCCAGGTACTGGAAGAACTTGAGATAAGAATCTTGTACTAATTAATTTTCTGTCCTTTTCAATCCCATACATCTTTCAGAAGCTATACGAACATAGTTTAATGTAATTAGGCCAACAAAATGCCAATTTTCACACGGTCCCTTGGAAGAATCTAACATGTTATAAGATGCTTCTATACAGTACGGTAAACCCTAAACCTAAATCATTTCGCATTTTCTGTAAGTGTAATTGTGTTTCTGATTTTCTGCGTATACTGCCGCCATGCATTACTGGGATGTGTATCAACTTCCTTTCTTGGTCAAGATTGGCAAACTGCGTTTGTTTACAAGTTTTTCTGTAAGTTGATCGTGTAAGTCGCGATATGAAGTCAGCTTCTTCATTTGTAGAAGCACCACGTAGTGTATCACTAATAAATGATAATAATACAAAAACATCAAAGTCTTATCTCACTTATTGGGATTGGTTATATGAATCCTAAAATGTCATTGCACTCGGTTTTGCAAGTATTATGTTAGCTCCAAATACTCCATATCTTTTCTTAGAGTCTTCTTCCAAGTTTTCCTAGGTCTTTCTCTACTCTTTTTCCCTGAGCATCTTGTCTCATAATTGCACCATCTATTATGAGACAGAGACTCAAAGCAAAAGAAGTAGAAAATGACCTAGAAAAACTTGAAAAGAGACTCAAGAAATGAAATGTTTGAAGTTAACATAAAACTTGGCGTAAAACTAAACGCAATAACGTTCTTAGATTTATAATATTAAATCATAATAATTACTAAATATGATTTGGCTAAAAAATAATATAGACATTTTGAGTTATTAAAAATCTATGAAGTAGTTGACCGACTTTGACTTTAAGGCAACTGGATTGCATTACTAACACGAGGAATATCTTTGCATCAAGCTTTGTAGTCAGGATAAGGAAACTATACTTTTGAAATCAATTTCTTTACATTTATAAATATATGGCAGCCCTCAAACCTAAAGCGAAAAGCTTTGCCTGGATGTGATGTGAGTCCTCATCAATTAGATATTCCACTCAAAATTTCCACTATGTAATGTGAAGCTGTAGGTCCCAATTTCAAAAAACTTTTAATTAGGTCTAACCAGGCATGGTTATGCTAATCAAGTGAAATTTTTTAGCTAAAATAGTTTGATAGTTTATTCAATTAGATAAATTTTCGGCAAACAACATGATCACATCTGTTGTCCAATTAACCTCACAAAAAAAAGAAAAAAAAAAGATCGGTAGATCTTATTCATGTTGATCTCACGCATATAAGAGAGCTGCTTTATTCCGTTATGTGACAATCATACTCTAAAATCTCTCCTTCAATTGAATCCCATTTTTATCAAGGTTAAAATTCATGGTTTTGTAACACATGCTAACAACTTATAACTTAGATGCCATGTAAAGGACAAGTAGAACTTAGGGCAAGTTTGGATTGGTTTGAATGGGATTGAGTATTGGATTGAGCTGGCTTGAGCTAGTTTGAAAACTCATATCTAAGTTGCGTTTCCAAATCTCACTTATTTTTTACTTAGAGTTAAGATTCATATCTGATTCGTGATACGCTGAACTCTGACAAACAAATGACTCGTGTTCAATTTAGTTGGATTTCTCTTATCCAGTCCAGTCCACTCCACCAAACAAGCACTTAAAAGTGGATGAGGATAATTCTTAGACCCTCTTTATGAGGATCCTTTTTGGAAAAGGATCCTCTTTGTGAAGATCCTTTTTGGATTCTCTTTGTGAAGATCCTAATCATATCCATTCATCATACATCGTGCGCGGGAGCTACCGAATGAGATCCAAATCCCTTAAAAGCTAAACCAACTAACTAAATAATTAAAAAGGAGGGCCAAAATTCCAAATAACTCAATTCGTGGGCAATCAAACTCCAATTTTACGTTTTGCATGCCGAGGAGAAGCAAATTTTGAAGGGAGACAATGCGCGGGAGTCACCGTTTCAGACAGTTGCACAGCGGCAGCAGCAACTTCTGCTCCCGGTCATTCAAATCCCGGCAACCCATCAACATCAAGGACCGAACAGGAAATCCCACTTCTCAAAATCCAACCCCATCGAAGAAAACACTAACCCAGAAACGCAGATCCATGAACAAGTTATCCAACTCCTCCGACTCCGAAATTGTGAAATCGAACATGGACATCACCACCCAGATGCGCAACGGCCGATGCGAAGCCGCTCTGCTTGTCTTCAACGCTATGCCCCGGCGGAGCCCCGTGTCTTATAACGCTATGGTATCTGGGTACCTAGCAAATGGCAAGTTTGATCTTGCAAAGGACATGTTTGAGAAAATGCCTGAGAGAGACCTGGTTTCTTGGAATGTGATGCTTAGTGGGTATGTGAGGAACAGGGATCTTGGTGCCGCTCGTGCCTTGTTTGAACGAATGCCCGAGAAGGATGTTGTTTCGTGGAATGCTATGTTGTCGGGTTATGCCCAGAATGGGTATGTTGATGAGGCGAGGAAGGTTTTTGAAAGGATGCCGGATAAGAATGAGATTTCGTGGAATGGGTTGCTTGCAGCGTATGTGCAGAATGGAAGGGTAGAAGATGCTCGTAGGTTGTTTCAGTCGAAAGCAGATTGGGAAGCAGTTTCTTGGAATTGTTTGATGGGTGGATTTGTAAAACAAAAGAGATTGGTTAATGCTAGGCAGCTTTTTGACCGGATGCCTGTGAGGGATGAAGTTTCCTGGAATACCATGATCACAGGATATGCGCAGAATGGGCAAATGTCAGAAGCTAGGAGATTATTTGAGGAGTGCCCAATTCGGGATGTGTTTGCATGGACATCAATGCTTTCGGGTTATGTGCAGAATGGAATGTTGGATGAAGCAAGAAGTATCTTTGATGAAATGCCAGAAAAGAATTCGGTTTCATGGAATGCAATGATTGCAGGATATGTACAATGCAAGAGAATGGACATGGCAACGAAATTGTTTGAGGCAATGCCTTCTCGGAATGCCAGTTCATGGAATACCATTTTAACTGGCTATGCTCAGAGTGGTGATATTGTTCGTGCCAAGGAAATCTTTGATAGCATGCCTCGGCGTGATTCCATCTCTTGGGCGGCTATTATTGCTGGTTATGCTCAAAATGGTTATAGTGAAGAGGCTTTGCAACTCTTTGTAGAGATGAAAAGAGACGGGGAAAGGTTGACTAGGTCTTCGTTTACCTGTGCTTTGAGCACCTGTGCTGAAATTGCAGCTTTGGAGTTGGGGAAGCAGTTGCATGGACGTATGACAAAAGCAGGATACGAAGCTGGGTGCTATGTGGGGAATGCACTACTTGTAATGTACTGTAAATGTGGAAGCATTGAGGAAGCATATGACGTTTTCCAAGGAATAGCTGAAAAGGATGTTGTCTCATGGAACACGATGATCTATGGCTATGCAAGGCATGGATTTGGCTTAAAGGCTCTTACAGTTTTTGACTCAATGAAGGCGGCGGGTATCAAACCAGATGATGTAACAATGGTAATTGTTAATTCATTGACCCTATTGATTTGAACTCCTCAACGTCGTCTAATGGTTTATTTTTCTTTTGATTCCATTTCAGGTTGGCGTGTTGTCTGCTTGTAGTCATACTGGTCTGGTAGACAGGGGCACCGAATATTTTTATTCAATGAATCAGGATTATGGCATAACAGCAAATTCAAAACACTTTACCTGCATGATTGATCTTTTAGGTAGAGCAGGGCGCCTGGAGGAAGCGCAGAATTTGATGAGAGATATGTCTTTTCAACCGGATGCTGCAATGTGGGGAGCTCTGCTTGGTGCAAGCCGGATTCATGGCAATACCAAATTAGGTGAAAAGGCTGCTCGGATAATTTTCGAGATGGAGCCTGAAAATGCAGGAATGTATGTGCTTCTCTCGAATTTATACGCAGCTTCAGGCAGATGGGGCGATGTCAATAAGATGAGATTGAAGATGAGGGATAAAGGTGTCAGGAAAGTACCTGGATATAGCTGGGTTGAAGTGCAAAACAAGACTCATACATTTTCAGTTGGGGACACCATACACCCTGACAAGGACAAGATATATGCCTTCTTAGAAGAGTTAGATTTGGAAATGAAGCGGGAGGGGTATGTTTCGTCTACAAAGCTGGTTTTGCACGATGTGGAAGAGGAAGAGAAAGAGCATATGCTCAAGTATCACAGCGAGAAATTAGCGGTGGCATTTGGGATTCTTTCGATTCCAGCTGGGAGGCCAGTCCGCGTGATAAAGAACTTGCGAGTTTGTGAAGACTGCCATAATGCCATCAAGTACATATCCAAGATTGTGGGAAGGACAATAATCCTAAGGGATTCTCACCGCTTCCACCACTTCACCGGGGGTAATTGTTCTTGCGGGGATTACTGGTGAGAGTCGATGACTTCACTGTGATGAAGAAAAGAAAGCTGAGGATTCTATTGCAATTACTCTCCGTTCTTTGAAATGGTCTGTCAGATCATCGCTGCTCCCGCCATTGGAGGTGTATTTACAGTGTGCGCAAGAGAAAACTTGTTTGTCTGCACCACAGTGAAGTGATTAGAAATCGGAGTGGTAAGCGAAAGTTCGATCGAGGAGAAATACATCCCAGTGATGAACATTTGAAATGATTATAGGAAGCGGCTTGATAATTTTGCCATGTTACAAGTGATGCCGAGGCGGAGGGGTGAATTGGTTAGAGAGCATTCAAACCTTGTACGATGTCCCGAGTTCGATTCCCCCTCCGCCAACATCGTTTGATGTGGTCACCTGTGAACCCGTGTTTGAATCCTCGCACCCGTAATTTAGATTAGTCTTGGCGCAGAATATTGCTTGTGTCAAAAATTGAAAAACTAATAATAACATACGTTGTATTTCCATCGATTTTGTTTCTATTACATATCACACAATCATTAAACAACGGGAAAAAATACAAGAAAAATAAATAAGTATTGTCCGTGAAACGGCCTCATTTTAAATTTCGCACAGGCCCCTGAACTCTCAGAACCGCCCCCGACTTACAGCAGAGCAATTTCCTATGTATTGTGGTCACACAATTAAGGAAAAATAAATAAATCGACAAGTCCTCCTAAATGGTGTTAGCTTCTAACTGCAAATAACATATACATATTCGGTTTCGAATGGTGATTGTTACAGAGCACCCTTTCTACTAAATACGGGGAAAGGAGGCGGACCACAAAGTTGCACCTGTTTTTTTTTCCAACACAGATCGATGAAGAAGACTCAGGCGCGAAGAGCTTGAACCTTTTGGGTCAAACCATCAACTGACTCGTCGTTGATCTCCGCAATTGCTTCCTCCTGTGGGAAAAAGAATGTAAGCATCCATATAAGCATTTTACACAACGGATCCATCGTTTTGCATTAGCTCCGACCATCATATATTAGTAGCCCGGAATGGATTGTTAATTATGCGTATTTACTCGAACTTCCAAAACGCATGGAATTTCGAATATCATGTAAAGTATGATTGCACACTCAAGTTTTTTGAGACACTTTGATTTTCAGACAACTAGCGACATTTTTTAAGTGTAACAGAGATCTATCACCAAATTGTATGCAAGATGCCTGACTCATGATCAAACAAGAGGAAGTGAGGTACATATGAAATGATGCTACTTACCTCCAAATCTTTTATCGGTTTTACACCTATACACTTGGAAGCACTAATGCTGGCACTCTTCAATAGGCTACGACTGGTTACTGGTGTGTAGACTGTCTTGCTAGGTCCATTCTGTCCATCAGCATTTACGGTGCCATCAGGTTGCTCCGACCCTGGAGGACTCCCAAGAGTTGAGGCAACAGAAGCAGCTGTCCTTTCCAAATCATTGTCTTGGCCAGCATTCTCAACCTTGGGTCCACAAACCCGCTCTCTGAGGAATAAGATGTCACAGTAATTAAGATGAACTAATAAGGTAGAAGCTAGAAGCGATTTGATTTGTTCCTCAAGACATCTATATCAAACTTAATCCCTAAATGCTTATCCGAAAACATACCTGGGCAAGGAAGCATGTTGCCTTTGCAGTGGAGGGGTACCCCTTTCACCTTTACCATAGTTCTCCTCGAAATGTGCAAACTGCCGCTTAAATCGATCAACACCACTAGAATGACATAAAGCGATGATACAAGGTTAATAACTCCGAGCACCAAAAATTCAGACTGGAGACTTATAAAGCGAATTGGTGAATGGAAAACTACTATTATCTACAGCTGGATAAACTCAAGGTTTTTGTTTTTTGTTTGAGCCCATTGGCCGGAACACATAACAGGGCGTGGCCCACCCGTTCCCAGTAAACCCTTCCCCATGCAATGAGGCTCAACTGATTGAATAATCAACAAAATGATTCATTACTTCCGGAAACCAATAGCCTCCTCACCTAGGATACATAAAGCTGGTCTGATCTCCACCTCGGAGATACTCCTGCAGCATCTGTGGATGATACTCTAAAATCTGTTTCAACACAAGATTTGTTATAGCGATAGTGAAGCAGAAGAAATCACAATGCTAGAAAGCAAACAAGTATTAACCTTTAAGTCCATACCTCCCTATAGATTAACTCTCTAACATCATCTTTTGTCAATTTCCTTCGTTCAAACTCAAACTCAAGTTTTGAAATGGGTTGGGTGGACGGCTCACGGTCAACATTTGCCAAACCATGAAAGTAAGGATCAGCTAATGCCTGCAAGCGTAAGCATTAGGGATTTATGAGGCACTGTGATCCCAATCAGTTTTGAAGGATGCATCATGGTATGCAGTACATATCACAAATGTTGCATCTGCTCAAATTACTTAACCTTACCTCTTCAGCTGTCAGACGATCCTTTGGATCAAAGGCAAGGAGCTGCTCCAGTAGGCGAAGAGCCAAGGGATCAACACCAGGGAACTTATGTGTGAAAGGAACTGGTTGTTTTTTCCGCATGCTACTCAGGTACCTTCTTGCTTTTTCATTCCGAATCTACCAGGGACATGAAAAAGTAATTATTTGATGGGATAAATAAGAATTTGGCAGTTACATGCAAGAATATGGATGATTCACTACAAGAATTGTAAGAGCAAACTGAGAAGTTCAGTGGCAGCCTGCTAAATTTTTTTTTTTTTTTTTTGATTTGGCTAGCACGAGAAATAATTAGTGCGTCTTTTGATGACAGAGTAGTAGTTATTAGAATAAAATAACTGACCCTTGCAATAGATTCTGCAGAAGGCGTGCCAAGCAAATCAGTCATGAGATCCAATTGGTGCACCACATTTTTACCAGGAAACAGCGGTTTGCCAGTGAGTATTTCCGCAAATATGCATCCTATGCTCCAAATATCAATTGCAGGAGTGTACTGCCAAAATTATGGTCTTAGAAAATAAATCTACAGTCGAAAATAAAGAATCATCTTATCCTCCAATAGATACATATATACAAAATAAGATCTTAGAAATAAAGCGTAGCTTACCTTTGAGAAAAATGAACCGCATAGCTCAGGAGCACGGTACCATCGAGTTGCAACATAGTCCTTCACAAAAGTAAGAAGCTTAGTCCACAAGCAGTATTGTTTCTAGGCCTAGTGTTTGGAACTTATAAATTAAAGAAATCAACGACTTCTAATTAGCAACCACAAAAGTAGAGATTTTAGGAGTTGTGTGGCGACATGACATGATTGGCACAACTGAACAACTTACTGTCCAAAAAATAGCAGACGGGGCATCATTGAAAGATACACGAGCAAGGCCAAAGTCACATATCTTTAATTTGCAGTCAGCATTAGCAAGAATGTTTTTTGGCTTTAAATCTCGATGAAATACATTTGCTACAAGATACAGAGAAAATTTAATTATTAATTATCGTTACTACGGCAAAAGCCAAAAGAAATTACTGTAAAATACAAACCTGTATGAGTATACTTTAGGCCACGGAGAAGCTGGTACAAGAAAAATTGATAATGTTCAGGAGTAAGATCATCATTTGCCTTAATAACTTGGTGAAGGTCAGATTCCATCAACTCGAAAACAACATAAATATCTCTGAACTCTCGTCGTGAAGGAGGAAGCATGATGTGCTTTATTTCAACAATATCAGGATGACGAAGCAAGCGAAGGAGCTTAATTTCTCTCAGGATCCTCGTAGCATCCGAAACATGCTCGAAAACATCATTAATTTTCTTGATTGCAACCTTTTCTCCAGTGTGCGTGTCAATTGCAGAACCCACGACACCATAACTTCCTTTCCCAATGACTTCCTGAACCTGGTATCGACTTCCCTCTCCATACTCGGTGAAGAATTCCGTTTCTAGATTGCCCTGCATTAAAGATCAACAACCATTATCTGTGATCAAAACATACGTGATTATCTATAACCAAGCACAGACGAGTAAGGAAACAACATGAACATTGTAATTCCTTCGATCCATAACTAGTTCGATCCAGAAAATGCTTTGTAACGAATTCACACAAAACTGCCACATTCGCTGAGTTGGTTAAGAGCATTCAATCTTACACCCCTAAGGTCCCGAATTCCCCCTCCCCAATATTGTTGTATCAAAAAGTCCATCTCTTTCTATCTCCTATACCATGAAGCTCTAAAATTTTGGAGGTATTCAATAAATTCCAAACAAAACACCCCACATTCAACCAAGCAGAATCAAAGCAAGAAAAACCAAATCAGATCGACACCCAGATGAACAAATTCAAAAACAAAAGAAACCCAGATCTTAAAAATACACAAAACAAAAAAAAAAGGAACCTTCTTCTGTGAATCCATGGGGTGAGCAGCTAAGTCGGCCCTTGTGGGAACTCTGATGACCTTCAATCCTGAAATGTCAAAGTCGTCCTCAACCTCAAACTGCAGATGGTGCTGGTTCTCCCGGCCTTGTTTTTGTTCCCGCTGATGAGAATCGGACGGTTGGGCGCTTAAATCGGAGACGTGGGCACCATTGTCATCATTGCCCGGTTTATTAATTTTATTGTTGCCGGTGTAGTTATGATTATTATTTGGATTAGAAGTATTAATAATAGTTGTGGAAGTGGAAGTGGAAGAAGAAGAAGACGAGCGACGTTGAAACCAGCGACGGACACCCTCCACCAGAGTAGCTCCACTCCCCATATACTCTGCCCGCTCTCTCTCTCTCTCTCTCTCTCCCTCCTCCTCTCAGCCACACAATTGCAGCATTGCCCGCTCTCTCTCTCCTCTCACGCACTCTTTGCTCGCTCTTTTATCGGAGATTTGCTTTCGGGTCCGATGGTCCCGTGTAGAAAGAGAGAGAGTTTTGATCAGGTGGACAGATGGGGAGGGATGGCAATGTCAACCGTGCCGTGCACTTTACCAAGTTCTGCATTTTGGGAGATGGGCTTTTGGTGTGCATTACACCATCATGCATAAAAATGCAACAATTATAACGATAATGCTAAAGACATCAAATTTCTAAATCAAATTTTGTAAACAAAAAATGTGGATATTGATGATTAGATTATACTTAAGTATTTATTAACGTGCTTATTTTCTATTATGATTCATCATCTGATTTAAAATTTTTACCTCCCTAACATTATCTTAAAATGGGTTTTTAGCCAAAATGGTTACTGATATTTGCATAACTCCTCACTTTTGTCCCTGAGATTTGAAATCGATAGAATTGGTCCCTGAGATTGTCCACCATCAATCATTTTCGTCATTCTGTGAAAAATCTGCATTAAATAAGAATAAAATGATAAAAATACCCTCAATTTTTGTCAAATCATTTCGGCCTGTTTATTTAACATAATGTTTCTCGGAATGACCAAAATGATTGATGGTGGATACCCTCAATTTTTGTCAAATCATTTCGGCCTGTTTATTTAACATAATGTTTTTCGGAATGACCAAAATGATTGATGATGGACAATCTTAGGGCTCACTTCTATGGATTTCAAATCTCAGAGACCAAAGTGATGAGTTGTGCAAATCAGGGACCATTTTAGCCAAAAAACCTTTTAAAAATAAGTAGTGTTGGAATTTATTAGGTTTATTTAGGAAATTAATTAGAGATTTGATTTGATTTTGTAGTAGGGCATTTTTGGCATTTACGCATTAGGGTTTCTTAGGTTTATTGCTCTATAAATAGAGCTTGTAATTTAGTTTGTGTATAAGTTATTCACAATGTAGTCTCTTAGGGTTTTGTAGCCGTTTCGGCATTCTCAGTTTGTTTAATAATATTTCTATTATTTTGTAATCTTGTTCGTTGTGCACTCTGATATTCAACTTGGTATCAGAGCGGGTTCGATCATTTGGGTCCAATCTGCTCTTGTATGGTATCAGTTTGTTTTGTCGATTTTTGTTTTTGTTTTTGGTTTAGTTTTGGTCTCGACTAGGCTTTCGCTTCCGCTTCGGTCTGTGTCCTTTGTTCTTCTTGGTCACTCTGTTTATGTTCCTTTTTTTGTCTTTGAATATTCGGTATTGACAGTCGTAGTAGTCTAAAAAGAAAAAAAGGGTTGTCATTGTTCATCTTTCCATGTACTCTAGCGTTTACCCTGCATTCCTAAAAATCTCACACCAACGCGTTTTTTTAAGTTCTGCAATTGTTAGCACAAAAGGAAAAGAAAAGAAAAAGAAATAAAAAGGGGATAAACAAAAAACAAAAAATGAGGGAAAAAGGGAAAAAAGAAAGAAATAGTGGTCGCTTGTTTTTTAGAGGCTTGATTGTCTTTTAAAGGCCCACACGGGGATGAAAGAAATATTGGGGGTTTGTTTGTTTTTAAGGCCGACTTGGGTGACTTGAGAAGGTTGTTGATTGGCTTGTATTGGGAGGTTTGGTGTTGCCATCTGTGACGATTGCTCGAGTGTTTGGATTGGTGACCACTCGAGTAACGTTACGAAAGTTGGGTTTTTTGCTTGTTTGTTAAGGTTTGTTCGGAAGTTCGCAACTGGCACTAGCAAGAAATCTTGCATTAACATTGGTATTAGTATTGGCATTGGCATTGGTATTGACATTGGCATCGACATCGGCATGGCACTAGCACTAGAATTTGGAGTTTTGCATCCACATCTACTTTGGCAAACCTATGTCGTGTACCGCCATGAGTTTGACGGGGAGGGGGGTGTTAGAATTTATTAGGTTTATTTAGGAAATTAATTAGAGATTTGATTTGATTTTGTAGTAGGGTATTTTTGGCATTTACGCATTAGGGTTTCTTAGGTTTATTGCTCTATAAATAGAGCTTGTAATATAGTTTGTGTATAAGTTATTCACAATGTAGTCTCTTAAGGTTTTGTAACCGTTTCGGCATTCTCAGTTTGTTTAATAATATTTCTATTATTTTGTAATCTTGTTTGTTACGCACTCTGATATTCAACTAGTAGACCTCAAGTATGATATAATCTTATGGGGGAATTTTCTGTATATCGGTGTTACATGTATGGCTCGTTTACTAATCCGTAATCAGAATGAGAGGAATTGAATTGATGATGAATTGAATTGAGGAGGAATGAAAATGGAGAGAAGTCGGAATTGAATTCCTGTCAAAGTTGTTTACTGTAATGTTCTGGAATCGGAGTTGGAATGATATAAGTTGTTTACTAATTCACCTGAATCGGAATGAAAATTTGTATGATTACTAAAATACCCTTAATTTAAATAATAGACAAATTTTAAACATTTTAAACCAATTTCACACTAGTACATATGTTTTAATTTACTTAAAATTCTAACTCCCAAATGTTTATATTCAATAGAACCTTTTTGTTTATTAGAGAGTACACATCAGGAAGAAGAAGAAAAAAAAAAAAAAAAAAAAAAAAAAAAGAACAAGATAAGGTTCTGAAACCGTGGATTCAATAGAACCTTTTTGTTTATTAGAGAGTAAAAGCTCAACAGGAAGAAAAAAAAACCAAGGTAAGGTTCTGGAACCTCCACGGTTCCACATAACCCATTATACTCTGCACCCTCCTTCTCCGATCATCCCAACGCCAACTCTTGCCACTTCCGATGCATCAACCTCCCTTTGCATGTCGCTCTCTCTCTCTCTCTCTCTCTCTCTCTCCTTCCCCTTTTGGATTTGGATCTGGGGCGATTGAGGGTCTGTTGGGTAGAATTTTGGGGTTGGGTTGGTGATGGGTATTGGCAGTCTGGGAGGTGCTGCGGTGGTATGTGTTGGTTCAGGAGTGCTGATGGGTGCGCTTTGGGTGGTTGAATCGCAGGATGCAGATGGAAAGGGTTGAATCTGAAAGGGTAGTTTCGGTCGAAATTTTTGATTCCGGATGTTGGTTTTCTTCCGGAATCCAAATACCTCATCCAAGCTGGTAATTCAATTCCGGGAATATCAGGAGTTTGATTCCTGATTTTGGGTGGACCCCACTAATATTTTGCATTCCCAAAATTTGGTAAACGCCGGAATCACCCACGGAAGAATTCGATTCCCTTTCTTCTACCTCCACTCCGGATGCGTAAACACGCCAGTAGTGTTCTAAGAATGGACTAGCAGCTGCCTAGGCATTGGGTGGTAGTTTTCAGAGGGATTTTGGACTAAACGGTCATTAAAACCAGAGACGGACTGGCAGTTTAGGCGGCAAGCAGTCTAGGCGGCATTAGGCAGTTCCAAGTTTTTTTTTAAAGTTAACTTAAGGTGGATAATGTGTAACCTACCTAAAGGAAACCCAGAAGCTCACGCGCAGCACCTAGTCTCGTCGCTCTCTCTCTCACCATGTTTGCAATTTGATTCTATGTAAATATTATGTGATTTAGACTTGACACACATACCTCTGAACTCGTTCTTTATCTGGAGGAAATCATGATGGATGAGATAAGAGTCGAGGCCACTGACTATTGTCAAATTATTCTTTTCCTTTGTAAATCATGCGAACTTTTGAATTGTTAATTTGCTCACTGAATTAGAATCAGAAGGCTTTTGAATTAGAATGAATTGTTTCAGTTGTGAAAACCGTTGTTACATTTGTAATTTGCTTATTGAGCTTTTTGGCTTTTATTGTATTCTATCTTTATTTTATTTCCAATACAGTACAATTTTGTTTTCTAAATGTAAACGGTCACTTATTTATATAAAATAATAATAAATTAACTTAAATTCGCCTAGTCGACCTAAACTCCTACTTAGGTCTCACCTAGGTGTTAGGCTCCAGCCTGCCGTCCAACTAGCCTAACATCTTTTAGAGCAATGGTTACGCGTGTGCGCTCTTTTGAAGCTGTTTTATAATCATTTTGTCGTTAGTTTTTAGTTTTAGTCTTCAGATTTTACTTGTTTAAAAACTAAAATCTTGTTTGGTAACTACTTCCAGTTTTCAAAAAAATGAAAACTACTTTATTAAGTATTCAAAATTTAGCCTTAAGTTTTCAATTTTTAGTTTTTCAATTTTCCTTTTATGACGGTAAGGCATTGCGTCCATCACTGATGAGAAGAACACCAAATTCTCCTTTGGGTGCTTCAATAACATTATAGTCATAAAAAGTAGGTACCAAAAAAAAACTTCTATGCAAAGTTCAAAATGGTGAATTGAGGTAGAGTAGACCATCGTCCAGTCACTTGGCCGGCTAGTGAAAGAAAAAGCTTGCATCTAAAGCTTCTTCAACAGATAAATAAGTTAATTAGAGCATCTTATTACATAACATTAAGTTATGCTACGAGAACCCTTTCAAAAGTGGGAGGGACTTTCCACATACTCTATGTTACCTTATGTTTTTGGTACAATGTTTTATAAGGTTTGCATGAGAATTAATGTCAAACTGTGGGGTGACAAATAGTTTATTAAGAGTCTCACTTTGAGAGAGTCTCCTTAGTATTTCTCTACGATCAAAATGACAACTCATTTCCATATGCAAGTAAGTTTCTAACATACTCGATCAATTTACAAAGGTTTTTTAGCTAAAATTGTTCATAAGATTGACATAATTCCTTACCTTGGTCCTTGAAATTTGAAATCGATAGAAGTGGTCCTTGAATTTGTCCACCATCAATCATTTTGGTCATTGTGTAAAAAAATCTCCATTAAATAGGAATACAATGACAAAAGTATTCTCAATTTTTGTCAAATCATTTTAACCCATTGTTTATTAAATCGATGGTGTTTTTATCATTTTAGTCCCTATTTAACAAAAAATTTCAAGGAATGACAAAAATGATTTATGGTGGACAAACTCAATGACTACTTCTATTGACTTCAAATTTCTAGAACCAAAGTGAGAAATGATGTCAATTTCAAATACCATTTTGGCTAAAAAGTTATTTACAAAACACAAGGTGAGGTGAGGTACGAGTGAGAATCCTCGCCGGATCCTATCTGTGAGGATTTCGAGAATCATCTAATCAGATCCGTTCATCATACATCGTGCATCTAGTTTTCATCAGGTACCGTTTATATTCAATTTTAAATAAAAAATTTACAATAATTTATGACCTCACGATGTATGATGAACGAATATAATTTGAGTATTTTTGAGATCCTTACGAAGAGGGTCTGGCGAGAATCCTTACTCGTGAAGTAGGAGTGCAGTATAAGATCATAAAGAGTCCTTATACAGAAATAAGTTTGAAAGATAAGGACTGAACTGCAAATGTAATGACTTATCCATAAGATATTTTATGACTAAAAGAAGAAAATAAAAGAAATAAGGTAAAAAGACGGAAAAGGTCCGCATCATAAACCTAAAGCAAACAATACACAAATCAATCCTAAGCCGTCCGATCAGCCATCATCTTTCTGGCTCCCCACGCTCCCGATCCCATCAGCCATCCATCATCTTCTTCCTACTCTCTCTCTCTCTCTCTCTCTCTCTGTGTCCAAAATTTCACTTATCCTCTCTCTCCCCCTCCTTCCGAAGACCCAAGTCCCAATTCCCAAGTCCAACGTACACCTAAATCCATGGACCCACCACCACCTCTATATCCAACTCCGCATCTTTACCCACCGCCCATCACCGCCGTCTCCGCCGCCCCAACCATCACTCTTGCCACCGTCGAAGCTCAAAATAACATTATCACCACTACCCATGTAGCTGCCAACCCCAGTCCTGCTCCGAACCCTGCTCCCAATCACCCTCCTTACGACGAGGTAAATTACTAAACATACCCCATCCCCACCTCCCACCTCCCACTCGAGCTAAAGCTCCGAGCTTTTTTCTGATCTGGTTTTTTGTTTTGGGTGCAGATGATATACGGAGCGATAACGGCGTTGAGGGAGAAGGACGGGTCGAGCAAGAGGGCTATAGAGAAGTACATAGAGCGAGTCTACTCGGGGCTTCCGGCGACTCATTCGTCCTTGTTGACTCACCACCTCAAGCGCTTGAAGAACAGTGGTCACCTCGTTATGGTCAAAAAGTCGTACAAGCTTCCTGGATCTGAGAGTTCCGTTCCCCCTCCCCTTCCTCCTCCTACTTCAGCTGCTGATGCTGCCTCCACGGCGGCGATTCCCTCTCCTGGGCCTGCAAGAGGCCGCGGCCGCCCTCCCAAAAACAACCCTATTTCTGACCATCCCATTTCCCAACAACCCATTAGCCAGCCATTCATTCCCTTTCCCCAGCAGCTGCCCTTTCCCCAGCAGCTGCCCTTTCCACAGCAGCAGCCCTTTCCAATTCTCCAACTGCCCACTTTACAGCAACCCATTCCGATTCTCGAGCAGCCCATTTCCCACCACCAACAACCCATTCCCACTCCCATTCCCCAGCAGCCCATTTCCCAGCCCGTCCCAGATGAGCCCAATTCCCAGCCCATGCTAGTCGCTCTCGGACTCGCCGACGAGCCAGGGTCGGAGAAGAGGCGCCCAGGTCGGCCGCGTAAGGTGGTTGCGGGTGCTGGAGTTGGACAAGCAGTGGGCAGCCCGGTGTCTGGCAAGAGGGGCCGGGGTCGTCCGCTGGGAACCAGGTTGCCAAAGAAGAAGGCTGGGCGTCCTCCCAAGCCAAAGTCCGTGTCGGCTGTCGGAGGCCCCAACGGAATTGTGAAGAGGGGCCGCGGGAGGCCTTCGAAAGCTGAGCCGAAGAGCGTCTTCTTTCCGTATGCTACCAATGTACCTATCATTGGTGCATTTGAGCAGAGCAATGTGCCCAATGTGGCGGCGCCACAGCAACCGCAACTGGGGGCGAAGCGCAGAGGCCGACCCTCAAAGAAGAAGGAAGAAGCTGCTTCTGCGGCTACTGTGCGTGTTGGTGGTATGGTGCCCGGAAAGCGCGGTCGGCCGCCTGGCCTGCCTGGAATAAGGCGGCCCTTGAAAAAGAGCGGAAGGCCCGTGGGCAGGCCCAGGAAGGTAATACTCTTGTTATATGCATCTCTCTAGTAAACAACCTTGTGAATTGCTGTGGCATTTGTATTCTCTAATGCCGCGTTGTCGCAAATTACATAAGTGGTGTTTGATAGTGAAATTTTGTTGTGAATAACTAACTAGATATTAAGCTTGCATTAGAACTAAGTAAAATTCCAACACCGAATGGATAATCATAGAACGACTTAGGGGGTGTATTCAATTGGGATTTTGAGGGATTTTAATTCTTTTAATGAATCTAGGGGTATTCAATCAGGATTTTAAGTGATTCTCTGATATTCAAGGTGTATTCAATCAGGATTTTAAGATAGTTTATTAAAATCCTCATAAATCCGGGTGTATTCAATTAGGATTTTAAAGAAGTTTATAACATTCCAGGTGTATTCAATTAGAAATTGATTTTAAAGAATTTGAAAAAGTTGAGTAATTTGAGGGAATTTGAGAGATTTCGTAGTGTATTTTAAGCATCCACAAATCTCAAAATTTTATATGTAATCTCTATAAATCAATTAAACTCCACAAAAATCCATGGATTTATAATTCTACTAAAGTCTCTCAAATTCCCGATTGAAGATACACTGGCTAGTGGATTTTTGCTTTGTAATTTGGGAAGTAGAAAGATAGCAGAATGATTTAAGTTATTAAGGGCAGTATTTTAGACTTTTACTGAGTAGAACATAGGAATTGGATTGAAAATAAAAAATTTAACCTAACGAAATGTATTGAGAGTTAAAAGGGCAAAATAGAAAGAATTGAAAATTGGTAAGGCACAATCTCGTTCCCTTAGTTTTGTTTTATTGTCAGTTAGACAATGGAATGAGCGGTACAAGGTACTTTCAGTGAACAATCTATGCTTATGTAAAAGTTTAATTTGGGTTTGTCCTTAATTGTTTTACTGAAACTTCCATTTTAATCAAATCTGTATTGTTTCCAGTCCAAAAATATATATTAATCTGTATTGTGTTCAGGGAAAGGAAAATTATGCAACTTTTCTTTGTTTATTTTTATACGTAGCAATAATATAGGGGTTATGTACTAGACAATTTAAATAAAAAACTAGTATTGAGACTAGCCTAAGCGGTTCTTTGGGCGGGGCTATCACGAAAACGCCTCTGCCCGCTGGGAATGGGCTCTAGACTAGCCTAGGTGTATGAATTATTATTATTTTTTAAAATCCCAAACCCAAAACGACATCTTTTTGGGCAGGGTTTTTATAAAATTCATGGTAATTTTATGTTTCTAACTTAGTTTATATTAGTTTATTATGATGTAAATTAGAGAAATAATAATAATAGTCAAATATTTGATTGCTTGGCATGCTTGCTTGATTGTTTTACAAAGTATTATATATATATACATAACCCTTATGCAAAGGGATCCCCATTTTTTTATAAAAATGGGGATTAGGTGTGGGGTCCACACCACATCGAACTTTAACGATCCGAACCGTCTATTTTTCAAGTTGCACCTCATAGATCATCCTTGCAAAATATTAGGCAAATCGAAAATGTTTAAGGCATCTAATTGGGTTCAAAGAAATTAACGAATACTTTGTTATATAAGAAACAATGAAATTTGATCTTGATAATTAAATAGGCAAATGGTTTCGGATTGAATTGAATTTTTGCAAGGATGATCTATGAATCGAGACTAACAAAATAGACGGTTCGGATCGTTGAAATTTGATGTGGAGTGGGTCCCACACCTAATCCCCATTTTTTGAAAAAAATGGGGATCCCTTTGCATAAGGGTTTTGTATATATATATATATATATATATATATATAGGAATCCTTTCACAAGAGGGATCCTCATTTTTCTAAAAAAATAAAATGGGGACACCCTCTTGACCGTTGGATTTGACTTTAATGAAATTGTGTGGTTGAGATTGTGTGGCCTGTGTTTTAATGACCACACAATTTCATTAAAGTCAATCCAACGGTCAAGAGGGTGTCACCATTTTTTTAGAAAAATGGGGATCCCTCTTGGTAAGGGGTCTGGATATATATATATATATATATATATATATATATATATTAGGTATTATAATAGTTTTGAGGTTCCGTGAGGCTATCGCCTAGGCAACGCTATTCATGAAACGCCTTGCCTTCGCCTTCACCTTTTAAAACATTGGTATTGGCTAGTGGATTTCTACTTTGTAATTTGGTAAGAGAAAAGACTGCAGAGTTATTTAAGCAGCAATGAAAAGGGCAGTATTTGATTATCGAAAAATGAACATAGGAATGGGTTTGGAAATAAAAAAAATTAACGAAATGCATAGGGAGTTAAGGAAAGTAGAAAGAGTTGAAAATTGTTAAGGAAGACTGTCCATGGTAATGGACAGTACAAGATTCATTTCACCGAATCGAATGTAATCGATGCTTATATAAATGTTCAACCTTAAGTGCTGTAGTGAAATTTCCATTAGTCAAATCTGTATTTGCATTGTTTTGTAGTCCAAAAGTAAATATTTAATTTTTGTGATTTTGGGAAAAGGAAAGTTCTTTTTTCTTCATTTATTTTAATATGTAGTAATATTATTTTCCTCCTGCTGCCTTGCTTACTTGGAATTATTTCTATTTTCTATTCTGTTTTTGGAAAAAGAATGCATCAGCCGAAACATCTGAAGCACCTGATCCAAAATCGGTTGCCAATGGAGAATTTAAGCGGAAGCTTGAGTACTTTGTAAGTTGAATAATTTCCATTTTTTTCTTCACCAAATATGGCTGCATTTTCCGTTTTTAGCTTTGCAATGGTCTTTATTCTATTTCTATGTATTTGCAGCAATTCAAAGTGGGGCAAGCTGTTGGTGCACTCAAACCTTACTTAAACCCTGAAAGCGCTGATAGTGCCGTTGCCGCAATCCAAGAATTAGAAGGGCTTGCAACCATGGACATAAGCGCCCCATTAGATATTCAAGCTCAGCAGCCGCCAGTGCTCCAAAGTTGAGAAAGCCTTGCTCTGTCGTGTACCCGTTAGAGAAAATGAAGAGCACATAAGAGGTAAATTAAGGGTCTGTAAAGCGAATAGGAGGTTAGCGTAACTAACTGTCTTCATTGGTAGAGATGACGACCTTGTCCATTAAGTTAAGTTTGTTGTTGTTGTGCAATTTTAGAATGACCCATGACTCATTTTGCGTACTTTCGACTTTGGGATTTCAATTCAATTTGAGAAATATTTGATCATATCTTTGATTTACTCGTTTACATGAATTCAAGTTATGGCAGTGTGGAATGTCTGCATGGTTTGCAGAGGTATAATTACACCTTGGAGTAGTTATAGCACACAGAGAGAGAGTGAGAGAGTGAGAGAGCGAGCGAGCGAGCTTGTTTTGGTGAGCTATAAGTTAGACTTGGATGTGTCTCAGAGAGAGAGAGAGAGAGAGAGAGAGTGAGCTTGTTTTGGTGAGCTATAAGTTGACTTAGTATACGAGTGAGAGACATCTTGTATTCGTTGAGCTATAAGTTTGACTTAATTTTTAGACACGTCTTGTATGCAGTGAGCTATAAGTTGACTTAGTATGAGAGAGAGAGAGAGAGAGAGAGAGAGAGAGAGAGACACGGACACGGACGCGGAGAAGGGTTGCACCAAAAGAAAGGCTGTCAAATAAGAGAAACAAAAGATGGAGCTGTTCCCTTGGAGTCTATTGGTCTGCCCTTGGTTTTCTTTCTGTAAGGACGCAGAAGTTCTGTTGGTTTTGCACATGTTTGTTGTAACATAATCGCGGTGAGTGACGATGCGAACTGGTTTGGTGTTACTTTTAGGAGACGTGGGGAAATTTGAGTTTAGATGGTAGTGAGAGGTGAGATAGGGACAAGGAACGTGACGAGAGAGATACTAACGAGGGAATATATCCCCCGGTGATTTGCCTAGCTAGGTTATGAATGCAACGTCTGGCAGTTTGGAAATACACTTGCCATCGCCACCGCCACCACCATTACCACCATCGTATCGTCATCATGGGACCTGTTGCAGGCGTGGTATTGCAAACTTTAATATAGCCGTAAGCATGGCATGGATTTGGCTTGATCGTTGACTTCAGTAGGCTAGAGCTTGACATGGACTTTGGGATGCTTTGGTTTGTGTATACAATCATTATAGAGTCAGATTATATTTTGCTATGCTTCCCGAACTTCACTTTAATCTCACTTTGTTCTCTATAACTCATTTTTCGCTTCACTTTGCCTATTTCTGTTAATTCCGTAAAAAAAAAATTGTTACCTGCTGACATGGCATAAGCGAGGCCCATTTATTGCCGTTTTGATGTCGTATCATTGCCATGTGTAAAAAAAAAATATTACAGTAACATAAAAACTTAAAATAAAATAAAAAAGGAAACCAAACTCTGGGTGAATACGTGGCAAACATGTGATCAAAGTGGGCTTCACTCATGCCATGTAAGAAATTTAACATTTTTATTGGCGGAGCTAACAGAATTAACTAAAACGAGGCGAAAATTGAGTTCTTGAACGCAAATTAAGTTTTAGAAGTCAAAATAAGGTTAAAGTGAAGTTTTAGCAGGGAGCATAGCAAAAGAGGCTTAAGAGTACGTAATCCAACTTATTACTTAATTTATCATAAGGAGCTTGTAGCTTAATCGCTTAAGCGGCTTTAAAATATTTAGTTCTGCACTCGAGATTTTATTTTTGAACACCCCGCCCCCGGTACGTCAATATACTTATGTCTTATAAAATGCCGGGTCTAATTTAGTTTGACCATTTTATTAGGGCTTGGTTCGTAAGATCAAACTTGCAATATAATCAGATTGGGGGTTCGAAAATGAGCTTGCCCAATTTAAGGATTGCAATATAATCATTATTTTTTTATCTTTATTTAAAAAAATACATTCGATTTGGAGTTTAGTTATTCATATGAGTTAAAGAAATTGACGGTATATCGTGAAAATGTTATTGTTACTACAACTGTTAATTTGCTTGGCACATATGCAGGTCTAAACAGTCTCAAAATCAAATGATTTTTTCTCAATTTATGTAGAATGAGGAAAAAAGGTCCATCTTATTCTAGTCTTCAGGAATTTTGCACATAAGGCCATCTCCAGTCAAGTGCTATGTGTCACTTTTAGTTCGATTCGAGGAAAATTCGACTAACATGTGCATCTCAAGCAAAAGTAGAGGATAAATTTTTCATTGTAACGAGAACACGGGTGGTACACCATATGGATTTATGTAAGTGGTAGGAAATTTTATTTTTTAAGTTATTAACTTTTTAACACACAAATCTCATCATTTGTATAATGACACGTAATGTATTATCTCGTGTGTCGGTCACATTGAAAAATCTCTCAAAACAGAGAAATTAGCCCGGTATAATTGAAAAGTGAAATTTAGCCCTACAATTTTTTTTTCAAATATTAGTTTTTGTAAAGATAAGACATAACTAAAAGCTTCGTTTAGTCCTCTAAACAAAAGATGACCTAAAAACTGCCATAAAGTGACCCACTGGTCCTCCACCACCTCCACCTCCACCTCCACCTCCACCTCCACCTCCATCTTCCACCGATATGAGCAATTGTAGTCTACGCGCTGCCCACGGTCCAATCAGTCATGAAATTGGGAACTCCACTTCCAGCTCAGCTCCTTTACAACTGGATAATGCCAGAATGGCGACTCTACAACGCATTCCAAGCAAACCCAAATTCCATGCGCCTCCAAAAGTCCACAACGATTTTTTATTTTTATTTTTGTATTCATAAGGCTATAACGCAATTAATATAACTAGAACACGACAACTAACATTATATAAATGATAAATTTTTCCTTTTTACGACTATTAGGAGGATTTATTGTATTATTGATATTTCTTCATCATGTGTTATGATATATTTTAATCTAATTTTGTATTAATTAAAGGGAGATTTAACGAAAAATCAGCGGTACTGTTTACTTTAACTAAAAATCATATTTTTACACTAAAAAGTCAAACCTGATACTATTCACTTTACCCTTTATTTTGTCATTATCGTTAAAACTCAAAATTTTCAAACTATTTTTATTAGTTTTCCTTTAATTTAAATTATAACTTGATAAATACGTGATACGAATAAAATACATAAATCCGAATACAACTTATTGCCACAGGTAAGCGGATACCAAATTTTCGCTTTTAAAACAACAAGAAACAATAATTATACTTTTTTGAATTAAAAGCTTGGACATATACGACAAGCAAAGCCGCCCACGAACCAATCTTGACTTTCCGTCCATTCCCACACGAGTTTGGGACCTTGACGTTTTCCTTTATGCCTAGATCATGCCAAAAAAAATTGTTTTTTTATAACTGAAATGCTAAGGAGACTCTCAGTTAAAAAAATGGCGGAAAATCTATGAAAAGTTCAATTTTTAAAGAAGTCTCTTTAGCATTGGGAAGTGTTATTGACACTCCAAAAATCTCATTCTACACTCCTCACAAGTGTATTTTTCTTTCCAAATATAGAAAGTTTGGAGTGTACAATGAGATTTTTGGAATGCCAATAACAATTCTCTTAGCATTTCTCTTTTTATAAATACAAACGATATCTTTCAATAATTTACGTTAGGGTTGGTAATTTCTTGCATGACTTGTTAACCCGATATGAAACAACATGAAAATAATAGATTTCAGATCAACTTGTTAACGAGTTAAGTCTTTATCTGGTCACCTGTTAAAAACCCGTTAACGTTTCGGGTCATTATTTAGTCACACATTAAGAATCCGTTAAAATAACGGGTATGACACTTAAAAGATATGAACATGACCTGTTTGCCAAGTCTAGACATTAAGCATGATAATTTTTTGCAAACTCATTAACTCGATACGAAACGACCCACTAACAAGTCGGTTCGTTATAGGGTCACCTGTTAAGAACTTTAAACACAATAAATTAAAAAGAAATATCTCATGCCTCAACCATCAGAGCAGTCCATCACTTAAAAAAAAAAAAAAAAAAAAAAAAAAAAGCTAAATACATTCTCTCGCTCATCGTATTAAACTATAAATGACAGTCTAGGTTTTGTCCTAGATAGAACCTTTGGTTAATCATATTCTGATGTGCATGTGATGTTGGTGGCTTTCACGGTAGAATTTCCAACGGCGTTTAACTAATACCGGCATTTGAATTGTTTTGACATGTTAATCTAAATAATTTGAGAGAAAATCCTGTCACCATTAATTCTATGCCAAAAGTAAAAAACAAAACAAAATGTATTTAATATGGTTATATATTAGTGTCTTCATTTGCTCATTTTCCTTGGTGTTATCACTCTCAAACTTTCAAGCAATAGGCTACATCGCAAACGAGCTTTTTATTTTATGATGGTGCTATTCACATACCTTTTAATACTTCTCATACATTCACCTTAATTTTCGGCTGTCATGCCGATTGACTTGAAGAAAATCAAATGACATAAGTTAACAAGAAATGTGTGAAAAGTAAAAATAGATGAGTAGATAGCACTTATCTGATTTTATTATGTATATTATATTTTATGAAGCCATCATATTCATTATTTACCGCCACTTTTTATTTGGTTTAGTCTAACGACCGTTTGATGCTAGTTTTCATTTTCACTGGTTTTCAACTTAAAATCATTAAGCATTGTTATTATAGTCTAAAGATCAATGACAAATCCAAACTTATAATGGAACACGTCATAGAACCCAATCTTATAGCCAGACCACAATTTGTGATAGCTAATTAACTGCATAATTTTCATATTTGCTACCCTAATGCTTACATAATTACAAAAATATTAAAAAAAATGTTGCAGTCCGTTGACATCAAATAAGAATATGATGACTGGACAACAGTGCGCTTGACCGGTTGATGATTGATCAATCATTTTCCCTTCTTCTTCAAGTATGTTTGTAGAAAATTAATTAATCAATGGCGTGGAGAGTGGAAGAAATAGAACTAACATGTAACTCGCCATCTTCTTTTTTTCTCCTTAATTTCTTATATGAATATATAAATATATATATATAAAGAGAGAGAGATTCATCATAGCATTTATATGGTTCACCTACATGGTTTTAGAACTTGGCCAATCGTGTTTAAGTCAATCACTATTCTTAGTGAGTAATTAGTTGCTAGCTAGGGTTTCCATCGTCGTAAATGAATAAAGGTATGTAACAAAAAAAATAAGAAATACAATTAGCAATAAAAGAATATATATTGTTTAGTTTATTTTTTATTTTTTATATTTTATAAAAATGAATCAACTGGTGGTTTTGACATGACATTCCATCTTTTTGTGGGTCGGTTAAGAGTAAGACTCACAGAGGCATTTCAGTCTCCCAAGATAGTTATCGTGTGATTCATTGGCAACAGAGATCAAACCCAGTAAATACTATTTTTTAACGCAAGTGGCCCTTTTCCACAATGGTAGAAAGGTGTTGTGCCCTTGCATGATGACGTGGGTTCAAACCCCATTAGTGGCTAATATAACACTTAACTTATTAACGTTATCGTTTCACTAAAAAAAAAATACTATTTTTTAACATAGCAAAAACTTTTGGTATATTCTCTTGCATGCATGCAATTGCAAGACATGGAGAATAAATCCACTTTTGAACATAGCAAAAAGGGGTCAAACCAACATTCTCATTTCCAAGTAAGAAAAAAATTTGGGATCAAAATAAATTAGTAAACTTAATTAAAAAGAGAAAAATAGAATAATTGAGATGAAGAAATTAATTGCTCAAACTTTGCGTACGTGCATGCATGCATGGACCATATGGTCCATGTACACCTCGTGCTAACTTGATATGATTTAACATTTGCATGCAACAAAACCACGAAAAATAAAGCTTAACTTGTGATAGAAAAATGGGTTAGTAAATTATGTGATGTAAAAATTAAACGAGTTTATATTTTCATCAAATTATAGAGGTCGAGAAGCTCCCGCATGATCCCTGGTAATTAGGGCATTTGGAATAGGACAAAAGCAAAAAGGTTCACTCTTTATCTATGTCCGATGACTTTAGTTTTGCTGTCTGATCAACAGCCTTCTCTTTTCGTCATCCTAATGTGGATAAAAAGAAGAATAATAATATCTAAAGCTTAACGCAAAATTGGCTGTAGATTCAAGGGTTACAGCTTGAGAAAATAGACTCCAGCCTCCAGCCTCCAGCCTCCAGCCTCCAGCCAATCATTTTCTCATGAACCAAAAGAACCTTTGAAAGGGTACAATGTGTGAAGTCATTGTCATTTTGATCAAACAATAAAAAGAGAGATAGAGGAAAGAAAAAAAAAACTCGATGCATTTTTAATTATTTAGTAAAGTTGATGTGCATATCCAGAAACATAGATGTCATGCATGGCTAATTTTTTATTTTTTTTTTAAATACAACCGTCTTTTACTGATTTTTGTGTTATAAGACGAATGAATGATGACCTTTACAAAATATTTAATCATACCGGATCCTTAAAGGCATAAAAAACACCAAGAAATAAACCAAAAGAGAAAACTACTCACATCATAACATTTAAAGCAAGACCCAAAACCAAACCCATATAACCTACAATAACAAAAAACCCTAATTTAACCCACAACCCTATACCTAATTGAAGTCGTGCCGCCATCGATTTCTTTGCATATTGCCTGATGTGATAATAAATAGCACACAAATTAAACCCTCTTGTTGACAATTGTAGTAAATATGTAAGTAGGAATTGTTCTAGGCCGGAGATTAGGAGGGATTGCTAATCTACTCAAATTTGACTTGAAAACACAAAACTAAACTTAAAAACACTTAACTAGACTCTAAAGACTCAAAACAAACTAAAAAGACTCAAAACAGCACAAAACAAGCAAACTGACTCAAAACAGACACTAGGGGTTACTTTGAACGAAAATGATCTGATTTTGACGCAAAACACTAAAGGAAACAGATTTGGACATATTCTAACTAAGTTGACTCGACAAAGTAAAAGGAGGATTGGTTTTTGACGAGTTTAAAGTAAAAACAAACAGATTAAAAACACTAAACAAGTTTGGTACGAAATTGGGTGAATTGATGGGTGATAAGCTAGCTAGAGGGTCCTTCTCCACACATGACACATATGCATACGAATCGATTTCCAGTTATTCTTCTAATAAACCATGAATGACAATGCCCCAGATTAACCGTGAACAGCACTAATTAACCCTCAGATTTTCCTAAGTTCATTGAATTGGACATCGCATCGCAACCAAATTATTCTTCTCAAGTTCCCTACATGAACAACATAATAGAGATACATATCAAAGATCATTACGCTCTGTGAAAATCATAAGCATTGACAAGGCATTCGTAACTATGAACAGCATGATACTCCTGCCATGAATTTACTTAACACGATCATGACTAGCGACCTCCACTACTTGCAAATATAAGTTCATAACGTTTAAGTGAAAATCCCTTATATTTTAGCATCAAATTCATGCATGCAAACTAAGCGGGCCCTCTTAATCAACATACAAGAATAAGTTATCAATCAAGCAGTTAAGCAAATTGCATTCACAATTTATGAAATAATAACTGGAAGTAATCAACTCATATCACATATATGTTCATGGTTTTGAATTCTCCTCTAGCTAAAACGAGTTTAGCCTCTCATGTTCGCAATTAAACAAAGATAATTAAATTTAAACATTGAAAACAAAATATGGATTACACCTAGAAACGTTCCAGCAATCCAAGCTTGAATGGCAGGGCATGGCTCAAGGGTCTCCTTCTCCTTCCTTCTTTGCTGCGGTACAAGGGTGTGTGTGATGGATGTGTGGTGCGAATTGTGGTGGAGGATGTGTGGTGCGAATTGTGATGGAGGGTGGATGTGTATTATGGTGAGGGATGGTTAGTATTGTGGTGGTGGATGGTGATGAATGATGCGGCAGAATGAGTTATTTATAGGGCAAGGGAATGCACAACCCTAATTAATTTTGGAGACAGATTTGGACACCAAATCCACAAGGAAAAAGGGTAAATAAATGTCAGAATCCAAGAGGAAAAGGGAAAGAAGGGTGCGGCAGGAAGTGGAGGGAAAAAAGATGGCTTGCTTGCACGGCAAGGAAGGGTTTCTAGAAGGAAAGGTGCGGCTCCCTTTAGGAATGGGATTAGGCCTTCTAGAATAAGGTATTTAAGTGTCCTAATATATTTAGGGATCCTCCTTGCAGCTGGAACCTAGGTGGAGTAGGATTTAGGAAAAGGTTTAGGGACAAAATAAGGAAGTTTGGCAAACATTCCTTCTTTCTTGCTGAGCTTCCTTATCTTCTTTGTCTTGAATTTATTTCCTTTATCTCTTTAGCACATTCCTAGCTTCTTTTGGTCTTCAATTTCGTCCATCCACCTTGCTCTATGCATGTGCTATCCATTCCAAGCCCAAAACTGCTCCAAAATGCACTTTCTTGCCATTTTAGCCCTTTGAACCTACACGAAAATAGCTTAAAACATTATAATGACTAGAAATTAACTACATAAATGCCAAGAAACAAGCTAACTAAGTCGCATAAATATGCTCCTATCATCGCCATAAAGAACTCAAACTTGGTCTAGAATGAACTAGTTAACATAAAGCCAAACAATAGTCTTCATTCACTCGTATTATATAACATATGAACCAGTAAAACGTAGTCATATTTAAGAAGAAAAAAAAATTTGGCATGCATGACATCTATATTTCTATACGAGTAGATCGCAGCAAAGTTGTTCAAATCCCATGATGCATCGAAGTTTAGTGAAAATAAAGATATTAGAGAGAGGATAACATGAGTGGACTTAGCATGAAGACGAAAAAGTCGTCATGGGAAATTCAGATATGGGAATAGCTCAGACCAAATCACTACACAAGAGGATATTATTCACCCGAATAAAGACATAAAGGAAAGGAAAAAAAATAAAATTAGATGGATGGGAGGGGAGAAAGAATAGGCACTCTACCTCCTCTCCTTAAAGGCTAGGGTTTTTTTTTACCAGATCGAGAAGGAGAAGAATGATCAAAAGTGAATGATGATCTTATATATAAAAGAATATTAACATGTACGAATTAGTAAAAACACATTCCAGAAAATGACTCCAAAAAATAACTTATCGGGGTGTGGATTTGAACTTGAAATTATAAGTGGAAAAGCTAGTGGTTGTTAGTAAGTTTGATACTTCGATATTTAGTTGTGGCACATTATGGCTTGTTTGTAAAAAAATAAAAACAAAAACTTCACTAACAGTCTAATATTAGTGTTATGTTTGGAAAACCCCTCCATTACCTAGCTGGGATCCTTTTTCACTCATCCCACGTACTTTTAAATATTAATTGAATCCTTCTAATTTGTACGGACCTAGTAAAATTTGGTCAGTGTTATGATATTCTGAGTGCATACCATGTGAGAGAATATGAAAGTGGAAGAATCTCACATCTGTAAAATAAAAGAAAAATTTTGCGAGGGTTTATAAAAGATTGAGTTACTTCCTATATTACCAATTGATTTTATGGTGGAACCTCAACTTTCTTTATGGTATAAGAGTAAGTTGGTGCACGTTTAAAGCTCAACGGCCACATATGTTCCATGTCCGTTCCGATTTGTGTTGTCCAGTGTATGGTATCAGAACAAGTTGGCACACATGTCAATCCCAATAGTTACGCGTGCTCTACGTCACCCAATTCTTGTTGTCCACCTGTAAGCTTGAAAACTCATCACACATAAAAAGACGCATGAGGATATGAAGATATAAAAATCTTACATCGATAAAAAGAGAAACCATTTACTCTTCCATTGTTCTCGGGGCCATGCTCAAAGCTTGTTATTTTTAATAGAGTAGCTAACCAATCACTTGGGTTTGTTTATTTTCGAGCTATGAGCTTTGAATTTAACTGGTCAACTACATTTTCAAGAGATAATATTACAAAGGTTGTACTTTGTTAATTACCTTTGAAGATTTTATTCTTAATTTATATTGGGAAAAAATTCATACATTACTTTATTCTTTTCCAAATATTGTGACACTTTTAATACGTAGCCTAGCTAGCCTTGTGCTCTTTTGCTGTAAGACTCATAAATCTGAATATAAAAGTGAATTTTGTTCAACTAAATTTGATTTATTTGGTATTTTCCATTGTAGACGTGTGTGCGTGCGCGCATATATGTATATTATAGTATGGTGGAGACTGATTTATAATTGAATGGTAGAGATTGACTAGTTGATGAAAACTACTAAAAGAATTGTTAAAGATTGTATGGTTATTTTTTTTGTGGGAAAATATAAATTGTAAACCCTCTCTCATTTCTATAATCTGTTCAACTTAAAAGATATCAATTCAAGCTTCCATTTCTTTTTAAGACCTCCAACTTTTTCTTCTCTGTTTCACTGTGATTTGGATAGTTTTCATATTTTTTTCAATGTAGTTAATAACTTGAATTTTATATGGGATTATGTATCTATCAAAATATATATATATATATATATAAGCTACTAAATATAATAAGTCAAGGAAATAATTCAATTTATTTTCAAACACGACAAAAAGCCAAAAAAAATAAAAATATGTGTGCTCAACCTACTAGGGCTCATTCCTCCCTAAGATATAGCAAGCTTTATTGTATATGGCCCGCAAATACAATATCTCCCTCCAAAAAACATGAGGTTGTTGAAGATTTAGGGTTGTGAATAAAAGATATAATAATAAATAAAAAAAAGGTTAAAACTCTGTTTACTACCCTCATGTTTCGTGGTTTTCAACATTTGGTACATCAAGTTTTTTTTTGTCCCAGAATCATACCTAAAGTGTTAATTTTGGGACAGTCTCATACATTCGTTAGTCAAACTGTTAAGTCTCCCGTTAAATGATGACGTGACGTCAATGTGGACAATGACTGGGCGCCACGTGTCATCAAGGGGTCCACGTGGAATTTTTTTTCCTTCTTCTTCTTCTTCTTCCTTTCTTCCTCCCCCAAGCCTCGCTTCCTTCTTCACTGCAACCCGCACCCTCCCCCAGCATTTTTAACCCTCGCTTCCTTCTTCACTGCAACCCGCACCCTCCCCCAGTATTTTTTTTCCTCTCTCTTCTTCTTCTTCTTCTTCTTCTTCCTCCCCCAACCCTCCCTTCCTTATTCTCTACAACCCGCACATTCCCCCAACATTTTTCTTCTTCCCCCAACCCTTTCTTCCTTCTTCCCTGCCTTCTTCCCTGCAACCCGCACCCTCCCCCCAGCATTTTTTTTTCCTCTCTCTCTATCTCTTCTTCTTCTTTTTCTTCCTTTCTTCCTCCCCCAACCATCATCTTCATCTTCTTCTTCTTCTTCCCTGAAACCCGCACCCTCCCCCCAGCTTTTTTTTTTCCTCTCTATCTTCTTCTTCCTTTCTTCCTCCCCCAACCCTCCCTTCCTTCTTCCCTGCAACCCGCACCCTCCCCCAGCCTTCCTTCACCACCAGCCTCCCCCAACCTTCCCCCACCTTCCTTCTTCCCTCTGTAATTTCTTCCCTATCCCCATCTCTCTCTAAAATCACTACAAGCCTAACCTATGTGGATATTTCTCCTCCTACCATAATTTCTTCCCCATTCCCCTCTTTAAAATCCCTCTCTGCAACCTGCAATCTGCCATCTCTGCGACGATGACAATGACCAACCCGGGTTTTTTGGGTTCGAGTCCACAACGTACCGATTGGAGAAGGTTTTTCCGGTTTATGCATTGGGGATTTCGAAGAGAGGGGGATGGGGAAGAAATTACAGAGGGAAGAAGGAAGGTGGGGGAAGGTTGGGGAGACTGGTGGTGAAGGAAGGCTGGGGGGAGGGTGCGAGTTGCAGGGAAGAAGGAAGGGAGGGTTGGGGGAGGAAGAAAGGAAGAAGAAGAAGAAGAGAAAGAGGGAAAAAAAATTCACGTGGACCCCTTAATGACACATAGCGCCCAGTCATTGTCCACATGGGCGTCACGTCATCATTTTACGGGAGACTTAACAGTTTGACTAACGGATGTATGAGACTGCCCCAAAATTAACACTTTAGGTATGACTCTAGGACGAAAAAAAACTTGATGTACCAAATGTTGAAAACCACGAAACATGAGGGTAGTAAACAGAGTTTAACAAAAAAAAAAAAGAACAAAGATGAGGTTGCGGGTTGAAATTATTAGGATAATTATTTAGAGAAAATATTTTATTGGAGAAAAAAAATACACGAAATAATTTCGAACACTGAAAAAATTCAGTTGAACAAGTAGCACAATGGAATTTCCACAACAACAAAAAAATATCTAATGAGAGCCCATTATGTGAAATTTACATATTTTTGTTTTTAAACGTATCTGATGAGAGCCCGCATGTTTATTAATTTGTAATTAGAATTAAAAATTAAAGTTATATTCCGTTTATTTACATGTTTACTAGCCATGGATGGTCAAGTGATACCATTACAAAAATAAGAAATTCAAATTTTCTTTTAAGTTTATACAAGCAATATTAAGGGAGAGAAATCGAATTTGGTACCTTGCGGTGCAAAGGTGAATCATTTAACTCTTAATTTTGACGGAATTGGACTCTTTAGGAGAGATATTATTAGAACATGGATAATACTTGTATCCCCTGATGCAGGGATGCACATATCTCTCATTTGCGAATACTCTTGACCGGATAAAATCAACGATCAGAACCGTTCAACTTATTTCCGATTGAAATAATTTTTTGTAGAGATGATCTTCAAATGAAGACTAAGAAATACAACATCATTTTAGTAATCAAATTGGTTTTCATTTTGATTGAAGTGAATTAGTAAATAACTTATAGTATAATGTTATGGAAGCCAAATTTGCAAACCTAATTATGTGTCACACCAATAGAAAATAAGCACGTTAATCAATATTTAAGTAATAATCCAATCATCAACATCCACATAATTTAGTTTACAAAAATTGATTTCCCTAGTTTTTGATAAAATCAAGGGAATTGTTATTGACACTTCAAAATTCTCATTTTGCACTCCGAACTTTCTATATTTAGAAAGAAATACTTGTGAGTAATGCAAATGAAAATTTTAAAGTGCTAATAACAGTTCTCATAATCAATATGATACTTTCTAATATGCATGGAGAGAAGTCAGAGCATCTCTAAAGGAGAAGTCAGAGCATCTCTAAAGGAGATGCCAAAATGTACACATCGTATATAATAGTAAAAAAAAATACCACACTAATATTCTCCAACCGAAGTGCCAAATCCTATGTGGCGATGACATGTATTGGCAGCAACAGAGGTTTCTGTCAAATTTGACATCAACTTCAAATGTTTTTTTTATATTAATTATTATATGTATTTTATTAATTTTTAATTAGTTTAATCATTTATTATAATTAATGTTGAGTTGTCCTTTATTAAAATTTAATTAGTCTAATAATTTATTTTATAAAATAATAATTTAATTTGACAAATCGGTTGAAGAATAAAATTTTAAAAGATGTCAAAATGCCATATAAGCTATCAAAATTTGACATTTCCTTTGAATATGGTCTTAGAACTCAGGTGCATAGAACGAGTACATCCATTCCATCTAACGTGGCAATGCTAATGTTTATCCGAGACAATTTAGTATGCAATTTCAACGAGAATTTGGTGAACTCAATCTCGTAAATTAAAATTATACAAACATGTTACATGTCATATAATGGTGTTTATCCCCAAGTCTGCAGTTAGGAACTTGGGAGTTGGGAGTGGTTTTTTTCTTACTTGCAGTTCAAGTGAGTTTTGTCCATTAGCTCCAAAAGTGACGTTTAATCATAACGGACAAGACCTTTATTTTGCTCGGAATAGCAAATACTTGGAACTTGTCCAAACTTTTTCTCACTTTCAGTTTTTTTTTTTTTTTATTCCCTAAATCGTACTTGCAGTTTAACTTTACCATACATCTTCCAACTCATGCCAATTCATTTCCCACCACGACCCCTTAGATTTTTGGTACTTCGAATTTCCCAACAGAATGACTGAATTAGTGAACCAGTTTTATACACAAATACATGCATCTATAGAGAGGGAAAGAGGAGAAAGAGGAGAAAGCAACTGGATGTGTTTGTGTTTCCCACCAGTTTAACCTTTTTGTGCGACTGAATAATCCTTGAAAAGCTTCTTCTTCTTTTTCTCTTTCTCTCTCCTCTCCTCTCCTCAAGTGGGTCATTCTCTTCGAGGTCTTACTCTCCCACTTGCTGGTCTTTTGCTGTCTTCTGCCTCTGCTACTTGCTCCCTTTTTTTCTCTTTTATTTTTCTTTCTATTTTTTTTCAAACTCCATACCAATACCAATACCCTGCTCTCCCTTTTCTATGCTTTTTTTCTGTTTCTGAATACAGAAGAAGAAGATCCATTTCTCCCAGCTGGGAGTTTCTGCTTTCTGAAAAGTTTTGCTTCTTGGAGGAGGTAACATGGATGGATCAAAGTTTTGATATTTGATTGATACAATCCTGTTGTGTTTTGCTGTTTTGGGTATTTGTTTCTGGGGTGAACTTGATATCCAATACTGGGGTTTTGTTTCTCTGTGGAAAAGCACTTTCAATTGGAAAGCACCTTCAATCTAGGCATCTGGGGTTTTCCTGATATTGGTAAAGGTTGAAACTTTACTGGGTATTGCTTGGAATGGTGGTTTCTGGATTTTGGATATGATTGGGGGGGTTTTGACCCTTTGAAGGGCTCTGTTAAGTGCTTCTGCAAAAAGAGCTTTTTGGATTGCTTTCCGGCTTGTGGTGATTTAGTGCGTAGGATTTCATGCTTGGTCCAAGACAATGGAGATGCTTATGGCCAGATTTTTATTTCTTTGGCATTCGGTTTTGTTGTGACTCATGAAAACAATATGAAGAACCTTATTAAGAAACTGCATAACATGTCCAACCAATCAAAAGATTCAGAAGGGTCTGCAGCTTCATCAAGGGGCAGTAAGTCCATTAGCAAGTCGTCCTCTGAAAGGGAAAAGCTTTCGCACTCAAGGTCCCATCCGGGTTCTGAGCATAAACCCTTTTCGGGGATTTCGGGTTGGTTGAATTCAGTTGGCAATAGGCATACCCCTAGTCCCCCATCATCTTCAAGTGTCAATAGGGCCGAGAGAATGGAGCAGCCACCTGATGCAGCTGTTAGTGGGAGTGGTTTAGATGTTGTTTCCGATACAGGTAGGCGCGATTCGGGGTCTAGTACCTCAAGGGATGCTGATATAACAGAAGAGTATCAGATTCAATTGGCTTTGGAATTGAGTGCTAGGGAAGATCCAGAGGCAGTTCAGATTGAGGCTGTTAAGCAGATTAGCTTGGGGTCTAGTGCTCCTGATAATACTCCAGCTGAAGTTATAGCATACCGCTATTGGGTACGTTTCTTTTCGTGTACTTTCTGATTGAATTTCGGTTGACTTACTGTTCATTATCTTCAAATGCAATCAAACTAGACCGAACGGTGATCAACATCCTTTCATTTAATTTAAACTTGGAATTTGTTTCGTTTGTCAACTTTCTGCTTATTATAGTATGTTAATGATATGGCAGCTTGAAACTAAACGAAAGTTCGCTTGTCTTATGTAATTAGATGATAGTATTCTAAGTACTAGGCTTTAGTTACCTTTGTTGCCAAAAGTGTAAAAAAAAATTTGTGCGGAAAGATATTGGTGACAACATTATTGCTCCTGTGATCCTTGCCTCTTCAATACCTGTGATGAATGAGACACCGGACACCTTTTATTGATAACCTGCTGGCAGTTTAAACAATGTTGTTGAAAGTCATCATCAACGGTGCTGTGTATCATCTGCAACTACTTGTGTCAAAGCACGAGTAGTGAATATACAAAATCTATACCTGCACAAAAATTGGGAAGGGAAGTTGGTGAAGGGTGGGTGGGACTTCTACATTTTGAGAAGGAATAAATAGTTTCCTAGCGTCAGGAACAACCGCCAAAAACTGTAGTATTTCTGTCCTGCTGCTCATCAACATGGCTATGAAAATTTAACCCTTCAACCTAGAAGCTCACGTCTGTGTTCTATGTTATGTTTTCACTAGCAGCATGTAGTGATTCTTAAATTTAATTTGTCTCTTCAGTTTTGTAATGTTTAATTATTTTTTGTAACCTGTCTCATATCGTAGATTTATCCATTCTCACAGAATTACAATGCTCTTAGCTATGATGACAAGGTTGTGGATGGGTTCTATGATCTGTATGGAATATTGACGGAGTCAACCTCAGAAAGAATGCCTTCCCTTGTTGATCTGCAAGGAGCACCTTTGTCAGATAGTGTCACCTGGGAAGCAGTTTTGGTCAATCGAGCTGCCGATGCAAATTTGTTGAAACTTGAACAGGTGGCCCTAGAAATGGCTGTAAAGTCAAGTTCAGATCCTCTGGTTTTTCTAAACAGCAATCTGGTGCGAGAACTTGCTCTTTTAGTTGCTGACTACATGGGTGGACCAGTTGCGAATCCTAAAAACATGTTGAGAGAATGGCAAAATCTTAGTTACAGTTTGAAAGCAAACATTGGTAGCATGGTTTTGCCACTGGGTTCTCTGAGGATTGGATTAGCTCGACATCGTGCATTGTTGTTCAAGGTACTTGCTCTCTACAGTGGCATGTATGCTTTGTTCCATTATTTATATCATGGTCTTCCATTACTGGTTGCTTATCACTCACCTTTTATGTTGGTAACTAGGTTTTGGCCGATAGTGTGAGCATCCCATGCCGGTTGGTGAAAGGACAACAATACACGGGGTCCTGTGATGTTGCAATGAACTTTGTAAAAATTGATGATAGGTAACTCTTTCTTACAAGTTTGTTACCTTTACTGAAGACACTTGATTACATGGTGTTTTTGCTTTTTGTTTTCCATGCCTTAAGAAATGATTCTACACGCATATATAAGGTATTTTTGACGTGTTAATTGTCAAATGTTGCCGCAAATGCTCTCAGGCCATTAAAGTGTGTATCTTTATGATTTTCTCATTTGAAGTTCCACAATCGTATTCTGTTTTTAAGATATGTACAATGTGAATTTCAGGGAGTATATTGTTGATCTGATGGCAGACCCCGGCACACTTATTCCATCTGATGCAGCTGGATCACATATAGAATATGATGAATCTTACTTTTCCGCCAGTCCTTTGTCTAGAGACATTGATTCCTCTCATGTTGCTTCTTCCAGTACTGGAGTTGGGAGTTCGTATGAAGAACATTCGGACTTTGGAACATTAGAGAAGAAATCCAGGTTAAGAAATTTTGCTTCTTCCACAAGGGGTTCCGAAGAGAGAGAAAAACCAATTTCTCGTGCAAATTTACCCAGACCAACTGAATGCGAGGAACAACCCAAGATGCCTTCGGATGAATTTAGATATGCCTCTGACGTAGAAAAGATGCTGGTGCAGGAACTTCCAGGAAAGCCAAATTATCCTTATGCGCATGCAAGATCCCCTTCATGGACTGAAGGTGTTAGCTCTCCAGCCGTTCATAAAAAGAAGGTTAAGGACGTTTCCAAATACATGATTGTGGCGGCCAAGGAGAATCCAAATCTAGCTCAAAAGCTTCATGATGTTTTACTTGAAAGTGGAGTTGTTGCTCCCCCGAACCTGTTTAGGGAAATATATCCGGAGGAGTTAGATGTGTCAACAGTTGAGACCAAGCGCCAGGCAGAAGATAAGAGCGAACATAAAGAAAGGTTTGGAACACAAAAAGCTAAAAGTCAAGATGATAAAAGGCCAGCTCACTCTCTGCCTCCTTTGCCTCAGCAAAGGGTGAATCTTAAAGCTGGTACTTCTGGTCAACTGGAGATTCTTAAGGCAGTGGAAGGTTTAGGGGTCAGCCTTCCACTTGATACGAGGGAAGTAACCGGCCAGAATATCTCATCACAGTCTGAAGCATCTCCAGTTAAACATACAAAGAGTGTCCCTGTTGCTGCAGCAGCAGCGGCCGCAGCAGCTGTTGTTGCATCGTCTATGGTAGTTGCTGCAGCAAAGTCAAGTACTGACCCAACTCTCGAACTTCCTGTGGCGGCTGCTGCCACTGCTACTGCTACTGCTGCAGCTGTGGTTGCAACAACTGCAGCTGTCAATAAGCAATATGAGCAGGGTATGAGAAGTGATGGAGATGCAGAAAGTGGTGGTTTTGAACCAAGGGGCAGTGGTGGCCGTGAACATGATGCTTTGGGAGTTAGTTCAGAAGGCGAGCAAACATCAGATCAATCGGCAGGTAATGAAAGCACTAGATCTGACGTCACAATTGATGATGTTGCAGACTGCGAGATTCCCTTTGAGGATATCACCGTGGGTGAACGTATTGGACTTGGTACTGACCTCTGCATTATGCTATAAATGTTCTACTTCTCGTATCTAAACAAAACTAGTCTAAATGGTGTTCCGTCTCAATACTCAAATTCTAATTTCTCATGTTCATACACCTTGTATACTGCAGGATCGTATGGGGAGGTCTATCATGGAGACTGGCATGGGACTGTAAGTTTTCAGATGCTATTCCTAAAAGTTGAGCCATTGTATTGTCTGCACGCATTGTGGCATTTTGAGTATTTTTTGTTATTTGGTTTTACAGGAGGTTGCTGTGAAGAGGTTTCTAGACCAAAACTTTTTGGGCGAATCGCTTGATGAATTCAGAAGTGAGGTACAAGCTTCGACCTTCACCCATTTCATGAACTTTTTCGTGTTCGATCATTTTATGGCATCAATGCATGCTATCTCCTTCCTAGCTGGGGAGAGGGAGAGAAGGGGAAGGGGGGGGGGGGGGGGGGGGGGGGGTACAGTACTAAACCTAAGAATTAGTTGCACCATTTATATAAATGTAGTTAAAACTTTGCAGGGACCACCATGGTTCGGTTATCGCTTTAGGTGTTCTAGATTCGTGTAGTTATAGTGAATGAAGTAAGGAGTTCTCTCTCTCTCCCTAGAGTAACATTGTATCCTTCTATGTACTTAGGCAGCGTTTGGTTGCTGGAATAAACATTAGAACGGTATGGAATCACAATTGCATTGGAATGGAATCGATGTTTAGGAAGTTAGAGGGTAAAGTAGAAATATTTTCCATGTTTAATGTGCTTTCCAGAATCTTTCCTTCAAATATTGAAGTTAATCTTTTATTCGTAAAATTTGAAGGTTCGGATAATGAAAAGACTCAGGCATCCTAATGTTGTTCTCTTCATGGGTGCAATAACTCGCCCTCCAAATCTTTCCATTGTTACAGAATTTCTTCCAAGGTATTCCAGAAATTTCATTCTCTTTTTATGAAATAGTTACTTTCGAGTGTCTTTTACGGAATTCTACTTGTTTCATAGATATTGTCGTAACTAATAGTTCTTGATTCTTAATTCTACACAAGTACAAGGAGCTTCTTTGCCTTAAGAAAACAACCATTTTGTCTCCTTGAAAACGCAAGTACCATTCACAAGGATTGGATTTTATTGTAGTTTATTTTTAACTATTACCCTCAGTTTCTTAGAAATATATAATATTGATCTTCATTTGGCGTCGTAGTCTGGCTGAAACAAAACGCAGCACTGATTTTGTGTTTTTTGAATTATCGAATTTCGTTGTTTTGACCTTGGTCTATATATTTATGCATATAAGAAGTTAAGAACTGCATTGTGTTGATTTGGTTAATTATATTCATGCGTTATTAATATGTCATATTTTGCAGAGGTAGTTTATACAGGTTATTACACCGGCCTAACAATCAATTGGATGAGCGAAGGCGCTTGAGGATGGCTTTTGATGCGGTAATATTCTCTCATTCTTTCCGTTATTCCAGTATGAGCCAACAATCATGTATTGTAATTGATATCTTCATCTAGCTTAACTTTGTTTTATCAATGATCAAATCTTCAGGCTCGCGGAATGAATTACTTGCATAACTGCACTCCAGTAATTGTACACCGTGATTTGAAGTCTCCAAATCTTCTTGTCGACAAGAATTGGGTTGTGAAGGTGTGTTTCTTATCTCTTTGGTGATATTCCTGTACACATATAATGTATGGGTAGGATGTGAAGTTTGCTGCTTGTTATTAGGTCTGCGATTTTGGATTATCACGAATGAAGAACAGCACATTTCTCTCATCAAGGTCGACTGCAGGGACGGTAAAGCCTACTCGATAACTTCTCATTCTCATGTTGCATATATTTGATTCATTAAATCTTGAAAACTATGTCTTCAGGCTGAATGGATGGCTCCGGAAGTGCTACGAAATGAACCTTCCGATGAAAAGTATGTGTACTCCCCACCAAATGTTGTATTATATGTAACTTTTGTTTCCGTGGTTGGAGTTTTACTGATATATAAAATTTGGTTTACTGTGCAGATGCGATGTTTTTAGCTACGGTGTCATATTATGGGAGCTCTCTACGATGCAACAGCCATGGGGGGGAATGAACCCAATGCAAGTTGTTGGTGCAGTTGGATTTCAACATCGCCGTCTTGATATTCCAGATAATATAGATCCTGCAGTTGCAGATCTCATTAGAAAATGCTGGCAAACGTGAGTATGCTTCGGTATCTATTTTTCTTGTTTTATTTTTGTAATTATAGTCTATCATTTGTAAATAAATTCAAATGTGTATTTAGGAAGATGAACAAACCTTACATTTGACCTAATTAACATTGCAGAGATCCAAAATTGAGACCGTCGTTTGCTGAGATCATGGCTACTCTGAAACTGTTGCAGAAGCCGATAAGTAGAAGTGCACAGACCTAGTGCACAAGTGGGCAGTGGCCATGGGAAGGTTCAGCCATCCTGCGTCGGAGAATCCCCAGCCGGCTGGCTGAAACAGTGAATATCGGCTTGTTTGACAGCCAAAATATGGATGAAGGCAAGTTGTACATTTGATTGGAACAACTTCTGAGAAAGAGATTGAAGATCATGACCTAACATATACTCCAATTTGAAAATTTTCATTATCCTTTTTAATTTTTCGGTTTCCTCCTCATTTCTGTTTTCCCAACAGGCCGGCCATTTGCAAGGTTGTGTATTTGTTTGTAAAGAATTCATTGGCAATTGTTGTAATCAATGTTTTGATTTCCGGTGTCCGTTGATCGGAAGAGTATCTTGTTGCCTGAACCTTAAGGTGAAAAGGCAATAGTTCTTAATGCAAATGGAGTACTATTGACGGTTTGACATACAGAATCCGATATACAAAAGAATAATGTCATTTCTACTACATTTAGCGGCCGCATTGCTTATTCCTCTCTAATAAAGATGAACCGCACATGTGTTTATAAGATTCACCTGTATTAGTGAGGCGGTCAACAATGTCAAGGACCCCAAAAAGGGTAGGCTTGTGGGACAATAGAAAGAAGAGGAACCCACCCTTTTAATTTTCCATCATATACATGGATAAGGTAGGGACCAGGACCTACTTAATGGAAGAAAGTTTTTGGTTCCACATTTTTCACTTGGCAGCTCAATCAACATTTTTATCTTCTTAGAAATGGCCTCCTTCTCTGGTTCTTCTTCACCATTTATCTCCCACTCTCTAACAAGACCAAACCACTTCTCTCCTTGTTCATCACAAACGCCGCCACCTCCGCCCCAAAATCTGCCTTCACAACCGCCTCATTCTCCGACGCCAATTCAGCAGTTCAGCACAAGTTCATCGGAGCAGCCGCTGACGCCGGTAAAAACAGAGCAGCAAAAGCCTTCCAAGACCAAAACCAAGGCAGACTCCACAGACTGGATAGCTTCCACCTTGACAAGGAGGTTTGGGATTGGCGCTGGCCTTGCTTGGGCTGGCTTTCTCACAGTTGGTGTTGTCTCTGAGCAAATTAAGACCCGCCTTGAAGTCTCCCAACAAGAAACAAATACAAGGTTTGCAAATATACATATACATATATCCAAATTATATATTTATATTTTTTGATAATTATATATTTGTGCAGAAACGTTGAGAAAGAAGAAGAGGTGGTGTTATCTAATGGAATAAGGTACAATTCTCCCTTCCCTACATGCATAATGTAACGATCATACGTACATGCATATAGTCGCTTTAGAACTCTGAAGTTCAGCGAGTTTTCCAAGCACATATGAGCATGTATAAACACTTTCAAACGGACCCTAATTAAACACATGCATTTTTGCGTGCAGATACTACGAGCTAAGAGTTGGTGGCGGGGCTACTCCAAGGCCGGGGGACTTGGTGGTGATCGACCTGAAGGGCAAAGTAGAAGGCAGCGGACTGGTGTTTGTGGACACATTTGAGAGGGAGAAGAAGCCGTTGGCTCTGGTGGTGGGGTCAAGGCAGCCTTACAGCAAGGGAGTGTGTGAAGGGATAGAATATGTGATGAAATCCATGAAGGCAGGTGGGAAAAGGAGAGTGGTGGTTCCTCCAAGCTTGGGGTTTGGAGAAAATGGTGCAGATTTAGGCCCTGGTCTGCAAATTCCTCCTTTTGCAACCCTAGACTATATTATTGAGGTTGACAGAGTCTCAATTGCACCTGCATGAGGATCGTTCATTCTGTCTTTGTTAATTGTATATTTTGATATTGATAAAAGAATGTGGAATAAATAATTTGCGTTTGGTTACCTATAGTTCCAACCGAGGGGGCCAAATGAGCATAGGCCAAATATAGTCATTTGACAAAAAACCATCTCCAACCGAGGTGGTCAAAAGGCCATAAGCCAAACATAATTTATTATTTTAATTGAATCAATATGATTATTTTAATTGAAGGGCCTAATGTTGGAGGGCTGGCAAAATGTCAATCTCGACATTCTGGCGCTGGAGGGTTGGAAATGGCCAACCCGCTGGCCTGATTTGGGGGTATTGGCCCGGTGGGGCTCACAAGTCCTTTGGGCGTTGGCAAACGGTTTTCGTGTCATTCTGAGTTATTTTTAGCCCTATGATTCTTTAGTCGGATCGGTTAAAGATGGTCTAAAAAGCTTAATGTAAACCCTTTTAAATTTTATCAATTTTATAATAGGCCTCTGATGTGGGACAACATGAAGACTCTATTGTCGAGTTGTGCTTGTAACTTTCTATTCCGTTCCAAGGACTACGTTACAAACAAATCAGGGCTAAAAAGATTCGGAGTAGGATTCTCTCCCCTTCCTTCTCCTCCTAATTGAACGGTCACGGTTAAGTCACGTCAACATCTTATATTAATTTTTTATAGTAAGACAAAGACAAAATAAGAAAATGTGAGAGTAGGGGATACAAATGGATGGAAAGAGGAGACGAGAGAATCTTAGTCAAAAAAAATTCACCATTTCTCTTTCAGACTTTTTGAGAGAGAGAGAGAGAGAGAGCAATGGTGTTAAAACTGTAGCCAGATACTTTTTTCTATTGTGTTGAATTTTCGAAGAGCTTCCTGTCCACTTTTTGATATATCAGCAGCTGCAAGCAAAGCATAGAGCTTTTTATTCAGGAGCAAAAACCCAGAACAATTTCCATGGGAATAGTCTTGGATTCCAATTTCTTAGCTCTCACTGCCATTGTCACTGTAACCTCTCTCTCTCTCTCTCTCTCTAAAAGCTTTCTGCTTTCTGTTTTGTATATCTGTTTTCCTATTGGGTTGAATTTTCTCTCTAGAATATCTGCAATATGGTTTTTTTGTTGATTCAGGTGGGGTATCAGTTGTTGTTCTTCATAGTCACCGCTCTTCTCAAGTTCGACAAAGTCACTGACTTTGCTGGTAATTCTTCTCTCTGAACTGAATTTATTTCCTGAGAATTTGATAGTTAATTAACTTAATTTCCTGCTTATTAATACTAATTAGAAACTGATTGGGTTGTTTGGTTGCCAATAAAATGCTCAGATTTGTTTTTGATATAATTATGACATTTTTTTGTCTGTGATTAAATTTATTCTTCCTTTTACATTTCACAGGAAGTACCAATTTTGTTATACTTGCTATTCTGACTTTGGTTGTCAAAGGTTCGTGGCATTTTAGACAGGTATTGTATTATTATCTCCCGAAAGGTGTTTAATTTGCTCGCAGTTCTTGTTGATAACTGATAAAGCAAATCTTCGGGTTTTTTTTTTCTTCAGGTAGTGTTGAGTTTGCTTGTGATAATATGGGGTCTTCGCCTCGGGTTTTTTCTACTGATGAGGTATTTTGATGCTTTTTTGTGTTATTCTATGAATCTGGCATACTTGCAGCATTGTCGAGTATCGAGTACAACATTACCTATATCGAAATCCAGTCACAATTTTATTTCTCAAAACGTTTCCTCATCAGGATTTTGCAATGGGGAGAGGATCGGCGTTTTGATGAAATACGTGGTAATCTAGGGAGGTTAGCAGTTTTCTGGATATTTCAGGTTCTCTTGCTTTCCCTGTTTTCGGTTTTATTGTACATCATTGCGTTGTGCTTGTTCTCTGAAGGATAAAGTTGATATGATTCTTAGAAGCGACCTGATTTTTCTGCAGGCTATGTGGGTATGGACTGTGAGTTTACCTGTAACGGTTGCTAATGCAAGCAACAGAACGCCATCGATCCAAGCTGCAGACATAATTGGATGGATGATGTGGTCTTTTGGTTTTTCAGTTGAAGCTGCAGCTGATCAGCAAAAGTTAACTTTCAAAAGTTCTCCACAAAGTAGAGGAAAATGGTGCAATGTCGGACTATGGAAATACACTCGTCATCCAAACTATTTTGGTGAGGTTAGTATCTTCACATGCTTGCATTGTCCTGCCTCACATACTTGCAAGTAATCCCGTAACGAGACTCACAGATAAGTGGAAATATCATTCATCCAAGAAATTTCAACATGTTAGTATCTTTGCGTTAATTCTGTCAAATTCAAATGGAACCATTATAAATGTTTTTGCTCAGATATTCCTTTGGTGGGGAGTATTTGTGGCTTCCACACCCGTATTGGAAGGTGCAGAGTGGCTGGTGATTCTTGGACCGATCTTTCTCACGTTGTTGCTTCTTTTCATCAGTGGCATCCCGTTGCTTGAGGTTTGCTTCTTCCCCTTTCTTATTGCCAAAATTCATCACACTTGAAAAGTTGCTAATGATTTGTGGTTGAACAATAACAGGAATCTGCGGATAAGAAGTTTGGAAACATAGACGAATATAGGCTGTATAAAAGATCGACTAGGTAAATTTCAGCTTTCTTTTGGCACAAGTTTCATTTGAGTATGAATTGCAGTATCTGTGACCAACCTATTCATTCTTTTGCAGCCCTCTGATACCGCTACCTCCAGTTATGTACAAGAACTTGCCATTGTGGTTCAAAACAACTTTTCTCTTTGAGTTTCCTCTCTACAGCCGTAATCTTCCTCGAGAAAAGCCAAACTAGTAAGGCTACAATCTGTTCGAAATTATATTTTTTCCTCCTGAAGGCATAACTCTCAACTTATCATGTGCTGGTGTTGAGTTCATATATGTGCATATCTGCAATCATAAGATGAGTCTTCCACACATGGAAAACGCTTAAACAAGAAGCAATTTAAACACACAATCAGTGCGCGAGTGCGAAAGAAGTTTGGAAATCGACAGTCTAGGGTATCCATAGGAAGAAACATTTTGAAAAATCAGGGGTTGAAACTGTAAACTAGATCTCCAAGGTGAAGTAGTAGCGTCCGGAATTAGGAATTGCCGTAATGAGAGAAAAACGGTTAAGGTGGTTTGGGCATGTGAACCGAAAACCTATAAGTGCTCCGGTTAGAATATGTGATTATGAGACAGAGGAACACCTAGGAAGACTTGGAAAGAGACTAAGACAAGACATGGAGTACTTGGAGCTAACGGAAGACTTGGCGCAAAAACAAGCGTAGTAGCGTTCTAGGATTCATACAGCTAACCTCACTTAGTGGGATAAGGCTTCTTGTTAAAACTGTAAACTTAGGAGGTTCTGGTTCGATCATTCAATAGTGCATATATTTCATTTGCCAGGTTTATGTTTTGATATGCCGAACTGTTTGTTCTAACTTGTAAGACGTTGCCATCTGTGGAAGGTGTAGAACAAGCCGGGTAGAACGAAGAAGCGACGGATTGAAGATCGGCTAGCTTCCGATTCTTTTGTAATACTTCTAATCGTAACGATTGTATGCATTTATTCGTTCCTCAACGAAGTATAATACTACAGTTGAATGAAATGTAGACTTGTTTCTCTTCTTTGAAAGAAGCAATATCCTAATCTTTATTTTTGATAAAACGGTAGATTTTTGCTAGATTAGATGTTAGACTAGCCATCAACGAAGTTCGAACCCACGCCGTATGCAAAAGTTCAACTTCTTTCTATTATTGTGGTAAAGGGCCACTTGCAGGAGTTCGAACCCACATCGTCATACAAGGGTTCAGCTCCTTTCCACTATTATGGTAAAGAGCTGCTTGCAGGAGTTCGATCTCACGTCGTCATTTAAGGGCTACTTTGATTGGAATTTAAACTCGGATATAGAGGTGCACTCGCTACCGTAGCCAAACATTTTCTACTCTTTTTCGGTGAGTTCCTGCCCTAGCCAAACTTGACTACCCCTAAACTCACGGAAAACAACTGTGATCGAATGAGAGCGAGCACTGAATTCAGGCTCAAGCTTGAAAACACTTAATATCATGTTTATAATATGTAATTGTTGATATTTTCGTCAAAATATTCGAAAAATCAATGATCAACATGAAAAAGGCGGTGAAATATAAACTTCACCTAATATCGACGAGATATAAGAAAATCAATGACTATCAAAGATATTTATTGATATTTTGCCGGAACCTACTACAGATTTGAACTTTTAATATTTTTGTGAGAAATTCTCTTATTTCGACTAAATTTAAATGAGTTGACATACTCACCCTGTTGCAAATTTTCTTAATTTCTATCTAAGGCAACCAATTTTGACATCAACATATCCATTGATATTTCTATAAATTTTCATATCGACATTTCAACTTATATTAATATTTTAAACACTGCAAAGTATCAAGCTGTGTACCGACTTATATTTATTAATTCCGAAATAACAATACATCCCTACCGTTCAGATCATTCACTGCTTTATTAGTCATTTGGGGAAAAACTGCACAAAATACACCCCTACTAATTGAGACCTCCTAAAAATTGAGGAATAAACCAAAAAAAATAAAATAAAATAAAATAAAAATACAAAGAAATTATATAAACTATACACCAGCAGTGTTGTTAATGTTTTCCAAGGATATGACAGCCCCGGATTTCATCTCATTTGAAGCTTGAGAATGGGACATTAGAATGTAAATAACCCACAAATGAAGGCACACGAAGTAAATCGCCGCCCATATTTTCGCGGTCGGATGCCTCCTCAAAAACACTACTCCGGCCAAGAATATAGACTCCAATTGCTGAAGTGCTGAACCCAGGTGCTTCCTGCCTGACCGGATTCTGTCTTCGAATAAAGGTCTGCCCGATTCTATGTCCCTTGATGAGGCAGCGGAAAATTCGGTCAATGACTTGCTTTCGTCTAGCGACCTCAAGACAGCCTGCATGATGCATAAATTTAGTACTGTCCCTCGGATAGATCATCTTGTGCATTAAAGTTTCGTCACAAAAGAGTTATCGGTATAATCAACATACCTCAATTCTGAACAGAAGAGTTGCCTTCTCTGAGGAGAGAGCCTCGACCTGGTTCAAGTAGAATCATAAATGATAGCCTTTCAACAAAACAAACCACATCTGATATTTGATAATCTCGGCTACACGAATACCGTAACTAGTACGTAAGGGGTTAAAGGAAGCATCCATCGTGTCGTTGTTGTTAATTATGAGTGCAGAGTCGATTGTCAAAAGAGAAAATTATAAAAAAATGTGCATCTTAGTTACTTTCACTTAACGGATCCCATCTCTATTGAAGCTTAAAGGTGTCTCAGCTGTATAAAACTTGACCATCAAATGGAGTATGATTCTATTCAGAAAATGTTCAAAAGCTTTTAGTTCCATTTTGTTGTTCGTTTTTCAAGTCTGGTGCATCTGAGTTCTTTGCAACGTTCCTTTCTTAATTATATTCTGTTTATTTTTTCAATAAACATACAAGTCGGTGATAAAAGGCAAACCCAGATGTTTTTTAATGGTCTTACTTAGGTGACCAAACAAAACCTCTCACTTGAATAACCAAGGGAATTAAGAACGGTGTTGGAATGACAAACCTGGGCTTGTTTATGAATCAAATGGTCAGTCATCTGAGCAAGCCTTCGCTTGAGCTCAATTTCTACTTCTGTTGGATCCTCTATCTCTTTCCTTGTCATTTCAATGTTTGCTTCCAGCTTCTGTGCCTGAAATGTAACACGTAATTTTTCTTGTAAATGATTACGGAATATCAAAAAATGTGGGCAATGCATGAATCATCAAACAGTTCTATCAGGAAACACCATTTAATCAATGCTGTCAAAAGCTTCAGTTTTAGTGTTCATAGTCTTGATGAAATGTTGATTACTTTGTGGCCTAACATCCTTCAATGGATCTATTCACTTCCAAAAACAGAAAGATGACAGTCAGATGAATCTAGCTTCGAGGGTGTCACTTAGAGAGATTGTTTGATCTAAACATAGAACTGAACGTATTCAAGAGATGGAAATCCAGAATTCCTGGAGGCGTTGCACTAAAAACCTGACAAATAAAACCCAAGCTATTCACAACTTTTAACAGCACAAGACCAGTTTCTTTAGCCGTATGCAAATCACATGAATTCACTATCAAGCTTTAACTTTTCACAATATTCTATCAAGTAGTTTCCCATGCCCAAGTAAATATTAACACAAAGAGAGAAAGGAAGGAAAGACATAATGGATCAGCAGTTAAAAACTCTCACAGCTTTTGAATATTATAATGAAATCCTCTAACCTTATCTTGCAATCGCACAATTTTATCAGTAACAAAGGCATACTCTGCCTCCAAAATCTCTCGTTCAAGTTCAATTCCTTTTGACGCTGCTACTTTCTTTAGAGATAATTTTGTTTGATGAGTGTCGGAGATCTTCCTCCTGAGCTCTACAAGAAGAAAAAGAGTTCCAAGGGATGATACACCAAACACGACATTGATTTCAACAATACATTGAAAATTTCCTTACATTGTGAAATTATTCACTGCCTTACAATGTAAAGTCAATATGAGGCCAAAAAAGAGGTCGGTCTATTCTCAATCTACCAAATCAGAACTTTTGTTTATACTCAAATCCTTTAGCCCTCGAGAGGAAATTTATATTTAAAAATGAAAATAAAAAATAAATAAAAATGACATTTCTAGTTTCCATACCCAATTCATTAGTTTACGATTCTAAAGAACTTACCTTCCTGGTTCACTTCTTTTAACTCAATTTGCTGTCGGAGTTCTGCTACCTGATTCGCCTGGACTCCCAAAAGAGTAAAAGAAGAAAAAGGGAAACATGTCAGCAGGAGTAAAAAAACAAAAACAATAGTATTGATAATGCAAAGCAACCAAAACACATGAGAAGCGTTTCGAATTCCCAATAATTGAAATGAAAGACAAGAAGGAATGACCTTAAGCAAAGGAATGATTTTTACAGTATTATTTCATCCACCATAATTGAACCACCAAAATAATTTAAGCAACTGGACAATTATCTATTGCTCAGAACTTCAATTCAGAAGATTATAAAATGTCCATTGGACCACATCAATCATCTGAATCAGGATATAATAATACCTCTACTTGTAGATTCCATTGCACATTGGCTAGGGATTTTGCAAGGTCTGCATTTGAAGTCTGCAACCAATTTTAACCTTTAGTAATAACAAAATTCCTAAATATGATTATGAGCACGGACTAAAAAGTTCGACAAAAGGGGAAATTTGTACTTCTAGACATAGTGGGAAAAAAAAATTGACTCAGAATGAAACATAAATGTTTTTCTAATACACATAAGAAACAGATTGGAAAAGGTTGTAGTACCTCCAGTTTAGCCAACCGCACAAAGGCTTCCATTCTAGTGTTATTATGTTTCTGCTTTTCTAAATCAGCCGCTTCCATGGTTTCCATCATAGTCATTTGCAGCTTTGAAACCTGAAGCATGAACGAAGGTAAATTTAAGTAATAACGTTTTACACAAGAGGATAAAGACATACAATTTCATTAGATAAAACAAAAATGGACAAATAGGATTAATTCAGCCAACCTAGGAAGAATGATAAGAACAACAAAATCCTAATAATCTTATTCTTACCTCTTGTGCTTGTTGTTTCACTTGCTCTTCCAGTATTTTTTCCAAGCTCTGCTTCTCACCCTCCAATCTGGCAACCATATTTTCCCTCTCTTTGATGGCCTCCACAGCTTTAGCTGCCGCTTTCTCCGCCAGAATCTTCTCCCTCTTCTTTCTCCTTTCCTCCTTCTCACGCTCACTCTCGGAATCAGAACTTGAACCTGTGTCTATGTCCGACTCAGAGCTCCCATCACTTACCGAAGTAAAGTCTCTCCTTAAATCCTCAGAGGTAGAACTTCTAGATGGTTCAATAGACTCATGCTTCCTGAACCGATCACCCACATTCTCCCCTCCTAACTTCTTATTAGAACCCACATCGTCCTTCTTTATTGACGGTAAAGAACCCTCCGAAGAAAGCTCCTTAGGATCAAAATGCCCACCATTTTCTTCATTTCCCTTATCTTTTGTTTCCTCCAAAGTGTTCAATCCCACATCTCTATAATCCAACTCTCGTCCTTCCAAAATCTTATCATCACTCTTCAACTCAACACTTGAAGACCTCTCTGGTGAATTTGAAACCGAATAGCCAGACTCCCCCCCTTCACTCACTTTCCCATTCAACTTACTTCCTTCCCCAACAGTTGCCCTCCGCACCGACTTCACAACATTATTACCGCCACTCTTTTGATTCTTCTTAGCCTCCAAAACCGACAAACCCGAAGTGGAACTGGCACTCCCCTGCCTCCTACCATCCTTCCTCAAACCCCGAACCCCGGGGAAACCATTGCCGCGATTCGCGGCAGAAGTAGTTCCCCGATTCGGTGTGCTACTAAGGAGTTGAGTCCAGTCACCGTCGGTAAGAGTCTTCCTAGGTTTCTGAACTCCACCAATATCTCTATCCCTATTACTATTATTACCATCATCATTAACGTTAATGTTATTACTAACAATGTTTAAGCTCGGATCACTGGTTAATTTTCCGCGATAATCACTAATTTGATTTTCTAGGGTTTTCTTCTTCAACTGATCCTTCAAAGGCACACTGCCCCCCGCTCTCGTCGGCGTGTCCAAGCTCAATTCGTCGGCGATCTGCTTCTCGTTTTTCCGCAGCGACTCCGCAGCTTGCTGATCGATCTGAACCGTCCATTTCACAATCACGCGGATTTTACATTACCACTCCAAACAGATCGAACTCAAAAAATAAAAAATAAAAAATTGCAGATTGACTAGTTAATTCAATCAAGATTAATTCTAATTCAATTTTTGTTTAATTTTATAGTTTTCTGGATTGGGAGGAGATGGAGGAGAAGAATTGAACCTGTTGGAGGAGAGTTTCGGCGGCTCTGAGCTTGGAGGAGATCCAGTTCGCCATGGTCGTGCTAGTTCAGCGAAACGCAGCGTTTAGTACTTCTGGAGAGAATCGAAGTGCATTGTTGGCGAAACGCAGTGTTTAGTATTTGCAGAGGATGAAGGAAGAGGCGGAGGAAGAAGAAGCTTGGGGAAATGGGATGGAATGATGTGAACGGGGGAGGGAGGAGGGTGAAAATGCTCGAGTGACGGGCGGGTGACGGTGTGAGTAATTCGGCCGTTAGATTTTGGGTGACCGTTTTGTGGTTGGTTCATGTCATTTTGAGACATGGAGGGTCTTTGATTATAAGGAAAATTAATGAAAAGGGTTTGAAAAGTTTTAGTTTTAATAAAAAAATCATGTTATAAGTTTTAGTTTTAATAAAAAAAATCATGTTATAAGTTTTAGTTTTAATAAAAAAAATCATGTTATAAGTTTTAGTTTTAATAAAAAAATCATGTTATAAGTTTTAGTTTTAATAAAAAACCATATTATAAGTTTTGTTTAATCAAAAACCATGTTATAAGTTAAGTCACTGTTTCTGGAATTTAAGTCACTGTTTATGGATTTTAAGTAACACTGTTTCTGGAATCTAAGTCACTGTTTCTGGAATTTAAGTCATTGCACTGTTAGTTTATTTCCAGCGACAGTGTTATTTTTTCCAGCAACAGTGTTAGTTTTTCCAGCGACAGTGTTAGTTTTTCCAGCGACAGTGTTATTTTTCCAGAGACAGTGTTATTTTTCCAGCGACAGTGTTAGTTTTTCCAGCGACAGTGTTATGTTTTTCCAGAGACAGTGTTAATGTTCATTTTCTTTCCAGATACAGTGTTTGTTTGTGCATGGCCCAAAGGGCTTGGTGTGGTTGCTGCTCGCCGGAGCTAAACGGAAGGGAAGGCCGGATTTCGGCCCGGAAAGTTGGACAAACTTTAAACGCTCATAACTTTGTCAATACTCAATGAAATCAAGTGATTAAAAAACAAAAATTGTAGTTCTCTCAGAGACGAAGAGAATGGTACCTTGCACGATAGCTAACTTGTTGTAGTTTGGCCGGAAAACACCTCGAAAGCCTCGGAGGTCGTCGAAAACTGGGTTGGACAAACTTTAAACGCTCATAACTTTGTCAATACTCAACGAAATCGAGTGATTCAAAAACGAAAATCATAGTTCTCGAAGAGACGAAGAGAATGGTACCTTGCACGATGGCTAACTCGTTTTGGTTTGGTCAGAAAATGCCTCGAAAGCCTTGGAGGTCGCCGGAAACTGGGTAAGATTCAAATAGATATAACTTCTTCAATACTCAACGAAATAGGGTGATTCAAAAAGGAAAGTTGTAGTACTCAGCGAGACGAAGAGGAGGAGGAGGAGGAGGAGGAGGATGAGGGCCAAAGGAGAGCCCATGAGTGACTGGCTGGTGGTCGAGCTGTCTGTTGGTTTGGTGGGTTTTACCTTGTTCTGGGATGGTTTTTGGTTAAAAAAAGTTATAGGATGGTTTTTGGTTAAAATAAACTTAGTTCAAGCCCTTTTTATTAAAGCTCCCTTGATTATATTTTAGTTTTTTAAAAGTTTTTATTTTGTCATTTAGCATTATAGTTTAGTAGTATTTTTTTTATTTGTAAAAATGAGATCTTAGATTCGATTCTACATTGTTGCTAATCGATTATGAGGTTAAGTCCACACATTATTGCTAGCAAGGTGAAGACTTAACGCGCTGTTTGCAAAAATGCTCTTTAAGATGTGTATTTTTTTAAATCGATATTATCTACATTAAGGAAAAGTGAGGTGAGTTTAGCCTCACAATGAACTAGCAATAATATGGTTCAAATTTGCTCTTGGTGATAATAGAATCTAAGACCTCTCACTTACAAGTGAAGAGAAATGTCACTAGATTGTAAGGCCATCTCCAATCGAAGGCTGGCCAGAGGACTCGTTTTAGCCCTATGGTCATCCAAGAAATTAATATTTTAATGAACAATATATGGTCATATTTTTTACCATCTCCAACCGAGGGCCAAAGGGCCATAGACTCGTTTTAGCCTTGTCACAAAAATCATCTCCAACCGAGGGCTAAAGGGCTATAGTATGGAATGTGAAGAATTGAAATAAAATGAGATAAGATAGTGGTCTTGGCATAAAAAACAAAAAATAGGCTGGGACAAAAAAAAAAATACACTAGGCAATTGGAAAAGAACAAAAAAAAATGAAATTGGGCTAGCCAGCGGGTTGGCTGGTTGGCTCATTTGGGCCAGCCGATTGGCCCATTGGCCCTTTTTTGTCTAGTGAGATCCACGAACCTTTTGGTCTGGTCCTCGATTAGAGACGGCCTAATATTAAGTGGCGCTCTTTAAGATATTAGAATTAGAATGACCTAAACAAACGTATGTCTGGGGTCATACCATCAATTACATATCATTCATTAATTAAAAGTGTTTAATTTCACTTTTGCTTAGTTTTCTTCACGTTTTATTTATCATTGTCTCATCAGTTTCATCATTTTTCCTTGATCTTTACATATCATTCGTATAAGCATGTGCGTTGCCGTCGTCCTTGTCGTCATCATCACCTTCTTTTTATTTATCATCTCTTAATATTTATGTGAATTAGATGACAGCGAACCCTAAGTTTCTTCCTCCAATTTTCGATGCAAAGTTGTCTTTGGCTTCACCATTTTCCCTTGTTTTTAGATTTTAAGATCTCAAGTTGTTTCTGCTATCTCTTTTTTCTTTAGGAAAACTAATGAAAAAGGCTTGAAAATTTTGAGTTTTAATGCTAAGGACAAAATAAAGGGTAAAAAATAGTACCAGGATCGACTTTTTAGTGTAAAAATGTGATTTTTCGTTGAAGTGAACAATATCGAGAGCTTTTCGTTAAAGTTCCCTTCTTCTTTTGTTTCAAAAGAGGTGGTAAACCACGATTATCCATCATTTTTTGGTCTGGAAGAGGTTAGTTAGGAATTGTATCCTACTTATGGCCATGATAAGCAGATTCACAGCTTATAAAGTATCGAACTCATGACCTCTAAATGCTTTTAAGTTTATTTGAATAGGAAGTTTTTTAAGTTTGTTTCAATAGTTAAATCCCATTATTAAAAAAATAAAAAAAAATAAAAAAAGATCAGTTACCCTTCCTGGGGCAGAAAGACTCACAATGACATTTCAACTTTCCCTGATCATCATTTTGTGATTCACAGTGCGAGGAGTCGAACCCAGGATGTGTTATGTGGAATACTAACCTGAAATTCGTCACTAACCATTTGGCAACCTCGTGGTGACTACAATGAAATCCCATTTTGAATCAATATTTTGTCTCAATAAATGAACATATATTTGAATGGGCACACAAAAAGTTACACCAGCTAATTTGAGCAACAATAACTAGATTGCTTAGTAACCGTAACTTCATGATCATCACCACCAATATGGATGGTTTCCTTCGCACCACTGAGACTTTTACTCGCAACACTCGTTTCTTCCACTTTTGCTTCCAAACTTTTCTGCCTCGTAATCTCATGAATCTTAGAAATCATAACCAAAACACTTGCTCCACGTTCACATTCTCTAACGCAGATGTTTCCATGAAGCACAACCCTTCTGCCTCTGCAAAACTTTTGCCTTCTTCCTCGTCGACCTCTCGAGACTGGCTCAAATCCGACTTGTTTCCGACGAGGACAATGACCATGTCGGAATTACCAAACTCGCGAAGCTCCCGCAACCAGTTTCTCACGTTTTCGAAGGATTGTCTCCGGGAAATGTCGTACACCAGAATGGCGCCAAGCGCCCCACGGTAGTATGAGCTCGTGATTGCTCTAAATCTGCATTAATAATTAACCACCACCACTCAATAAGCATAAATATGTTTTTCTCAGTTAGTACTTCTAACAAAAACGTTAACCATCGCAAAAATGTCTTCGTGTAGGAAATAATTCTGCTTATAAGCGCTTTTATAAGAAGTGCTTTCATTACAGACACATCCAAATGCTTCGTGAAAATGCATCGTGAAGAAGCACCTAATAGATGCTTGTCCAAAAAATACTCTTATGGTCCACAACACTCATAAGTTTTTCAATGTAGTCAAATTTGCATATTTCTTTTACAAGCAATATTAGTGGAAGGCGAATCGAATCAAGATTTCATGTGTAAAAGATAAATAATATAATCACTTGAACTACAAATTCCTTACTGCAAAAATTGTTTTTAACCCTTAAAAACAGTCTCAAACAAATCCTGAATTTCACTAATTCGTAGAGTGTGGATTACACTCATGATGTCTTATATAATTATGCTACTTATGATGTCTTGTATAATCACATTACCATTTTTTTTTTATAACAATAATCACATTACGTATTAAATGGTTGTTGTGCGATGAAAGGAACTTTTCTCTACCACCTCAAGAATCCAAGATTAAGAAAGTTAACTGAAGAAGGTGAAAAGCAGAAAACTAGGTCAAAAATCACTTTACCTTAATTAGCGGCCACCTAATCCTAGTGCTACTTTAAAAATGCAAAAGTGGTCTTAAAAGTGTAATTTTTTATGGACTCTTTATTAGATTGTTAGTTTATGTTTTTTTTGCATATATTTGATAATGTTAGTACAAAAGTTAATGTTAAACTAGTAGGTGACAAAGAGTTTATAAAGACTCTCATAAAGTCGGATTCTTCATAAGAGAAATGCTAAGGAAGCTCTCTCAAAGTGAGACTGTCCATCACCTCATGTTTTTTGCACAATGTTTTATAATGGCACATGAATTGTGTCAAAAACATTAGGTGGTGACAAGTCCATGGAGAGTCCCACTTTTGAAAAAGTCTTCTTAGTATTTATTCGTAGACTCTCTGCTGCATCATAATTTAACGTCAATTGCCGCTAACATTATAAAACATTTTATCAAAACCATGAGACAGTATAAAAAGTCCACTTTTGAGAGTGTCTTTTTAACATTTCTCATAATATATTTTAGGTAAAAGGGCCCCACCAGGGCGGATTATTTAACTAGGGGTATAATTACAACTTTTGACGCTAATGGGACCAAATCATGAAGGGGAAGGCACGGTCGAACAGTTGTGTTCATATCCATAATTCCGTTGCTTCAAAAGATGGGCAAACGTAAAGGAGGCAGATTGTCTGCCCTCTTTTTTGGGTGCCCTCTTATTTTGTGGTTAAGATATGTCAACATTGTATATTTATTTTTTTATAAAGATAATAAGACAAAAAATAATAGGAATATAAAATGTTGATGTGGCTTAACTATGACCGCACAAATAGGAGGGTATGGAGAGAGCACTCAAAGAGGAGGGCAGACAATCTGCCTCCAAACGTAAAAGCATCTTTAAACCAAAAGAAACAAAATAAGAGAAAAGCATAGGACAGTTTTTGGAAAACTGATCGCATCGAAAAATAACATTCAACTTAGATAAAAATTCTACGTAATCAGCGCAAAGGATGTCGTTCGATCTATAACACAAGAAAAATAAAGCATGGTAGTGGACAAAAGGGAGAATGACTAACGTATGCTTTCAAAATGACACATACATTCTAAACTAATAATACAACACGGGCTTGTTTTGCAGTATTTTTAAAACGGCTGAAGAAAAATTCTTAATTAAAATGCAAGTAAATTATGGAAAAAAACACTTGAAGTGTTTTTGTAACTCAAAATATATTCTCTAAAAGTACTTTCAGTTATCTTAGAAGTGCTTTCAAACGAACAGTAGGATCGCCCAGTAAGAGGAGGTGGGTTTTCTAGTTATTCAATTATAAGCATATGCATGTTCTTCAAATATATTCCAAAGACTATGACCAAGTGAAACAAAATCAAAATTAAGAAGATCAAGTGAGGGAGGGAGGTGTACCTTTCTTGGCCGGCAGTGTCCCAAATTTGAGCCTTGACGAGCCTATCGGCGACCTTGATATTCCGGTAAGCGAATTCGACGCCGATGGTGGGCTTGGAATCCAACCGGAATTCGTCTTTGGAAAACCTGGATAGCAAATTCGATTTGCCAACTCCGGAGTCTCCGATCAAAACTGCCTTAAATAAGTAATCACACTCTTCATCGATCGAATCACCCATCAACATGTATGCTAATTACTTGATGATCCAATTAATTACAACTCTTAAAAACTAACTAACGAACTAATTAATCATAAACACACAAACAAGCTAAGAAAACTTGAAACAATTTGGGAAGGGGCAGAGCAAATGAAAGGTGGAGGAAGAGACCAATATGTTGGACAATATATATATATATAATAACATGTGTGTGAACAAGTCCAAATCAGTAGAGCATGAGGAAATGAATTGAAATGGTCATTTGCTTTTGGAGGGTAGTGAGTCCTTTACATGTGATGACATTGAAAAAGACATGATGACCTCTCCCTTTAACACAAATTAAGAATACTTTAGTTAAGACTTACACTGGGGTGGAGGTCAGCCTCACAATGAATTAGCCATAAAAATTTATTCTGCATTCGCATTTGACTTATTCTGCATTCGCATTTGACGAGAATCGAAACTAAAACGTCTCACTTATAAACTAATCAAACGTAATCTCAAATTCACCTCAATTCTTTTCTTGTGCACAAATGAATTTAGTCATCACGACAACTTATAATTGATAATGTAAGCGAGATACAAAAATCTCATTTACATTGAAATAAGTATTCGACTAGTTTAAGGAAATTACGTTTTTAGTGAAAAGTCGTTTGTTGTCACTTCCGATCTATTGAAAGTGCCTTGTAAATTCAAGATTTGAACAGTAGATAAAATAAACCGAACTCATCCAGCGATAAACAAAAGGATGGTGAGCATGACCACCGTTTAAGATGGTGAGCAAATATAATTCCAAATTTGAATGCTGATGGCCATCATGTGACCTAATAGTCGCAGTATTTTGTGTGACATGACACGTGATTAGATTTGGATTTAATTGGTACTGGACTTCATATTCCCGTGAAACAACAGTGTCCAACCACATGACCAGGCCTGTCTTACTGCAGAAATAGATTGGGCCTTATAACGAAGCCCATTCCGTTTTTGGGCTTCAAAACTTTTCTGAATTGTTTTACATTTTCCCCTTCACATAATTGAAGGGAAAACTTTCTCATCCGCAACTCCCCAATACAAATTATTCGGACTTACAAAGCATTAAATTAACATATTTGCTGTCAAACTCTCTAATACATACGAGTCTAATTATTTATTTAATTAAATCAAGCATTATCATATTAAAATTAACATAATTGAATCCTACTAATATATACGAGTTTAAGAGCTTGTTTGGATGTGTTTTTAAAATAACTGAAAACTCGTTTAGATAAAATATTTTTGGATTCCAAAAGAACTTATATAAGTGTTTTTTTGCAAAAAGCACCAGTTATGTGCTTTAAGTGTTTTTCCAGAATTTACTTGCATTTTTACTAAAGATTGGTTCCAAAAGTATTTTCATAAAAAACGATTTCAATTATTTTAAAAATACATCCAAACGAGCTCTAATTATATTAAAGAGTATCGACGAGTGCGTTAGATATTAAACAGTCTGTTAACAAGTGAGTGAGGTTTTTTGGAAACAGGATATAGCAATAACCGGGCAAAGATGCCAAAGAAACCTGAAGGCCTACAGAGAGGCAAACAACCAAAACAACAACTAAAGAAAGGTAATGCAAGGAAATTACAAGAGACCTAGACGCCTCACCTAATGCTAAAGCGTCCCTCGAGTGAGGTTTGCGTCTGAATAGCATCACACGTTTCCTTATTTAATTAAATCAAGCAATGGCTGCCTGGCAGGTGTCGTGCTGTCCAAAACTTTGTGGAGGAACATCCAAATTTATGACCACGTTAGCCTCAATCCTATTCATATTTAAACCAATAATAGTATAAGTCCGAGAGACAATTTGGTAGTATTATCATGTTATCTTCTCGGTAGAAATAAATTGTAGATGCTAAAAATACTATTTTTAGATAAAGAGGACCGCATTCATTCAGGGAACCGGATCTCTTTCAGATGTAATCATGCTGGGCTCACTACTCAACACATCCGGATTTAAAATCTAATCCAACGATCATAATTATTATAATTTTTAAATTGAGCTCATGTTTATAAGACCATCTCCAATGGTGACCTAAAACCTAAAAATATTTAACCCAGAAAATTTAGGTTTTAGCTCAGAAATAGTTTTTTTGCTCCAACCCTTCTGGCCTAAAATTTTAGCCCAAGATTATCAAATAATGAATTAAGGCTATTTTTTTTAAATTAACTTTTTTTTAAAAAAAAAAAAAAAATTATGTAGACTATCTTAAATTAATTATATGAACATTTTAACCTAAAAATATTTAAATTCCGACAAATTTTGAAAAATCACTAAATCAATACATGAAAATATTTTAACCTAAAAGAATAATTTGAACCTGGACCGTTGGATTAACCAACAACCCATTTAATTGAGACCCTTGGATGACTTTATTGGTTTGAGAAACACCCCCATGTGGGGATGTTTGTTTTCAAAAAGTTGTGGGGCCTATTTTACTTTGTGACTTAAAATGTGACATAAATTTGACCCTCATTTGAGTTTTAGGTTTTATGTTTATTTTAGGTTATGGGTTGGAGTGGATTTTGGGGTGAAAAAAAGGGGAATTTTAGATTATAAGCCACAATTGAAAATGGTCTAACCGTTGGATCAAATTTCAAAAACCCGAATGCATTGATTAGTGAACTCAGCATGGTTGGATCCGGTTCCTTCATTCACAATGGTCCTCCTGTTATTTTGTTCAAAAATGGTTTGGGGTTACTCAAATTTTTTTTTTCAAAAAACAATTCTTAAAAAATTGGGACTTTTATTGTATTTGATAAATGAAAACTATGAAACTTTAACGAAAAGCTCTCGATACTGTTTATTTTAACCAACAAACCCATTTTAACACTAAAAAGTCAACCCTAGTACTATTCATTTTACTCTTTATTTTGTCCTTATCGTTAAAACTCAAAGTTTTCAAACTCTTCTCATTAATTTTCCTTTAAAACTATTGGTCCAAAACAGCTCTACACATACTTCTCATAAAAGTACTTTCGTCATTGGAAGCAGGTGAACAATACTAATGAATGAAACTTTCATATTCACAGTCATACCCCATCATTCTTTTTTTTTTTTTTGCTAAAATCACTTTTGATACTATAGTTTACCGAAGACTTACCTGTTTTTTTTTTTCACATCACAACATAAGCAATTTTTTCTTTAAAAATACTAACCCCAAACTAACAACTAAATTAACTACGTGGCCCAAAGGTAAAGATCGGATTACGAGACTTCCTTAAAACTAAAAACTAGAGGTCTCAGGTTCGAAACTCGATGTTGGTGTGAAAGCCAAACTTATGGCCAAAGGCAGGTTGAAATAACTCCACAAGTCTTCCCAGCCTTCAAAAAAGATGAATAATCATGATTTATCACCCGTTATCTCCCTTTCCATCTCGACCTCCCCCTTCTCTCTCTCTAAAATGGGTTCGAGCAGCAGTCGACTGGGCTCGCGCCCATCTCGGCCCCGAGTCAATCGCACCTCCAGTCTTCCAAACTCTCCTCTTTCGTCTGCGGTGGCTCCTCCGCACCCGCTACTCATGACGTACCCTTTTCTTCTTCTTCATCATCAACCGTCAATAAGTACTAATCTAACTGCCAATAATAATCTAACGGCCAAGAATCCTGATGTACCCAATAATTCAATCCATGCTATAAAAACCTAAAAGAGCAGTTTCCTAATTCCTCAAGTTTCGGCAACTTGGCAGCCCAACCACGTTTGGACTTTTTTGACCGCGTGTCGCACGGTTGCACCCACCACCAATCACCATCAGATCTCCGACGGTTGACCGGTCAACGCGCCTTCTCATTGTGCCCACTTACGCCTACTTCTCCCCCACCACCAGGTCCACCACTATCACACAAGCTCCGCCGCCGCTTTTCACCTCCTTCCGCCGCCAATAACTAACTTATTTCTTGCCATGGTTTTTACATAAATATTCTCAAAAAGAAAATTAATTAATAGCGCAATAACATTCATTAATCCAAAGTGCCCAAGGGGGATGGAGAATTTTCTCGGGAAACAAACAGGAAATAGAGGGAAATGCGATGCGATTTCGAGCAACTTAACCCAAATATAATCACAAATACTACACATATTAAAGTGGAGGACGCGATCAGATCCTATTTTTTCCATGTACACATCCATTTGATGATTTAATAGTATATTATTTCCCTAAATTTCAAAAGTTAAACCCTAATAGATGGAGATTCGGATCTAAATTCAGCACCTGGATTGAGATAGATGACTACCGTGTGCGGCACTAGGCAGCTGGGTTGGCGGCATTGGTGCCGTCAGAGGAGGCTTTGTGTCCCATCATCTGCTTGAACTCCTCGAAATTCACATTCCCGTCGCCGTCGGCATCGACGGTCTTGATCATCCGGTGGCAGTCCTCGATCGTGCAGGTCATGTTGAGGCGGTTGAGCACCAGGTGGAGCTCGTTGGCGGAGATCAGGCCGTTCCGATCCTGGTCGTAGAGATCGAAGGCGTCTTTGAGCTCGGTGACGCCGCCGTCCTTGGGGCCGGCGACCCAGAAGGCGTTGAACTCGTCGAGGCAAATGAAGCCGTCGTTGTCGGTGTCTAGATCGACCATGAAGCGCTTGAGCTCGTCGTCGGAGACGGTGGAGCCGAGGGCCGTGAGGACGTTGCCGAGCTCGTTGACGGAGATCTTCCCGTCGCCGTTGGAGTCGAAGCTTTTGAAGACCTTCCGGACCTCGTCGGTGACGGCGGGTTTGGGTTCGGTGGAGGCTGGAGCACTGTTGGTTGCCATGGTGGTTCTGGTTTTTGGGAAATTGGTATTCTCAAAGACTGCGGATTTGAAGAGGGAAAGGGGGACGTCTTTGGGTATTTAAATAGAAATTGGGAAGTCAGGATGGGAGGAGGATTTTTGGGGCCACAAGAAAAGCGGGGAAAATTATAGAGAGAAAAAGAAAGGAGGACAAAAATTAGAAATTAAAAAAGGAAATTTTGTTATTGACCCTTTGAATTATAGCCGTGTTCCACTATAGTCCTTTGAACTTTCAATTTGATTGTGAGCTCGTTGGAAATAACATTCAGTTAAGCGTTTTAGGTAAAAATATATATTGAAAATTTTAAGAAAAATGCAAGTTATTTCTGAATGAAGCACATGACACGTATTTATTGTATAAAGTACTTAATTTGTTACATACGGTCAGAAACGCTTTTTTGAGTTATATTAAAATAACTTCAAAATGTTTTCTTGGGTGTTTTGACCCCCAATTTTACCCCCAAAAAAAAAATGAAAATATGCCTAAATTTCAATTCCTCTTAACTTGTTCTTGTAACTCAACTACCAGAATTCCTAACATTTGTTAGTTTTACTTCCTAATACAACATTTTGTTGACGTAGATGTTCTTAAAGTTGGCCATGTATATTACACGTGATGAAATTGAAAAAAAAATTGTGACGAAATTTCAAAGCGATAACGCGGCGTGGGAGCTTTCCTGTTCCACTTTCGAGTTTGGGGAAGACGGAAGCTCGGAAGAAAGCAGGGATTGGAATGGGTTGTGGTTGATGGCGATTCAATACTCTCACCTTCCTTCATTTCCCAAAATACCTTATGTAGACTAGACATACAAATTCATTTTCGATCCATCACATGCCTTAAATTATCATCCTGAATAAAGTAGATTTTGTATCAAACTCGTTATTCAAAAGTTTAAATTAAAAACCTCTCACATGTTAGCAAAACGTACTATATTGTTTTTAAATTGCGATACCAGTAGCGACACACGACGTAGTCAAATGCATGGATAACTCAATACTCGAATATAGTTTTATTTCAAGGTTTTTTTTTTTTTTTTTTTTTTTTAACATATAATTGTCCCCTTAAAATTGCCATGTAGTCTCCTTTTTTTTACCTCCTAAAATAGAATTTGTTTAACTTTGCACTCTAAAACTCCCAAAATCGAGTCATTTCGCTTCATTTTCATAAATTATGTCTCGTGGACGCTAAATGAACGGAGTCCAGATCTTCTGCACCCAAAACCTCATGTGGCCCTTCTGTGCCTTTGCTTTTTGAACTAAACATAATTAATGTTAACTTGACAATAATTAAAATAATAAAAAATAAACCAAATACTCAGCCCAAAAGCAAAGCCACAGAGAGGCCACATGAGATTTTGTGTGCAGAAGATCTGGACTCAAATGAACGAGCATTCATGACGTTTCATATCATGCTGATCGATAATTAGATATGTGCTGTTAATTAATATGGTTGGTGAAGCCTTAAACTTCTAAAACTGCCAAATCTCAGCCAACGTGGACGAAAACGAGGTTAAATGGCTCGATTCTGACAATTGAGGGTGCAAAATGAAAACAAAACTTTTATGAGGCAAATTAAAAAAATAACCCTAGAAATATTTTAAATTTGCGATCGAGAGTAACACTTTTGGTGATGCTATCTACACACCCATTTTTATCTCTCACATACGCTTCTCAATTTCCGACCGTCGAATCGAACGAATTGAAGAAGATCAATGGATACAAATTTAACAAAGATGTGTGAAAGATAAAATAGGATGTGTGAAAGATAAAATAGCATTATCCAAAACTTTTTGTCCAGAAACAAAAGAATAAATAAAGACGTGACACGTAATCTTCAAAAAATAAAAAACAGAAGAGTCGCCAAGTTGAAGCGATAAGTGTCACGTCACATGTCACATGGGAAGGTCGTTCAGGTCACAAGCTACTTCAGTAGATATATTATTTTCCCGCGTCGAGTCGTTGACGCCACCGCGTGGACGTAGCCACACTCGGTTTACACACGGTTTCAGCCCTGCATTATGCAAAAAGAAAATAGGATACAATCGTCAGAACAATCAACACGTGGGGTTTTCTTTTATCGTTTTCGGCCTTCGGAATGGGCCCCAATGTACGTTGTTCGTGTTGAAAAGTGGTAAATGTTGGTGCTTTTTTTTTAGAAAATTGTAGCAATAGTTGCTCAACTTTAATTCAATTGAAGTGATGGTTTATCAACTAAAAAATTCATGACTATTGATTCCTTAACTCATCAAAACGTGATGGTCATTTTCATTAACTCCATCAAAATAAGTTATGTTAGAATGACCATTGCTACAATTGAATTAAAGTTGGAGGATTGTTGCTACAATTAGGTTAAAGTTGGGGACCCTTTCTCTAGTTGAGTTAAAGCTGAGGGACAATTGCTACAATCTTTCCAATTTGGTTTTTCATATTTGCCCCTCGATTCGATCTCATGTGTGTGGCACGTGACTCATTTTAGCAGAAGTACTAATAGAATTGAAGAAAATGATCATAACTGCACGTTTTAAGGAGTTAAGGGATCAATGATCATAAATTTTTAATTGATGGACCATTGCTACATTTTCCCTCCTTTTTTTTTGGTCGAAAGTAGATGTTGGTCCTTAAAAGGGATAGTGTATTGGAGTGCACTGCACGTAATGAAGATAGACGGGAGGAGTGGGACTCAAGATTTGATTTTTCTTTCCTTTTTCGGGTTCAAGCGAAACATACCTCCTCCTGGTCTGGCCATTTTTTCTTACTGAATTGGATTCCCTCCTGAGCAAATGGTGGGATCCTCATGATCCACTAACACAGGTCGTTGGATTTTGATCCAACGGCTACAAACAGAGGGTTCCTCTAAAAATTATAATAACTCCAACGGCCCGTATTAGTGGGTCATGAGGATCCCCACCATTTGGGATCCAATTCCTTTTCTTACAATATGACTATTTTTGCAGTGGTGGTGCTTAATAAAGTTGAAGAATCAACCCTAACCTGGAGCACTTTCATGAGGAGGGAACGATCGCGGGCATAGGTTCCCCGGTTTTGAGCTCCTGTACTCGTAAATACGCGATTGCACCCTCATTTACAAGAGCAGAATCCAAAAACATGATCATGCTGACTGCGAGATACCTGTATGAATTTGGAGTTTGTAATTCGATTACACTCTTGTATGAATCTCTGTACACCGTTCAATCAATCAGAACTCTTATCCATCGCTCTAATTTGTATACATACATGATACATGTGCTTTACGAAGACTAACCTCCACGTTAAATTCCTTCATCGAATTGGAAACTTCGTAGTTTATTGCAGCATGATTTTTATGTCAATCCTTCAGGCTAAGAGATACATTATTAATGAACAAGTAAGCGCGAATTTACCTTATCCATTGGGCGATCGACCATCCTTTCTCTCTTTCAACTCTGTTTGGAGTTCAGTTATTGTCTCTTCTTTTGTCACTGCTCTCTTGTTTCCGATTCGCTCCACTCAAACACACATTTTCTTGCTCATCTACCCCTGTGGCCCATTTATTGATTGAAAACTCGAAACCTCATCACAAGATTGTTTTCTGCTACCCTGCAACTTGTCAAGAATCCTCCATGTTACGGAATCTGGAGCCAGTCCGTTTCTTTTCATCTCTCTTACAACTTCATACGCTTCCTTCCGCAATCCTGATTTGCAAGCAGCGTCAATCACAATGTTATAACTGTATATATTCGGAGAGACCCCAGCATCTACTAGTTCATAAAGGAAATGGCACGCTTCTTCAAACCTCCCAGAACGACAAATCCCTTTGATAAGGGCAGCGTAAACAAAATTATCGTGGATCTTTGATGGCCAAATAACCTCATCCCAAAATTTCTTAGCTTCTTCTATTTGATCTGATTCGCATAACCCGTCAATTATTATGGTATAAGTAGTACTGTCAGCAGCCACGTTGTCATTTGCCATGCCATTGAACAAATCCATTGCTTCTCTCGCTTGCCTATGCTTGAATAAACCACGTAGAACAGCATTGTACGTCACAACATTAGCTCTGAAACCTTTCTCGGGCATTACATGGTGCAGCATAACAAGAGCTTCTTGAGTTCTTCCCACATTTATTAAACCACTGATGATCGTTGTGAAGGTCACCACGTCTGGTGCACAAAACTTGCCACTCATCATGTCATCTAGTACCTTTAGCGCTTCCTCGATTCTTTCCATCTTGCAGAACTCATTAAGAACTGTGTTTAGGGTGATCACGTCAGGCTGACACTGGCTCTGGAGCATGGAAACAAGTCCATTCAAAAGCTCAGTCGTGTTATTCACAAGACACAACGCTCTCAAATATATGTTATAAATCCTAGTTCTGTCCACTCCTTCCTTCTTTAGCATATATTCAAGAACCTCTCTTGCCTTCTTGATGTCCGATTCTAGGCACAGACCTTCCAATAGGACCTTGTAAGTGTACTCTGACGGAAAATAACCGAAGTTCACTCCTTCCTCTAGCAACTGATAAGCCCTCATGCAACCTCCCTCTCCCTCCTTGCTCAGTCCATGCAAAATGGAATTATACGACGTTAGCTTTGGAACAAACCCTCTACTCCTCATAATATAAACAATCCTGGACGCCCCATGATGCCTTCTGGCTTTACAAAGCGAATCTATCATTTGTCCATAAGCAAAATCCTCTGTCACACAGCCCTGTGGCATATCTTCCGCAATGTCAAACACTTCATTAAAAAACCCTTCTCTACACATAGAATCAATGAGATTCCCAAAAGCCGCACTCTTTACAGTCTCATCATCTTCACCTTTCATGATCTCCCAGAGCTTTCCCATCAATTCTTTTGCACGCCCAACATCCCTCTGCCGAAGAACACCACGAATCATCACGCTATGCGTCAGGGAATTTGGCGCCACTCCCTTTTCACACATTTCATCGAACACCTTCTGGGCATCACCCAACGCACCAATCAAACAATACCCATTGATCAATGTGGTGTAAGAAACAGCATTCGGACAATGCCCTCTACTAATCATATCAAACAACACTCTATGACCCTCACTGGGTCGTAAGATCGAGCAAAATTGGTCGATCAAACGGTTGTAATTAACCAAAGAAGCCACGAAATAGGGCTTAAAATTTGTCAAACAGCGCAGAACACGCAATGTGGCATGTGGGGTTTTTGAATCCAGCAACCGGGCAACAATAACATTGCAAGTGCGCTCGTCGGGGGCGCAGTCGGAAGCTACATAGTGGCCAAAGCGGTGGTGGGCTTCATCAAAGCGGTTGGAGTCGCAGAGAGCGTGGACGACGCTGCTGAGGTTGAGGGAGTCGGGACGGTAGCCTTGAAGGCGGAGGCGGTCGAGGAGGCGGAGGGCTTCGTCGACGTCGCGGTGGGTGGCGCAGAGGCTGTGGATTTTTTTGGTGAAGTATGACCTGTTGTCCTCTATGCTGATTGCTTGGTCTTGGTGGAGGTGTTGCGGTGGTTGTTGATCGGAAGATGGTGAGGTTGTGGAGAGGAATGCGAGCGGTAGGGTTAGGGTTTTTGGGGTTATTAGGGTTTTAGACGATGGAATGCTTGTGAGGAACATGGTGTGTTTGCATGCTTGTGCAATCATATGTTTGTTGAGATCTTCATGGTTGGAAAGCATGCAAGAAAGGGGACAATAAGAATACAAATTGTTAAGTGATTTGGGCCAAAGGAACTGTGGATTGTTTCTCTTGGAAAATAAAGTCCGAAGCCTCCAAACATTGGGTTTGAACTAGATTTTGTTAATCACCTATCTAATACACGAGAGAATCTTCTATACGACACTCGGAATTCGGTGTTTGTAAGAGGTGAGTGTTTTTGTGTCTGCGGCCGCACAGACACGTGCTTCGGTTATTGGATCCCATAATTTCTTCTAATACAGTGAGTCTCACATATATAAATGGAGTTCGTATTATGAGTAGGTCTACTCTAGAATTTGGAAACGAAAGAGGAGACGAGTTTCGGTGGTGGAATCCATGCATGCTTGGAGCACTGTAAATTGTCTGGATGATTGGGTCCAATGTGATTTGTTTTATAGGACGGTTCGTGTCAGTATTTTAAAATTATTGTTCTTGGAACTTTGCAGGAATCGGGATATAATGTTTTGTTTGATAATTATAAGCTCCCAATTTAAAAGAAAACACTGTTTTGGCAAAAATGTATGAATGCATGGTCAATTATTTAAAAAAAAAAAAAATGCATCCAATTTAAAAACAAAAATGCAACTCTGACCACATATTTATATTATCATTTGTGAATTTTGGATTCTTTGGATCTTAGTGTTTGGAACTTAAGGGGCCAAGAAATCCAAATTCTTAGTTTGTGCGAAAGAGAAACTGAAGTCGTTGGTTTGTGTAAAGTGAATCAATAGAATAGAGTAATAGGGACTATCAGATTTAGTTAATTTATATGTTCCGAACTACCTTATTCTTGAGCTCCGTGTAGTAAAATCTAACGTAAATCTCTGTCCCATTACTTGCTAGCCAATTGTTTATTTAATAAGTAAAACAATTTTTTTAAGACATGACAAATAAATATTAAACAGCAACGCTACTAAAACGGATAAGAAAGTTTCTACTCCAAATGTTCTTATGTCTGCAGAGGTTACCATAATTTGACGATTTATAATTAATTATTTTCGAGCAACCACGTGAAATTATGGAAGATGGAACACTTAATGAATGAAGGAATCAATGGGTAACATGGGACCGGGAAAGAGCAAACACGAACAATACTAGTAAAAAGCAAGATTGATAGATTGATGGCCCCAAAGCTCAAAGGGAAGACATGAGGAATCTATCAGAGTCACCGAATCAAATGATTTGGATTTTTAAAATTTGTCCACCTATTTTGATTCTTTAAAAACTATAATAATTTTTTACTGTTGAATGAAATTTCAAAGATTCGAATCACTTAATTCGATGATCTTGATGGAAAGAGAGAATCTCTGTCCCAACAATGGTGCACGAACAGTAGTAACGAGGGCAAACAAACAAACGCTCCTGAATTTTTTACACAAAAATCTAGATCTGTCATTGGATACCAAAACTGGTACACACTTTTCAGTTTACAGTCATAGAGAACTGAGATTACTCATTTTACCAAATACCCCTCATTTTCCCATCTAATCACATCCATACATTACATTACAATATAGCAGAAATACAGATACCCCTAGACCCTGCAACTAAACCACAACCATAAACTGAAGGTTAACAGAGCATTAACTCAGTATTACGGTATTAATTAACCCATAATTTAACCTACTATGGATTAACTTAATTAACTACTAGGTAATAATAATTAATTAAGGTGGAAGAGACGAGATCACGGACGGTGGTGAGGGCAGAAGGTGACCAAGTAGTTCCCGCGAGTGCAGGTGGCGATGCTGGTGGGGTCGTCGTAAGCGTACGAGTAAGCCTTGGGGCACGCTGCCTTGAAGATCTTGGAGTACGCAGTCGGCTTGCACGACTGAGGGCTGCCGAAGCTGCCGGTGCAGCAGTACCTCGGCGAGTTGAAAGCGGAGCAAGCGCTCTTGCACGCCACCACTCTGCGGTTGTCGTGGGAGCGGACTTGGAGGCCCACAGGGCACATCATGTTTAAGTCGCTGACGCAGCCGGCGTAGCTGCACTTTCCGGAGCCCTTAAAGGGGGTGATAGAGATGGCGAGGTTGTAGCCGTCGACGAGGCTTACGTCGTAGAAGTCTTGGTCGTTTCCGAGGGTGATTTCGGCTAGGGTGGCGGGTGGGGTGCCGCCGAGGCCGCTGCAGAAGAGGTTTCCACCGCAATCTCCGGTGGCGCAACGGCCGCGGCCGGAGGCGTCGAAGGCGCAGCCGTGACGGCCCCAGAAGCGTCCGGACCAGAGTCGGGGGAGGTGGAGGGTGTAGGCTTTGTTGGGTGGGAGGGTGAAGCCGCCGCGAGCGAGGAGGGGCTGGCCGGCGCTCGGCTGGATGCCTGGCCACACTGGGTGGTTGCACTTGTTGTGCATTGTTAGTGTTGTGGCAGAGGAGAACGAAACTGCATTTAGGTCACACAGGAAAGATCATCAAGCTAGAAGATTAACTTGGTCTATGATGTAAAAGAAACGAAGCCACATTTTGCTTCAGAGAATATATAGAATATAGTATGATTTCCGCACGCACATTTTCTCAACCACGAATAACAAACAAGAGGGTGCAGAGATATCAGTGTGTGCGGAAATTATTTTCCTAAACCATACACTCTAGTGTATGTGTCTATATATATATAAAGATAGATGGATTTGTATGCATACCAAGAACGTGGAGAAATAGGAGGGTGGAGAGCATGAAGGGGAGGCCAGTCTTCAGCAATGCGGCCATAGCTGAAGCTTGAGAGATTAGGAGAGAAGAAAACAGGGTTGCTCTGCGTATGCAAAGCATTCTCTGTAAAAGGATGGAGATAGGGAGGGGTTTTATAGAGAGAAAACAAAAGGGGTAAAAGTCAAGAAAAGCAGAAAGGGAATGGTAGGGTAACTGGTAATTACTAGAGAGTGAATGGTGGGTAACTTTATTTTGAAATGTGGAACAAATGAAGATGGTTGAAATGTCTGTCCCAAAAACAAAAATGGTTGAAATGTGGGCCTATACTTTGATATCTAAGGAAATATAGGAGGAGCATACCATCTGTACTTCTTTTTATTTCCTCCACATTCTTCTTAATTTTCGTCCTTCAAATTGAATAAATTGAAAAAAAAATTAAAAGATATAAATTAACAAAGGATGTGTAGAAAGTAAAAATGATTATATGGATAGCACCGTCCAGTTAGAAAAGACTTGTTTAGGGAAAACGGGAAGAGGAGAGAGAGAGGCCTGGCTAATGCAATGCAATGCAAAAGAAATTTTGTAGTGTAATTGAAGAAACGAATCGTTAAATCACGTGTCAGTGTTACAATTTAAGTAAAGCGATGCTCAAAAATATTTATCTTCACTTATATTATAACATATAATATATTGGCTCCGACCGAATTTGGATCATCTAAGGTCCAAGAAATTGAGCTCTTAGTTTGTGTGAAAGAGAAATTAGACCTTTTGGTTTGTGCGAGATGAGTCGGCGAAATAAATTAATAGAAACCGTTGAATTCAATTTAAATAGTCCAAATAGTCTTTAGACTTTAGACAGTGAGATCTGGAGTCGATCTATGTCAGCTCCGAGCATATAGAAAAAAATCTGGCAGTGCAAGGTGCAATTGAGAGTACTCTCTCCCCTCCTAATCTTTTTCTCATTCCCTTCCCTTTTATTTGAACAGCTATGATTAAGCAATGTCACTATCTTGTATTAATCTTTTTATAGAGACAAAAAGATAAAAAAAAATAAAGCATGAGAGGAGGAGAGGAATAGAAAGGGAAAGAGAATAAAAGGGGAGATAATCTCTGGAGTGTGAGTGGTGACTTGCAAACTACTCAAATTTCAAGAATATTATCAGAGGGTAAGTGCGGCAGGGTTCGTCTGTGACTCAGAAAAAAAGAAGCCTAAATAGTGTGGCACTTTTACACATTCACATGGTAGTAGGAGAATCAAACTGGTACTCTATGCGGCTTTAGGAAAAAAGAAAGAGTAGTGGTGGTACTATTGGTACAAAAAATGCTACCCAATGACTGTATTACCTGATGCAGCGCACGTTAAAAAGAGATTACAAACGGTCATCTTTTCATGAGTTTTTGGAACATCCGAAGTTAGTTTTTGCAACTGATGATATGAAAAGATGATTAAATTACAACCTTAAAAGTTGTTTACATAGTCTTGGATCGTAGTTGCAAAGGAAAAATAAAGTAGGAAATTAACAAATGTTCTAAACAAACTTTAAAAAGCTGTATTTGACTTATTAAACATCATTAAAACTAGACCTGGCATTTTGGACCCGACCCATTAACCCGATCCGACCCGTTAATATTAGTATTTGGGTGGATACTTAACGAGTCGGGTCGTTAACGGGTGAACCCGTTAACAACTTGTTAAATAATGGGTCACTTTGGGTCAACCCGTTAGCACCCGTTAGTTGAGGATATTTTAGTAATTTCAGTAAAGTTTTAACAACAAAAAATAAACTCTATGGAAAAAATAATAATAATTATTATTATTAACGGTGAAACGGGTGACCCGTTAACTTAACGGGTCGGATTCGGGTGACCCGTTAACTTAACGGGTCAGATTGAACCCGACCCAAACCCAATAAACCCGACCCGTTTACAGGTCTAATTAAAACGCTACAATTTATGTATCTTGTATCATGGCAAACTTTGACACAGTGTATGACTAGCTTCAAATATTATGACAGCAACGAGAAATAATTCGAACTTGGACGAATGATTTGTACTGCGTTCGCCAATTGAGCTACTCAAGTTTGCAAAATGTTATGGCGTTTTTGTGGTAGGTACTCATTGTTAAAGACGTCACGTGGATCTTATTTCTTTATTCAAGCCTGCAACAAAAAAATAAAGGAAAGTAGATATTACTGAGTGCAGGGCAGATGTTCATTGGGACTAAGCGGATGTCCATCCGACATATGTTCAATATCAATTGATATATGCGCACGAGAGACGATAACAAATTCACGAAGCGTTTGAAGAAATGTCTCAGTAAAAACACTGAATTTTTCTTGAATTTTTAAAACCGATACTCTTAAAATTCAAATCCTGAATGCATCGTTGATTGAGTGTGTATATATATAGAAAGCATTGGCTTCAGGTGATGGTCTACATAATTATGTGTCCCTCATCAACTCATACCCCAATAGGCATTTGAAAAAATCAACGGCTGAAATGTGTATAAGCTGCATGGCATCCTTGGTGGTCCTGCACAAACGCAGGTTTTTATTTTTTATTTATTTATATATATTAACACCAAATAAAAATAAGAAAATAAAAAGTTGTAAGACCAAACCCAATCCTAGGTTAAATGCTATTTTTTAGGTTTTATTCCCCCTTCAAACCCAACCTAACCTAACCCATGTTAAATGTGTGGGCTAAAAGTTAAAAGCCAAAGAAAAGCCAAATTCCCCCCAGAATTTAGCCCAGAAAATGGTGTCGGCACCACCAGCAGAACCTCACCCACATGTGTATGTCTCCCAGGATTTATTGAATTCAACGGCTAAGATCGAATATAATCAAATCTAACGGTAAAAAAAAAAAATCTACGGCCCAAATTTAAATCCAACAGCTAAAATAATTATTTAACTCAAAATTCACCCAAATTTAGTGATTTTTCAATATTTATCGGAATTTAAATATTTTTAGGTTAAAATGTTCATAAAATTAAATTATGGTAGTGTTAAAAAAAATTACTTTAAAAGAAAAAATTAGCCTAAATTTATTATTTAATAATCTCGGGCTAAAAAATTTAGGCCAGAAGAGTTGAAATAGAAAAGTTATTTTTAAGCTAAAACCTAAATTTTTTGCGCTAAACATTTTAGGTTTTAACTCAAGGATTGAAGATGGTCTAAGCCTCTGAGACCACACCACCTCAAAGCTCTCATCGGCCTATAATAGATTCGGTTAGAATTGTTGTCGTTTAATGAACTCTGCAGAGATCTAATCTAGGTTGATTACTGTAATTTTCCCTCGATTAATTAATTAATCTTCTGTAATTACTTTGTATTATTATTATTTTTTAATATAGGAAGTACCCTACCACACATTAATACACAAATTAGTCTCCTTCCTCATACAGTTCTAGCATCACATGAGACCAGTAACATACTTTTGGTGTTCATATCAAACAGTGCGTTAAAGTAAAGTCGGTAGCGCGTTCACGTACACGTAATTTTGCATTTTAGTCCGTGAAAACGTGTTCAGATTCAATCATGTGATTCCGGGCCCAGTCTTTACGAGGGATCCACCAAATAACTGATTTGTTATAGAAATAGGCTCAAAATTGTGAACTAGATATGTTGGGTGGGTTAGGTCTGTTCTGTGGGCTTGGTCTATACCAGGCCTGGAGGGGTGATCTAGGGTAGCATTAGCATGAGAAAATTTTGGGTAAGATCGACTTGACCAGTTAGTTAGTCCGACCATTATATATCAACAAACATATCGACATGTTAACCATAATTGATATATTGTTCATTTTATTGATAAGTTGATATACTTTGATTATATAATTGTCGATATCGAGCCTATGTTTGTTAGAGATCTGACACCATCTTATGAGTTGACAAAACCAGATGGTGTAACTTAAATTTTCTCACACTCTAGAATTGACTTGAGATACGAAGTTGACAAGGGTTAACCTAATTCAATATTTATAAGCTCAAGTTTGAGCGCTAACAAACGACTGTAAATATATTTATACGTAATAGATAAATTCTTTCACACTCGCGGAGAATCAAATAAGGTAAAAACTTCATTTTCGGAAAAGAATCAGAAAAAATATATTTAACCAAAGGAGGCACATATACAAACACACGTACACATACATACATATATCATGTCTAACCACTCTAGGTATTGTCAATATCTCCCCCTGCAGCTACCTGGCCTTCTTGCTGATTTCTTACCAATAATTACCAGCCTCAGTCAATTCTCTGCTTCCTCATCTTTACCCTACATTTTATTCTCTTTTCTTCAACCTCCACATGGTAAATATTTATACAACAAGAGGCTAGCTTTATCTCTCATTCTTTGATGGGAGAAGGGGGAGTAATATCTTGCTTAACCAACTAATCATATATTACAACGTATTATTAGTCTGAAATAGGAGAAAAACTTGTGTAGCGATATTCGGACCACATCATTCTTAGGAGATCTTTTTATCAGAACATGAAATCTTTTTGTGTTTTGGTTATGCTCAAGTTAATTTGGTTGTATATTATTTGTGAACGAGATGACCTAATCAGGCAGCACTACCGAGTATATAATTTTACTCTCTCAAATGAGCTACTAAGTGAAATGACACACGCACAAAAACGTACATATATGATTGTGACTTACTATGGATGGTGAGAATAGGTATTTACGCGCATACCCTACACCTGTGTGAATATATAGGGGACCATTTAGCTAGGGCAAAGCTTTGCCTGCATATAATGCCAAACATCTAGGACGATCTTTTGTGCCGATAGCTACGAATGTATTTGGTGGCGAATTGTGAAGGGAAAGGTCCGGAAGGAGAGTTAACCTCAAACAGTTTGGTGTCGGCAGAATATGCAAGGACAGAGAGCCTTCTGTAATACACACACACACATATATTATACTTTGTCTTATATATTCGATGAATGCACTCGTGTATAGATTTGTCCTACTATATGTACGTCTAGGTAAAATTGAGTAAATGAATGGTGTACATGTTTTTTTTTTTTTTTTTTTTTCAAAAAGGGATTAGCCAGTGGCGGCCACGACAGTCCACCTTTCTAAATTTTGAGGGTCGGGATGACTCACAGAGATATTTAAGTCTCCATGGTCACCAGATGCAATGTGGAGTATGAGTCTGAAATTCGTCCCCAACCACTGACCCACCCCTTAGTGGTTGAATCTTGGACATGTTTGGTCCATATATATGCAGTATAATACAAACAAACAAAATGTCACAACAAGATTACGTACTAAACGAACTAGTCATAATTAGGTATAGACGTTTTAACTTAGTAGAGACTATAAATATATATATTGAATTTCTAACATATATCTTGAATTTCAAAGTTTATTAATTATATTAAAACTATGGATTGGTCCATAGTTTTCTTATAGGAGTCTCCCTCTCTTTCTCTCTGGATAGAGACATATTTATGAGAGAGAGAGAGAGAGAGAGAGAGAGAGAGAGAGAGAGAGAGAGAGAGAGAGAGAGAGAGAGAGAGAGAGAGAGAGAGAGAGAGAGAGAGAGAGAGAGAGAGAGAGAGAGAGAGAGAGAGAGAGAGAGAGAGAGAGAGAGAGAGAGAGAGAGAGAGAGAGAGAGAGAGAGAGAGTACTACTGTAACTGGCGGATGACCTATCCTGCACATAAAATTGACTAACTTTTAGACAATGTTAAGCTGCATTTGCGTTTGGCTAACACTGAACCTGTGAAAACTGAAAAGGGGCATCATTATATACACTCCTAATTTCAAGGTATGAGAGAAAAAGGAAGCAGATCATTGCATGCACGAAAGAGAGAACCTGAAATGCATGTAAATATATGCGTGAGAAATCTCATTTCTCTGCAAATGGTTAAGCGATGAGACGCAGAGACTGTGGAAAGTACCAACACAGGTTGTCAAATATATTGACAAGGGAGCTAAATGTGATCAAGAAATAAAACAAAAAGGACGACGCTTATTGCCGAGGAGCAACGATAATTTATTAGTATATATGTTCAGCAGTGCATATGTAGGTATGTATCTCCTATCTCATCCATCTTTCAAATATTCTTTTTGACATTAATTTCAATATTAATATAAAATATTGGTAAGCCCTAGCTTGGAGTCTGTCACGGCAATCGGATAATATTTTTACATATATTAATGAAACAAAATATCATGATTTTGTTATAAATAGACAAAGATGAGAGAGATATAACATTTGGTAGAGATAGAAGTGGAACGGGTGCAATGTATCAAACTGTTTATTTTCGTAAATGTATCAAACAAGTAAAAAGAGGGGAGGGATATTGGTATTATTACCTCCCTCTTGATTTTGTGTGTTGTAATGAGGTTACAAATATACCTCTATATATAAAAGGTTTTGATCCGATACAACCTTACATGCGTGAAGAAAGTTTTTACTTCCTTAAAACTTTTTCACGTGAGACTTTTAAAGGTTACTACCAAAATATATTTTAATTTGCTTCCTCATATAATCACATGTGTGGTATCCACACTAAATTTCGCAACAAATTTCAACATAGATAAATCCTTTTTCGCAATATATATGCATGCCATTCTCTCTGTCAAGCAAAAGCATATCGATGAGATATACGTACAACTACTGCTATAGACTACTGCACCCGTTCAAAATTTCTAATTTCTAAAGCTAACAAGTCGCGGCTTTGTCCCCTCTTTTTCTTTCTTTCTCTTCTGCACCTCTCTCTCTAGATCTCTACGCTTTCTTGTCATAAGATACCAACAAAACTCAAAAAGTACGTACCATATAATTAGATCCCTCCACAGAGAATACGAGCCTAGCTCACCCTTTAATTCTCTTTGTCCCTCTTAGTTAAATAATTAACTTATATTTAATTAGATGATCTTTCTCTAATTTCAGTTATGATGATTAATTATGTTGCCAAAGTTTGGAGGGTGCTGGCTGCTGAGTAATTATGCAGTTTGTTTTTTTTCAAATAAAAAAACTTTCAATCGTTTAATTTAGACACTGAAAACAGGTCCAAATAGTACAATATACCACTCAGTCAAAAAATTTCATTGTTGGTCAAATATTATTGGAAAAGTTCGGTTGTAATTTGGTTTAATTTACGATTAGGGGATTTTTATTTATTTATTTTTACATATTACAGGTTTTTAGTCTTATTGGTGTAAGGATGAGAATTAACCACCTCGGGTTGACACGGAGACGGATTCTAGATTTGTATTCCACACAACACATCATGGTTCAATTCTTGGCGCTCGTGAATCACACGATAGCGGCCGTGGGGAGGCTGAAATGCCTTTGTGGGTCTTTCCGGTCCCTGAAAGAGTAGACTGCCGTGACAAAACTACTAGCTAGTCCATTTAAAAAAGAATATAAGGATTATACCTGTTTGTTGCATATTTATGTTAACTTGAAGGTTGGCTGTCAAGGTTACATTAAAACCAGATAGAAGGCAACATTTTAGCCAAATAATTATTTCCTCTTTATTTAAGCCGTGAAGGTTAATTTCTCAGTCACACGTGAATGCAAAGCAGTTGGAGTTTATAACCTGCTTTGGATTTTTCAATGGATTCCCTCAGCTGCTACTGTTTTTTCTTTTGGGTTTTTGGGGTGGAGGAGGGCAGAATAAAGAACTGCACCGCCGCAGCTGCTGTTGTTGGTCGTGGTAAATGCTTGAAAGCCGTGATTGATTAAGTTGACACGTCCTTTTTCGAAAGTTGCTCGATGTTTACCCCCATCCCCAGGACGTAAGCTTTTACAGTTTTATTTAGGGTTTTTTCACGACCACACAGTACGTACGTCCGTTGACCATAAACGAGCAAATCTCAATGGTTAATCTCTATATTTTATGTTAATCTAAATTTTTGAACCTACACAAGCCCCGAGAGAGAACCAATAATACAACACTACGTTTAGATAGATGTTTCTGCCCTCATCAGGTTGGAGCCGGAGTGAACAACATTCCCAAAATCTCCATGATCATCAGAAGAAACCTGACCTCTTGAGTCCTTAGACCTATCGGGGTAAGTTTTTACGTTCCATACATACATACATATATACCAGAAAAGAAAATCCCCTCCATCCATCCATCAATCATGATGATAGATGAAACAAACCATAACTTACAGACTTTGTTTTTAAAATGAAAGCATGGAAATTTAAGTTTAGTCAAGTTAGTTAAAGCAGTTTAATTAATTTTTGTTGCACACTTTACACTTGAGTTGAAATTCGTATTCCCGTAATTTAATTTAATTTATGTCTTTTTTGGAAAAAGAAAGAAAGCATATGGCTCTAAACAATGACTTAGTACTGGTTTGGTACTGATGTGCTTTTATAAAAAGTGGGTATAAAAAAAAAGATGAGCTCAAAAAGGTGTTAGGTAAACACTTAAAAACAGTTTATTTTCACAGTTTTGGGTGAAAAAAAAGTTGAAAACGTGAAACAGCAAAAATGAGCTTATTCTCACAGCACAACAGAAATAGTTTTTTTTTTCAAATCACAGCAATACCAAACCAGCCCTTAGTGATTTTGGTGATTTTGGTTATACAACTTTACCAAATATATATATATATATATCAGTTGCTATTACACCATATTTTTGCATTCCATTAGGAGGCCAATAATGAAAGCAGACTCTTAACCGGTAATTGCACCCTAAATTCCACTTAAAACCAAGCAATCAATTCAAACACTTAGGCACATTAATTGTTTAAATTTTTTTTATATACATCTGCTCGTAATAATTTCTCTAGACGGTTTCATAAACAAAATCAGTGGGGAACAATACTCGGGCACTCACTAGTGAGTACTCACTAAGTACTCTATATACTAATTTTTTATTTTGACTCAATGATATATTAACATATATTTATTGTTTTAAAAAACAACAGACATGTTAATTATTATTCTTTTTTTTACTTTAAAAGACAAGGAACACTTTGACATCTTTTAATTGGGTCAAATAAAAAAATGAGTACATAAAATATTTACTAGTGAGTATCTAAGTATTATCTATTAGTGGGAAGAAAATTAAAACAAACATTACTTTCTAAAGATTCAAAATTTTGACCACTTTATTTCATTTAAATACTAGCTTAGCTATATGAGGGATTATGAACATTCTTTTGTTTGCAATACTCTTCCAAAATAAATCAATTTACTATTTATCTCTTAATTATTTCATGCGTGATTTGTTTACTTTTTATATATATATGGACTCATTGTTATGAATAAATTAGACAGAAAAAAAACTGAATAAATTGTGTTTGTAAACTTTGGGTTTTGGTTTGAAAAGCAATTGGGTTTTTCTTCTAACATTTTGTTTGTCTTTTTTCTTTTCTAAAAAAAAATTTATTTACTTTTGGTCAGGGGATTTAAAATGATGGATTCGTTTTCTAGTGGACAATTATTAATTGTATGGAATGTGGATCACATCATTACCATATCATTTGCTAAATTTGTAACAAAAGAACAAAACTACTCCCCAACCTATATTCTTGGTCACTTCAACATCAAGCTCTTTTACTCTCATCTAAAATTAATCAATTAATTAATTCCATCTCTGATTCCTCATAACAACGTCAAACTCTCTCCCATGCATCCATCATCCAATTTTCTTTTTTAATCCCTTCAGTCGAGGACCCATCTCTCTCTCTCTCTTAATGCATATATAATCACATGTAAATATTCATTGCATGACACTAATACACTGATATGCAGTTAGTATAACGTATCGTGCTAATGATAAAACATTTGAAAAAAAGTTTACATGTAATATTATTAATAATACATGATGCCCGATACCGATACATTCACAATACTAAAGCATCCCTAGAATGTAAGTCATTCTCAATCACATGACACATCCACAGTCATTACTTAAACAAGGCCTGTGTGTGGATGGACATTAAACCTCTGCAATGTGCTTTAATGTTAATTTGTATTGATTCAACCAACATGGTCCAACCTTCTTCGATATGAGATCAAATCTTCTGCACCCAAAATTGGTGTGGCCTATATGTAGCCCCAATAAGTGTTTGACACGTATTCATTATATTAACTTTTTTTAATTTTGTTGTTATAAATTTAATATATGTCGAACACTTATTGGGGCCACAGAGAGGCCACACCCATTTTGGGTGCAGATGATTTGATCTCCTTCGATATCCACGTACATTCATACAATGGCGCATTACACAACTCCCATGAAATGTAACATCAACAACAACAGCTTCTTAATTAATAAATTAACAGTCCTCCATTTTCCAACAAAATAACAAAATCTAAACACCGTCCAATAACGATACCATCATCTTACATCATATATAGCAAACAATTAAGTGGTTATTACATAATAATTAGTTCTTTAATGGAAGGAACTCAAAAAAGGGGTAAGGATGAGCACTGAAGCTAGCGGATAGCTCCGTATGATCCTTATCGTTAACGCTTAACTCATTGGCATTGACATGACCGCCTCTAAGAGGAAAGAGTTGAAGGGTTTGAGATTCCTCACCTCCATGATCTTGCTCAGTGTTGAAACAAGTTTCTGATGTGTAGGGTGCTATGAAGATGCTGAGATCATGAGACTTAAAGAGCCTTTGGTCCGTTCTTCTGACTGTAGCTGCTGCCCCAGATCTGGTTGTCGTACTAGCACAAGTAGGAGGGATGTTTATGAGGTGGGTGGGAGGGTGAGGGTGAGGGTGAGAAGGACATGACAACTGCATCATCTGCCACGTGGCATTCCTTTCTACAAAGTTTCTTGTTTGCTGCAATTCTTCTTCGTCGAATAGGATCCATCCATCCGTCCTGCACTCTGCTGCCGCTGCTTTTGTTGCCCTTTGTATTGAAACAGATTCCTGTTGATCAATAGATAAACCCGTTTTAAAATTATATTTATTAATGCAGACATTAAAGGCATAGCATGCATGAAAACTCGTGTTCTGAAACCCCCATTGAAGCCAAAATAAAAACAAGTCAATGTTGATGTCCTTAGTTTCGAAAATTCCACAATTTCATACATCCTTATATTGGACAGACTGCATTTACATAGTTGGATTTTAATAATTATCATCTAGCCGTTCAAAATCCGATGTGGTTAGGATTTATTCTTCCTTTGGCCAAATAATTTGAGTAGGGTTATCATTGTCATTTTAGAACCAGTTTGGTGCTCATTTAGTCATTTCCATAGAATCAGTGTGGTCTGTGACCAAATGACATGAATAAGCAAAGCACAAGACCCAAAACCCTAGCTAATTAAGTTTCATAACAGCATCCCCGACAGAAAGGAAGGAATGCAGCTTTTAGACCCTTTTGATTTCCCAATAAACAAAGCTTTTGGTATTACTAGCTTGCTTGCTTGCTTCCTTACAATAATTTACACGTATATTTTTCTTAGTAGTTAGTACCATGATATACGCACATTGCTTTGAAATAATCATGAATATTCCATAAATAATCATTATGCAATAGTTCTGCCCTAATTGCATATTAGTAATTAATCATTATAAGACTACATTTTAGAGGCTTTTGATTTGAGGAATCCTAACTAGTAGATAAAGGAGACCATATATATAGCTACCTAGCTAGTCTAACCTAGATATAGATTGATAAAAGCAAGTTATAAAGATTGAGAGAGTAGAGAGGAATTGAAATAGACCTCAACAAGTGTAGCAGTACTGCAGTATGTAGAGGGTGCCCAGTTTTTGGTCTCTGAGACTTCAAAACCTGTCCTACTTGCCCCTATAATATGTAGACATAAAGAAAAACAAAAAGAATACGACTTTACAACCTGCATCGATACATATCTTTCAATTCTGAAACCACAAACAAAGTGGAATATTACATATATATATATTGGCAATAAATTAATTGAAAAAGAACATCCCTAGTAAACAAAAAGTTAAGAACAAACTGGACTGACTGTTGTTTTCACTCCCATGCTGTCATTTGCACTCCTTTCTAATGAAAAAAAATAACGAAGAGATGAATGCAAAATTACTATTTTAGAGTGCTAATAGCAATTGAATTAAGTGAAAACGCCAAGCAAAACTTTTCAAAGTTTAAACGAACATCTCTAACTAATTAACTACATTCTTTCTCAAAAAAGAAACAAAACAAGAACATTAATAAAGGGATGGAGTAGTGAATTAACAGTAGTATTATTTTATGTAAGTTGGGTTCATGATTGATGATGAGTACCTAGTAATTCTTCTTTCTTTTGATTATCTGTAGACGTCATTGATATTTGCAGTTGCTGGTCGTGTTCTGCAGAGAGGGCAGATGATTCCATTTGACGGCGACGTTTCTGCCTTTCTCTGGCCTTGTGGTTTTGGAACCAATAGAAGACATTCTTCCCTTCTATCTTTCCATATTTTCGAAGCTGTGCCGTGATGTGCTGAATCTGCTCTGCCGACGGCGTTCGAGTCCCTCGTCTGTATAATTCTTCAAGAGCCCTAAGCTGCTCCGGCGTAGGGTTCCATCTTGAGCTCACCACAACCTGTGGCGTGTTGAGAAATTGCAATCTCTTGTTTTGTTCAGCCATAGCTGTATGTACACAAAAACACACGATAAATGGAAATTAAAAGACAGATAGATCAAAAAGAAAGATAAGGTAGCTAGTATTTTTATATGTAGCTAGTAATTTTATATGTAAATAGAAGATAATTATGTAAGTTTAGCTCCTCAATAACCGTCAGTATTGACTACTACTTCCGGTAGCAAGGTAGCTGGTTTATATATAATACCAGCGAGTTGGTGATACTGCGTAAAGAAATCGTGAGAGCCATGAATTGCTGATCGGTTTAGACAAGGAGGAGTTGTGATGGTCGAAGAAGAAGTGTTGTTTACAGAGGGAAGCGGCCTCGGAACGAGAGTGCGGAGCTTCCGTCCATTGAAAGAATCCGGCATGTTGAAATCGCCATGGCCACCGTCATTATAACCCATCATCCACATTTTGATCAAGCTAGGGTTTCTGTGTGACTATCCCTCTCTCTCTCACTCGCCCAAGGTAATGGCCTAAAGGTTTACAATAATTACAAAAACAAGAACAAGAGGAGTAGTATTTGTACGAAGTGAATTTTTTTCCATTTGAGGTAATGTGAGTTGTGGAATATGATGGTGGTGGTGGACTTGGAAATATGGGAATGTAGTGGAAGAGCATGCAAGGGAGATTGGAATGGTGAAAGTAGTGTTGGAGGGCATGGAGGAGATGGGGGTTAAGATAGGGTGTTGCCTAGCTGCCTCATATAGGTAGAGTAGAACGGGTTTTCTTTAGTATATGGTGAAGCTCTATATTAGAGAGAGAGTTTTGTGGGAAATGGGTTACTTGAGCTGAAATAGTAGTGATGTAATATTTGAGGTTCAGACATTCAGAGATGGGGATTGATCACTAGCTATATATCACACTATTGTATGGAATTCAAAAAGGAAGAGAGAGAGAGAGAGAGAGAAAAGTATTATAGTGTTGGTTGAATACAAAGCAAGAAAGTGAGGCAAGACATGAGGTTGACTAGGCGCCCTTTGCACAACACATTATTGGTATTTAATTTAGAATGACAGAAAGAATATTGAAGGAAAACAACTTATATATATATATGATATATCGAATGAGTTCATATTACATTGTAATGTTTTGATCTAATACCAAAGTATTATGTGAAGAAAAACTTATACATAAAGTTTTGTTATTAAACTGAAATATTATACAATAATAAATTCGTTCCATGTAAGTTTGAAAGACTTGTGTGTCTTGTATGTATGAGAAAAGAGAGTCCCGTGGAGAAGGAAGGGGACAAAGGAAAAAAGAAAACAAAAGCAGAGAGAGAGAGAGAGAGAGAGAGAGAGAGAGAGAGAGAGAGAGAGAGAGAGAGAGAGGAGAGGGAGCAGGAGGGCAGTAGTGTGGAAGGAAGAAGAGGGAAAGGGAAGCGTGGAATTCTGGGAGGGACATCGGGAGTAGGAAATGAAAAACGACGTGACGATCATGAGGGTTATCATAAGCCTCATCACCCTTCTTTCTTTACCCTCTCTCTCTCTCATTTACTGTTCTCTTCACGTCTCGTGCCTTTCACACTTATTCTCAATCCGAACTGCCTGCCTGCCTTGCCTGCCCCCTCTCTCTGCCTGCCCCTTAATTTATCTTACCCCTTTCTCTTGTCTATATTAAATACTATAAGGTAAAATGTATACAATGAATTTGACCTTATTTTATTACTATTATATCAGGATATTTTCAGATAAAACTCTAACTTGATGTGCTAATAACCGGTTAAATGCAAGTTAAGAACAATATTAGTGTGATTACTAGTAGTAAGTTGTTGGTTTTTCCTTCTGAAATCTCAACATGAGATCAAAGCATGCTGAAATTTTGACACATCCATACTTCCACACTACACCATGTTGAATAATATAAGAATTTTACGTTGAAAACTTGACGAAATAAAATATATACGAAGAAATATTTACTCCTAATTGTACCAAAATATTTTGAGGTAAAACCCTAACCTGATGTGCTAATAAGCGCTTAAATGTTAGTTGAAAACAATATTTGATTAGTCGTAGTGTGTCGCTCATTTGTCAATTTAAAATCTCAACATAAAATCAAATCTTGCTTAAATAGTATGTTGACACATCCATGTTTCCACCCCACACCCATACTGCATGCAACACCATTCCGCATGCCATGCCACGCTTAGATATATTCCTTACTTACCAGTTACCACAAAGAGAAACAACATATTGCATGTCTCTCTCTCTTTAGATTTAATGTACGGATGTTTTTATCTTGCATTCCTGTTTTTTAACCTAATGTTTCACTTGCCCGCCCAACAGATTTGACCCAATCTGCATCTACTCTCCACTGTCCAGTCATCTTGCAAAATTTTCATTCTGTTCTATGTGATGTGATATTCATGCATACATATCAATTCCATATATAACCAAATATGTGTGTGTTAATAATTTGCCCTTTTAGACTGTCTGCGATATAATATTTGTAAATATATATCAAAATATATTATGGTGTACAGAATGAGATTTGCACCTTGACATGTTACCAAAGTTACTGTATGTCTCTCATTTGTCATCTTCCTTCCATTCAGTTTTTCCTGGGTCCATTTCTGCTGCCATTGGAAAAAAAAGAATACATGCAGGTGCAGCAGAGCTTCTCCCCCCAATTGCTGTATCCACAGCCCTACAGCCCTCCCTGAAACCTCATTATTATGATGGAATGACTCAATTCTCGAGTGCATGTCCTAAAGTCCCTGCTCTTTCAGCCCCTTCTGGGTTTTCAAACTCATAATTGTTTAATTATTATTCTTTTTTTTTTTTGTTCGTTTCAAACCTAGGGCCTACCTTCTCTAATTCTGTATATATGTACATGCTACTTGCTACATGCATATGAATATAAAATCAAAATAGTATGCATTAACATGCTAAATTCTTCTGTACTAAAATAAAAAAATAAACTCAGCTAAATACTGTCCATTAACAGTATTTGGACTGAATGCCCCTCAGCTGCTACCCATTCTCAGCTCTTTTTTTTTGTTGCACAGTAAATTTAAAATTTTACCCATGATATACGTGTGTCGGTCATCTTAGAAAGGGAAGGGGACGGGTGGCATTCTTCTTTCTTCTTCTTCTCCTCTTCTCAAGTTTTCTTACTCAAGAAACTAAAACAACGCCGCTCCCAAGTCAAAAGAACTTATAGGGTTGTGAATCTACCAGAGAGAAGCCTGCAAAGATCTCTATCTCTCTCTCTACCCCTTGGTCAAGTCTCTGAAGAGGATGAATTCTCTTTTGCGAATCGATATTTTGGATACAGTTAGTAGTAATAATACCTTGATTAATGTGGAACTGATATATAATTTGTACACCGATTTGGGTGAAAATTTTCAGGTATGACTTTTGAATAAGAACCTATGCAAAAAAATGAAGTGTTCGGATCATGAGGTTCCATTATTGTAGAGTAGAAGACGATCAGCGATTAGCAACATGACTCGAAGAACTTTGAAGTTTCTATAGGATGTTTTGGGGCATTTTAATTCCTCAGTATTATTTTGAGCATGTTTACCAACAAAAATGAAAAGGAACATATTGACAATTCGTGGTTAGGGCAAATGGTTAAGCCAAGTTAATTGCCCACGTACAAGCTCAAATTATTTGGCTGTAGCCTTAATTAGGTATCCTCTTCTAAATAGGCTTTAGATATGATGCCTTTATTCATTGCAATTACTTCAAATTTGAGGGTGCAAAATGTAATTTACCTTAAGAACAATCATGATTGCAAATTATGTGCAAAACTGACCTTCTGTCGTTATGCCATATATGCACCACACTAATCAAATGCATATGAGAAAAAACGTAGATTAATTAGTAAATTAATACGATACTAATTACTTATTGTGGTTCTGTACTCCATAATGAAATCTCATAACTTGAACCGTTTAGTTTAGAGTTCTTACTAGAATCCATGCAAATTTAGCTCAAGTCGGAAATCTTTTAGACATTCGATTGTGGTCGTGAATATATTCATTGTTTATTGTAAATGTTGCGTTCAATTGGTTATTTGATGATAACAAATAGACGTTTGGATCTTGAGATACATTATCAAGTGGTCGTAAACGAGTTATTTCGGCAAGTTAGATAGAGCCAGAGTTAGCATTTGAGCTCTAATTTATATATATCATAGTGAAAGAGATATGTTATTGACATTCTTAAAATGTATCTCCAAGTGCAATTTCTTCTTTCTTTTTTCAAAGGAAGAAGTACAATGTAATTTTTCTGAACTTTTCGCAGAACAAAAATTGAAAAAGAGATGAATGACAAGTAGCCTAGCCCTAGTATAATGGATTTGACCCAAATATGTTGTAGGAGGCCAATTTGGTCACATACTATAAAGCCCACCAAGTGCTGTTTAAGTCAAAGTCAAAGTCAACGTCAAAGGTGCTTAAGAACATGAAACAACAGCAACGCCATTGTAGGTGACAATGTGATGGAAATTATGAGCAATTATCTACAAAGGAAAAGCATAAAATTTGCCTTTGTAAAATAAGAAAAATTATATCAATCTATAGTGGTACATATTTTCACTTAGTTAGAGAAGAATTAAATACATGAATAGCAAAGCGTTGAGAAATTATATGCATTTATAATGAGTTTAATTATTTACGATGATTAAATTGTTGTGACGTAATTTTTCTGAAATTGTGAGTGTATTGTAAAATATTTTGTAAAAATTAGAAAAATAATGTATAAATAAATACAAATATTGCATGGCTGTTGAAAGAAGAGCAGCAAGTTCCGCTGAAAAACAAATTGAAAATAAACATGTGTCCATTTATAATTAGAGACTTGTAAATTTCAACAAGACTTGCCGCTCTTCTTTCATTAGCCAAACATTCAATAAATACATGGCCCTGTTAAGCCGGCGATACTGATTGAATCACCCACACATGGCAACCATTCACGTCCCATAACTAACCATCCACCCCCACCACCTCTTCATCACCCATCTCCCCACCGCTAGATCATCCTCCTCCCTCCGTATAAATAACCCCTACCCTTCCCTCCAAAATAATAGCCCTTCCTTTCAAGAAAACAGTCACCGGCAGTTTTATACATAAATATTTTTACGTATCTTCACCGTTTTACCCCTACACATTGGCGAAAATGAGAGAGATTCTGCACATCCAGGGAGGGCAATGTGGGAACCAAATAGGAGCAAAGTTCTGGGAGGTTGTGTGCGACGAGCACGGCATAGACCCCACCGGGCAGTACACCGGTAACACCGACATTCAGTTGGAGAGGGTGAATGTTTATTACAACGAGGCCAGCGGCGGCCGTTACGTGCCTCGCGCGGTGCTCATGGACCTCGAGCCAGGCACTATGGACAGCATCCGCGCAGGTCCCTACGGCCAGATTTTCCGACCGGATAACTTTGTTTTTGGCCAGTCCGGGGCCGGAAACAATTGGGCTAAAGGGCATTACACGGAAGGCGCTGAGCTCATTGATTCGGTGCTCGATGTTGTTAGGAAAGAGGCTGAGAACTGTGATTGCTTGCAAGGTAAGAATGTATAGTTTTTATTTATTTATCTAATTTCTTTCAAAATCACAAAATAAAATTGGTATGATTTGATTGTGTTCTTATTATGAATAATTTCTACACATTGTATTATACATCCCAATGGACATCAGATTGTCGATATGCCATCTATAATGTGTAAATATCATATTGTCAGTACATTTTCGATAATATTAACTACACGTATATTCAATCATGCATATAGAATTTGTGTTGTATAACCTAAATAATATTTAGGGTTGAGGATGAATTCCAGAGTCGTATTCCATATGACATGTCTTGAGTTCGATTCCTGGCGCTGGTGAATCATACAACGAAGGCCAAGAAGAGGTTGAAATGCCTTTGTGAGACTTTCTGACCCCCGAAAAAGTGGACTGCTATGGCGAAACTATCAGTTGGTCCTCTTTTTATAAATAAAAAAGGGCAAAAGATTGTTTACTACCCTCATGTTTCGTGGTTTTCAACATTTAGTACATCAATTTTTTTTCGTTCCAGAGTCATACCTAAAGTGTAAATTTTGGGACAGTCTCATACATCCGTTAGTCAAACTGTTAATTCTCCCGTTAAGTGATGATGTGGCGCCCACGTGGACAATGACTGGACGCCACGTGTCATTAAAAAATATTAAAATATTAATTTGAAAAAAAAAAAAAAAAAAAACACTCTTTCCTTCTTCTTCTTCCTGCGGGTTGCAGGGAAGAAGCTTTTTTTTTTTTTTTTTTCCTTCTTCTTCTTCTTCCTTCTCCTTCCCAGATTTTTGTTTTCTTCTTCCCAGATTCGTTTTTTTTTTTCCTTCTTCTTCCTGCGGGTTGCAGGGAAGAAGGTTTTTTTTTTTTTTTTTTTTCCTTCTTCTTCTTCTTCCTTCCTCTTCCTTCTTCTTCTTCTTCTTCTTCTTCCTCTTCTTCCTTCTTCTTCCCAGATTTTTGTTTTCTTCCCAAATTCGTTTTTTTTTTCTTTTTTTCTTCTTCTTCTTCTTCTTCTTCTTCCTGCGGGTTGCAGGGAAGAAGGTTTTTTTTTTTTTTCCCTTCTTCTTCCTCCTCCTTCTTCTTCTTCTTCTTCTTCCTTCTTCTTCCTTCTTCTTCTGCGTTTGCAGATTCGGCTTTTTTTTTTTTTTTCTTCTTCTTCTTCCTCTTTCTTCCTTCTTCCTTCTTCTTCTTCTTCTGGGTTGCAGATTCCCAGATTCGTTTTTTTTTTCTTCTTCCTCCTTCTTCTGCGTTTGCAGATTCGGCTTTTTTTCTTTTTCTTCTTCCTCCTTCTTCTTCCTTCTTCCTTCTTCCTTCTTCTTCTTTCTTCTTCTTCTTCTTCTTCTGGGTTGTAGATTCCCAGATTCATTTTTTTTTCTTCTTCTTCCTTCTTCTTCTGCGTTTGCAGATTTGCCTTCTTTTTAATGACACGTGGCGCCCAGTCATTGTCCACGTGAGCTCCACGTCATCACTTAATGGGAGAATTAACATTTTGACTAACAGATGTATGAGACTGTCCCAAAATTTACACTTTAGGTATGACTCTGGGACGAAAAAAAATTGATGTCTAAATGTTGAAAACCACGAAACATGAGGGTAGTAAACAGTCTTTTGCCCATAAAAAAAATAGTAATTGATATCACAAAAAATTTTTGTAATATTTTGGATTACACAAACATCTCATTTTGCAGGGCTAGATTTAAAAAATTTGGCCACACATAACATGTACAAATTTAAAGACAATCTTTTTCATAAATCATAGATATACTATCAGAGATTGGACAAAATTTTCAGATGCTACAACTTCATGTCATTAATATTTTAGACCTCAACTTGATTCAGGATTTCAAGTATGTCACTCACTTGGAGGCGGAACCGGTTCTGGAATGGGAACCCTCCTCATTTCAAAGGTAAGAGAAGAATTTCCGGACCGGATGATGCTCACCTTCTCTGTCTTTCCATCTCCGAAGGTTTCAGACACCGTCGTGGAGCCTTACAATGCCACACTTTCCGTTCACCAACTGGTTGAGAATGGAGATGAATGTATGGTCCTCGACAACGAAGCCCTCTACGATATATGCTTCAGGACTCTTAAGCTCACCACCCCAAGCTGTGAGTTGAATCCACATTTGAAACTCCAATATGCAAATCATCCTTAATTCTAAAGTGTAAAATGTTGATTGACTTTTTCTTGATAAATATTTTGGCATCACACAAAATATTTACTTTTGTGTGTTCCAGTTGGGGATTTGAATCATCTGATTTCGGGAACTATGAGCGGAGTTACTTGTTGTCTACGCTTTCCGGGACAATTGAACTCGGATCTGCGAAAGCTAGCCGTGAATTTAATCCCATTCCCTCGACTACACTTCTTCATGGTGGGATTTGCACCTCTGACATCTCGAGGATCGCAGCAGTACAGCGCATTATCCGTCCCCGAACTGACACAACAAATGTGGGATGCAAAGAATATGATGTGCGCAGCTGATCCGCGCCATGGACGTTACCTCACAGCATCAGCGATGTTTCGAGGCAAAATGAGCACGAAAGAAGTTGACGAACAGATGATGAATGTGCAGAACAAGAACTCCTCCTACTTCGTTGAGTGGATTCCAAACAATGTCAAGTCCAGCGTTTGTGACATTCCGCCGCAAGGTCTTATAATGTCTTCGACATTTATTGGAAATTCGACTTCTATACAAGAGATGTTTCGAAGAGTGAGCGAGCAGTTCACGGCGATGTTTAGGAGGAAGGCCTTTTTGCACTGGTATACCGGAGAGGGAATGGATGAGATGGAGTTTACGGAAGCGGAGAGCAACATGAACGATCTTGTTGCGGAATACCAACAGTACCAAGATGCCACGGTTGACGAAGATGGCGATTACGCCGAAGAGGAAGAAGGGATGGGAGGTGGAGAAGAACTCTGAAGGTGTTTGATTTGACGAGTTTGCTGTTTCGTGCGATGCAAGCAATAATTAACGTGATAATTAAGGTGTTCATTTTTGCAAACTATTATCTACGAGTACTGCAATATTGTGTTTGTATGGGAATTTAGTAAATTTAGTTTTCCTGCATAAGTGAAGCCCTTGCTTGTAATAAGCTATTTGCTTCTAGGATAAAATTATACATATGCATCACCTTGAATATTTATATCATACGATTACTTGGTGCAAAACCGAGTGCAGTGGCGTTCTAGAATTTATACAGCCTACTTCACTTAGTGGGATAAGACATTATTGTTGTTTGTAGATATGTATATGATTACATGCACCAAGCATTCTTTTTTGAGCCATCTTTTCGAGACCTCTTACGACATTGCTAAGAGAAATATTACCAGACCAGAAGTAAGTTTGTATTCTCTAGCCTGATTCTTAGTATGTAACTTTGCTATTTCATGGAAAAATGGATTCGAATTCAAATACAAAAAGGCGTACTTAATGATGTAGCCGACCGACCTTATGTTTTCCCTTTTGAAATGAATTATTGCAAAGCAACAATAATAATTTGGTTTCACAAACATGAAGACTTAATTTGGACCACCGTCCACCACAAATCAAAATCCCATCTGCCACACGTTTGGAAATTTCCTCATTGGTAGAAATATCGTTCTTTGAAAAGTCACTTAAATTATAAATCTCTGAAAACATAAATTCAAGCTACAAAAACAAGTGAAAAAACTGAGTACTTGAATTTAAGCCAGAAAAAAAGGAGAGAGAAAAATAGAAGGAGAGAGGGATTGGGTTTTAGTTGAGTACTCATACATGGCATGCCAATCATCAACAATATGGAGAACAAAAACTGAATCTGCTTCCAAAATTTCGAGCTGCTTTAACAACAGCTCCTCCATGCTCCTCTTCTCCTCCGCCACTCGCAACAAAAGCCGCCGTTTCCTCACTTGTTCATTAGACCCCATCTCCACTTCATCAACATCATCTTCTTCTTCAGCCTCACAGAAAGCTACTTGCAAGAACATAACAAACAGAAAGTCTCTTGAAGTACAAAGAACCAAGGATGGGGCTTCCTCGGTTTTGCATGGCGATGAGCGTAGACAATCCGATAAGAAGATTAAGAAGAGCAAGAAGGATGAGACTCAGAATGGCGAAAGTATGGGATCGAAATCTGGATCAAGAAAGCAGCCATCGTCGTGGCAGAAGGTTTTCTTTGCATCCAAGAAGTTTAGGAGTATTATGCTGCTCAATTTCATCACAATTGTATATGGTATGTCTTTTTTCCCATAACCATAAGCAATTTGCCTTGCCTTATTACAAGACATGGAAAGCAACTTTACCTACGAATTTGTTAGCCAATCCGAGACTAAAAACCTAAATTTCAAGCTCTAAATGATGATTCTACACCATAAAACAATTGACCATGAATAAATTTGATCGAAGTTGAAAAAATAAGTAGAAGTGTGATTTTCTCAAAGCGTTGGATCTTTAAAAAAAGAAAGAAATGAAGTCCTGCGCAGAGAAAGACCGATTATTTGCCACATTTGAATTGTTAAGGGTTCTGAAGTCACAAATTTCTAAGGTGTGTGCTGATTCAAACTGCAGCAAGTGACATTCCCGTTATTAAAGAAGTTGAAGCTTTCATGGATCCAGCAGCCTTCTCAGCGGTACGATTTGTCGTGTCCGCCATCCCATTTCTTCCATTTGTGTTTCGATCGCGAGGTGATGTCCAGACTCGCAATTCAGGCATGGAGTTGGGGTTCTGGATCAGTCTAGGATACCTTCTTGAGGCACTTGGTTTGCTTACATCTGATGCTGGTCGTGCATCATTTATTTCTCTGTTCACAGTAGGTTCAAAATTTTCATGAACTTTCTATTAGCCACGGTTTTTCTGTCATTAAATCCTGCTATGTCGAACAGGTCATCACGGTACCTTTGCTTGATGGCATGCTTGGAGCAACCATACCTACTCGTACCTGGTTCGGAGCCCTCATGTCTGCTCTCGGGATTGCTATGCTCGAATGCAGCGGATCTCCTCCGAATGTAAGCATGACACGGTTAAGTTCTTGATGCTTTAGTGTTCGTAATGTTGTAGAAAAGCGTTGTGATGGTGTAATACATTATTCACAGTTCCTACTTGCCTTTTCTCAGGTTGGAGATCTTTTGAACTTCTTGAGTGCAATATTTTTCGGAATTCACATGCTTCGAACTGAACATATTTCTAGAATCACAAAGAAGGAAAACTTCTTAGCAATTCTTGGATTTGAGGTTTGTGTTGTTGCTATATTATCAACAATTTGGGTTTTCATCGGAGGGTGGTTTGATGGTACCAACTTTTCCAACCAATCGCCGTGGACATGGACAGAGCTATGGGACTGGCTTGTTGTATTTCCATGGATACCAGCAATTTATACTGGTGCATTTTCAACCGGATTATGCTTATGGATTGAGGTATTGTTCCTTGGGTCGCACTCTACTCGTTCCACAAACTGAATTTAAGCACACAATTAGGAGGCTGTGGTGTCCTTTCTTGTATCACCAATTGCTCAATACTTTCTAGGGGTTGTTTTACAAAAGTTCCTTATAAAAAAAACGTTCATCACCGCAGATTGCAGCGATGTGTGATATTTCAGCAACAGAAACCGCCATAATTTACGGGATGGAACCACTCTGGGGTGCTGGTTTTGCTTGGTTTCTGCTTGGTGAAAGATGGGGTATGCTTGGATGGTTCGGCGCTGCTCTTGTTCTTGGTAAGTACTTTCTTCGTCTTGCTGTTCTGATTCGTTACGTTTATACACCTTATACTTCTTATCCACTTGATCAGAACAAACAGGGAGTACGATAGACCTACAGAATTGATTCAGCTTCATGTTATTTCAGGTGGAAGCTTACTGGTGCAGATTTTCGGGTCCTCATCCCCCAGAGAATTTACGGTGGCTGAAGATGGTAACGAGAAAGGTGATCTCCAACGGGTTCCAGTCGAGCATAAATTACAAAACGGACTCTCTACTTCACCGGTTGTTGTCAGATCTGAAAAGAATGTCACAGATTTCTTCAAGTGACCTCTCCTATTTCTTTCTCCGTATGTATATACGTACAAGTTTGAAAGTAGCAAACAGAAACTTATCAACGATTCTTATTATAACAACTGAAGAAATACAAACTCCAATTCCATTACATAGCGGCGAAAGTTCAAAGACATCACGCCACACTTTTATTGTATTGAAATACATACTGAATCACGAGCAATGTTCATCCAAAATACGTCACACCAACGACAACAGAAAATACTAAATCACAAGCAATGTTCATCCAAAATACGTAGTCTAATAAAACTCTGGATGTGAAGATTATTAGAAGGATCAATTCTTCTTGGCAATGAACAGGCCCCACTTCTGCTCGCCGGAATCAACCCTGACCAGCTTTGCCTTCCATCCACAAACGATGTCATCATAATCCTCCTGTTTATTTTGTCAATCACAAAGAATCAGAAGAATGAATGGATACAGTATTCAATATATCAATGCGAAAAACAAAGATACGAGGAAGAAACGCACTTGAGAAAAGTCCTGGACGAATGAATCCTTATCCTTCTTAACCGCAGCCAGTTCCCGCTCCAAAACTGCTTTGAACTGATCAGTACGATCCTCAGCAATGACCTCATCAAAGCCAGCATCCTTGAGCATCTGAGATCGGTATGAATATACAAGTATAATTTTATGTCAAGGAAATACGAATAAATGATTTTGAAAGACGAGCTGGGAAAAGCAATCAGACGTAAAATTACAAGCATACCTGACCATAAGCTTTTACATCATGGAGATCGTATCCTCTTTGCTTAATATAGTCGGCAAAGTTTTCCAATGGAGCTCCAGCACACCTACAGTAATCACTGATGAGAACTTTGCCGCCTGGCTTCAACCACTTGTAGAAGGATCGGAACAATGCAGGCTTGTCCTGTCAATGAAAGTTTCGCGAAACATGAAAAATTAGTATAAAGTTGCTGAAAGAGCATGATTCCCATAGAGAAATGACGAGGGGCGCACTTACTTGAATGTGTAAAATGGTGTCGCGACTGTATATCACATCAAAGGTACTGTCAGGATAAGTCTTTTTTGTGCAATCAGCAACTTCAAACTCGACAGCGCATTTGAGTCCAATAGATTGTTCGAGAGCAAAAGAAATCATATTCACAGAGAGGTCAATTCCAATAACCTCAACATCAAAGTTTGAGGCCATATAGAAGTCACCTCCCCCGATGCCACAGCCTACATCGAGAACTTTCTGGCCAGGCTTCAGATCCAACTTTGCCACAAATTCTTTAGTAGTTTCTGCTCAAAAGAGAAGGGTTCACTCACATCAGACATGATAGGACAATCAATCAGAGAACAGAAGATAAATAAGCAGCCAACAGTTATTACCAATCCCTCCTGTGCTCACGAAACCTCGCCCAAAGACACGCTCATATCGTAGTATGCCAGTATTCTTATACTGAACATTATCTAAGAACTGCTGGAGCCCTCTATCATTTTCTGAAGGGACTTTCTGCCATAACCAGCAGATCTGTAGTGACCAATAATGTTGTCAGCCAGCTAGTCGAACAATAAGAAAGGAAAACTACTGAATAAACTTCTACTAGTTTTATACCTGATTTTGATTCTTTTTGTTCCGAACATATGCTCCAATACATTTGCAACTAACAAGAGAGAGTTCAAAGAAATTGCCAGAATCATCACGCATGTGGCAGTCTTTGAAAACCTGCAGTACAATGTAAAGGTCTGCTGAATTATTACTTTGCACACAAGCACAAAAATGGCAGAACTATATACTTTCTATACAATGCCATTGGTCATGGGAAACTTCAGTCAAGAGAAACCACTGGCAAGTATTTATATTCTATTTTTTTCAAACTTTAACTCCTACATCGTAACAGTTTTCAGGTTCTAATTAGCATGCAGGCATGCAACTCCAAACAAGTAAACCTCTGTCAACCATTAATTTCTTTCACAATTTACTTTATAGAAAAGAGCCGGAATTAGAACATTCCTCTTAACGCGAATGCAAATATATTATTGCACAAATTGATTAATTTCGAGAAACTACAACGAACTGAGACTAAAGGCAATCTCTTCATGATTTAGTGAACAAAATGGAGCACCTCCATGGAACATCTTAAACAAAGTAGTTAAGAAGGCAAACCTTGGTATAAAATCTTGGTTCCCTGTAATGGGTTGGGTTGGATTTTCGTTTGGAGTCTCCAGATTGGTGGAAACAAGATTCTCTGAAAAAAATATATCCACCGACCTTCAACCATCCCATCATCCTTTCCACCAAATTCTCTACCTGCAGTGTCGAAAAATTTCGATTAGATTTCAGAACAAAATGACAAACAAGTAACCTCTACCACAATCCTTAAACCACATAGAACAGAATCAGTGCAAATTACCTCCTTATCTGACAGATACATAAGAAGCCAATTTGAGAATACCAAATCCACCGAGTTTTCAGAAATCTTCAGATCAGGTGATGTCACATCAGCGCACATGAACTTGACATTCTTATGGTGTCCATTAATGCTTTCATTCTGAAAATAGTATATCAAAGATTTAAAATTTTAAAAAACAGATAGAAATCCCACGTTCATTGTGTAATGCGGACCCAAAAATTGAGCATGGCGTTACCTTCTTTATCACACCATCAATGAAGTCCAGTGCGAAAAGCTGACCGGCCTTTTCAGCTAATGCTCCAGTGAAACGACCAATCCCAGCTCCGAGTTCTAGAACCGATTTGCCCTCATAGGGAGGGAGCAACGAAAGCACCTAATAAGATCCAGTTAAATCAAGCCCCAAATACGCAATAGTGACTATGTTGATAACATTACGTCAAACACACCAAAAAAACACAAATTATTGACAAAGGAAGGTCTTTTATCAGGTTCACATAAAAAAAGCGAAAAACTGAGAGTGCATATAACCCATCAAAACATCGACGCTGCCTTAACAACATGAAAGCTGAAACATCAAACAAAAATGTTCCAAATATGCATTCTAAAAAGCTCGGTCCTTTTTTACCGGTCACCACATTCGGATGAAAGTATTAAACTTTGGAGCTTCTGCTTACAAAGAAAAATGTGGTTGTCAAGTGAATTGAAGATCATTTAGCTTCTGCATTGTAACAATGGGAACTGATCCATTCGAAATTTCGGTAACGTTTCATGCCTCGAATAATCAGGGACTGTTACATTCATCAAAGAATTCTTTCTCAAATCGGTCTTTCGGTCCAAAAATCAACTCCGATTTCACCTTAATTTTTGGTTTTTCCAATAGTTCCACAGTCCAAACAGGTTTTTGTAAAGCTCAATACCTCACAAATTGACCAGCATTGTCGTTTATAATATACATTACATATTTAGATATAGATATACCTCCGGTCGTTCTTCCTTGTCGAGATCAGAGGCCTTGGAGTCGAGCATCATGGCCTCAACGGTCAAATCGGCGGAGTGCTCCACCCAGTAGTTCTTCTGCACCTCCCGCTCTTCCCCTGCAATCACAATTCAAAACTCAGAGATCCGAATCCAACGCATAAGAATTAATCAAAAACAACAAAAATGCCACCATCAGAGATTCATACCATTAGCAAAAGCAGCCATTGTTGACAGAAATGGCGATCGAGGGAGCTGAGAATTCGAATTCGAACGAGAGCGAGTGAGATGAGGAGAGGAAGAAGACCGGGGCTAAGATCCCTCAACTGCAATGCGTGATCTCGAAAAGCTCCTGGATCTTCGGTTGTTCGCTCTGCCTCGCTGCTGCATATATTCCGCGTATATCTAGAGAGAGAAAGAGGAGAGAGAGAGAGAGAGAGAGAGAGAGAGAGAGAGAGAGAGAGAGAGGTGAGGAGGAGTCGTGAGTGTGAGAATTTGTTTCAGGCGGACCTGGAGACGAGGCGTTTTATAGTAAAAAAAACATGGAGCGTGGGCATTTTGGTAATTTACTATCGGCTCGATTGTTTGGGTGTGAGCTTGCCACCGGAAGAAGGGCATGCGTCAGCCGTTCGTTTTCAGCGGGGTCCACAATGAATCAGTGACTCTCGAACGCACGGAGAAGTTGCCACCGGCCGGTGGAAAAATCTGTTTTGAACATCTTTTTTCACGTGTCCAATTATACGGTGCCACGTGGATATCGCTGATTTCTCCAGGGCTAAATTTAGTCCAAATAGTATTAATCGTAATGACTAAATTTAGGTAGTTTTCTCGTGTTGCGGTTCAAGAATGATGGTTTAATTTTGTTAACTTATTTAAAATGTAATGATAAATTGGACTTTTTGGTGGTGTGAATTAGAATGTGGCCTTTATATATAAGAAAAAGCGATTGTCCTTGAGTGCCACAATGACAAAACTACAATAATCAAATCGCTTTGTTTAGAATTATAAAGACCAAAATGGAACTTTGTCTTTTACTAACCCCACATTTTCATTTTCTTGCATGAACTTCCTCTTTTACCCTTATCTAAACTAAATTGAGATGGACGAAAAAAGAAAAATACATCCACACCCCCTATTCAACATGTCGGCAACCAACCATCGCGGAAAATCTGGGCCAAACTTTCGCAACGGAACTAATGGGTTATCCAGATGGATGAGTTGAGGTGATGTGTTGTTACCAACGGCATGGGAGTTTCCGGTTGTGCAAATGTCGACGATGGAGGCATTCGGAGATAGGTGGCTGTTTTTATTGGGGTTTGTTTGTCGTTAACTTCTTTATGGAGTGGGGGTGTCTTTAGAAAAATGAGGGACACAGTTGGACTTTTAGAGGAATCTTTTGGATGTAGGGTGTTTTGATAAAAATATGAGGTAATAAAACAACCCAACTTTATTAAACAAATCATGCTTTAGTTTGGACAATAATTTGTATCAACATTCCGATGCATTATTTTATCCATTCACTTAACAAGTATTATGTTTTTTTTAGAGTTATGCTATTTACACATTTTTTTTACTTATCATAAACTCTTTATTATTATTTTTTTAATTTATTCGAAAAATAAAAAATAAATGAAAAGCAAAAAGAAGCACTATCCTTTCTTTATGTATAAAAGAATTGTCGGATTTGCAGCTTCGAGAGATGAGATCTTATGCATCCATTTTTGCATGTGGTCTTCCTGTGCCTTTGTTAATTGAACTAAACATAATTAATGTTAACTTGACAATAATTAAAATAATAAAAAATAAACCAAATTCTCATCCAATTAACAAAGGCACAGGGAGGCCACAGGTAGATTCTTATTTGACGCCGGATCCCTTTCCACTTAATCCATTTAGTTTGAGATTCAAACCGTTGAAATTTAATCAAACGGTTACAATTATTATCACTTTTAAAGAGAATCCCTGTATCCCTGTTTGTAACCGTGGAATCAAATTTCCAGATCTCTTTCCTTATTTGACAATTATTTATCTGTCCCAGTCGATAACACGTGGATGTGGGGTTGGTAAGGTTGCCTTATTGCATTAGAAATTAAAAGAGCACAATTATATTCATCATTACTTGCTCTATATATGTCGGCTTCACAATTCGCACATTCCGTTAATTCGGCTTGAAATAATACAAAAATAACAAGTTTCAAGTTAACATGTTAATGAGTTAGGGGTCATAAGCTAATAATCTGATAAAATATCATTTGTCAAATTTAGACATTAGGCATCACAGTTTCTTGCATGATCATTAACCCGACATGAAACAACACGATCTGTTAATGAATCGAATTGTTATAGGATGTACCCATTAAAATAACGAATTTGACACGACATAATCCATTAAGACGACGAATATGGTACGAAAACAATAAAAACACGATAAACATGACCCATTTGTCAAGCTTACTACATGTCTTCTATGTCTCACACTAAATTCTTACCGTAATAAAATCTCATGTCTGTATGTGTGTGTATAGATAAATATATAATGGCCAAGTGAAGGAAGAGTCTGCATAAATATTATGAATAAAAGGAAATTATAGTTGTTTGAAAAAAAGAAAAAAAAAAGGGAAATGATAGATCCAAGTTATGTTTTATACTCTTTTTTAGGGTTCACTATCCAATATCGCATCATATTATAAATATGTTTTGGGAGAGGAGTGAACACAAAAACGTCAACCATCCTATCATATGCATTGCTATCGATCACTCATTTCCTTTATGAATCTAATATGGCCGTTGACACATAGGTTGAAATGATCATCACTAGAAAACTGAATCAAATATACCATCACCTTCCACCTAAGATGGTAACTCTATGTGGTATATATGCAATCGACATAGGTGGAATGTGATGATATATTTGATTCAGTTGTCACGTGTTCCGTCAACAATTGACAGGTCATCATAAAGACATATGTACCCTCAGGTAACTAAGTACGCTGCATAGTGGAAGGGTCATAACAGACTTTACATTGCATGGGGTTACACCGCCGACCAACTTCACGGGATCGTTTATCTTACTTGTTATCGGGAAGTACAAAGGCACACCAAACAATGGCAATTGTCGTCTTGCGTACAGTGGTATGATCCTTGCACGTGCAGTTTGGTCATTTGGATCTGGGAGATGCAGAAGTTGTCATTGGGAATGCATGCATGGGGTGGTTTCACCTAACTTCTGATCAGCTCCAAGCCTCCAATGCTGTATGTTTAGCGTGAGAGATGAAGCTTAATAAGGGTGATTACAGTGTCCTAATAAGAATGCACAAGTGATGAGGGAAGACGGATGTTGAAATTTGAGCTCGTTTGGAATTGCTTTGGTATAAAACATTACTATTAGAAGTGTTTTATTAGAAACATGTTGAAGCATTTTGAAGGAGGTTTTGCTTTTTGAATAAGCATATGATAGGACAGGTGCTTCTCTAGAACACGTTTCTGACCCATAACCACTTTTGGAAAAGCATACGATGTCGTATAATAGGATAGGTGCATTACTAGGCGTTGCTTTTTGGATGAGCATATGATAAGCATGCCCTTGGTTTATGTGAAAGAGATATTAGAGTTCTTCGTTTGTATGTCAACATAATGAATTAATAGAGACCGCGTTATATTTAATTTCAGTGGTTAGAATTACCTAATTCATTGGCTTCAGACAGTGAGATTCAGAGAGAATTTCTGTCCCATAGTAATGATTTGTATTCTTTCAATCTTTTTTCCACCAAAAATTAAACTCCTCCAATTCTATAATTTCATACATTTTCTTTGTATTTTATATGCTAGTTTTTCACAACCGAAATTATCTAATGAATGTATTATGTAGCTCTTGTCATCCAAACACAAAAGAGAGAAAAATCCTGGAAGTTGATAGTTCAACAACAAATTTTAAGATATGTTTTAGGGAGGATGATTCTCTTCCCTCCTAATCTCTCTTCTCTTCCTTTTCCTCCTATTTGAACGGTCACAATTAAGCTATGTCAACATCTTATATTGATTTTTTTTTATAAAGACAATAAGATAAAAAAAACAATGTATGAGAGGAGAATAGAAGGAAAAAAATCATACTCCATGTTTTAGCCCTGAGGACTGAGGCTTCTCAACTGAACCTAACTAGGACTTTCAACCCAAGCCCAAATATGAAGCAAAGACCGGGCCAAACAACCCAGGAATGTGAATATTGGGTTTGCAATCTGTACACCTAATGCCATGATATGAATGCCTCCCCGATATCCAAAACAGGCGTATGAACAAAAGGACCCCCTAGTGGGATTTTGAAATAGTTGGTCTTTTGGGTAAAGAGGAGAAACTCTCAACTTAATAATTTATGAGAGTTGCCACTTAGTACTACAATTTAATGATATTTCTCTTTACTTATAAGTAAGAGATCTTAGATTCGATTTTCGTCAAAGGCGAATGCGAACTACATTATTGCTAGCTTATTGTGAAACTTAGTCTACTCCCCCACCCCTTAGTGTAGGAAAAAAATGATTTGTGAGAGTTTGTGCCCTTTGGGGTTCTCGGGTAAAATTACAATAGTGTACTGATGATGGCGGTATTTGGGGCGGAAAATATTTGAGTCTAAGTAATGTTAAGGAGACCCACTTTTTAGATTGAATTTTATAAACCGATATAGTTGTTGATGATTGAATTATTACTTAAACATTGATTAACATGTTTATTTTCTATTGGTGATACATTATATGGTTTACAAATTTTGTCTAAAAAGTTGGTCTACCTATAACATTACTCTTTGAGTCTTGACCAATCATAATCATACCACCATATTTTTATCTTTAAATATTTCCCGTAGCATTTTCACACATTCAGAATTGAGGGAAACTAAGGAATCATCGAGTCTTATAAACCAATGTACAAATTAAAGAAAGTTGAGGTTCCATTAATATTAACTGGCAACATGTGAAATAGTTCAATTACTACATACAAAGTCCCCTCTTAATTTCCGGGACTCATACACTTACACAAACGTTGCAATATTACTGATTCACGACATTGGAAAAATTGGGTCGCGTATTTTGTTCATTTGGTGGCCAACATTAATTGAGAGACTCTCATTTCACTAGCACATCTTGTTTCTCTTATTAATCAACCCATTAAAGCATGCCTAATCATGATAAGTAAGGTCAGTCAATGCATGCTATTGGATTAATTTGGCAACTTCTAAATCAAGTGTTTGCCTTTTCAAGTATGATATATTCCGAATCAATCAAGAAGACGGAGTGTCGTTTTGTGACGAAAGGACTTGTTAATCTTGCATTTAATAGGACGACCAGATAATTGTTAATTTCCAAATGGATATAATGGTTGTCGCGATATGTTTGTGAGTATCGTATATCAATAATGCTAGGTAGATCATTTTTTAGGATAAAATTATATTTTATGTGATGTGTTACCAATAAAAAATAAGTACGTTAATCAACATTTAAATAATAATCTAATAATCAACAACTACATCATATAATTTAAATAAATGGTCTTCCTAGTCAAGGGCGAAGCTACAGAGGGACTACGCCGGAAATTAAGCCCATGAAGGTGGTTCCGCCCTTCTGGTCTCGTCAGAATGAATGGCTGCACTATAGTCTGCAGATTGGTTTCTGGTTTCTACTGCTGCTGTGCAGCAGCTTATGTAATTTTTTTTTTAAATCCCCTAAATGAAACGGCATTGACAAAAAAAATAAAACAACAAACGACGCCGTTTCGTTAACTACTTAAAAAAATAAAAAAAATTAAAGGGGACCACTGTCCCCCGTGCCTTCCATTTTTCAAAGCAAACCTTCACTTTTTGAAACCCAATTCCCTTTTAACCAATCAGAAGTCCCGTGCCCCCCCCGCCCCCCAAAATCCCAGCAGCTTTCACGTTTCAGGCTTTCAGCGCCTCTTCCCTTCGTGACTCCGTCCCGTTCCGTTGTCTCTTATTTCTCCTTCAAGCCGAGCCAGCCGCAGCCTCCAGCACAGCAGCCAACCTGTTGGGTTGGTTTTCCATTTCTCTCTCAATTTTAGGTAAATTTTTTAACTTTCTAATTTATATTATCCTTAACCCTAATTGATTAATTAATACAAAATTTTAGTTAATTAATATAGAATCATAGAGTAATACACTAATATAGTTATTAATTTTTTATTTTTGCATATAAATATGAATCCTATGAATGATTATTGATGAATGAAATTATTGTCTAGACTCTAGAGTAAAAATTGAATTCTTGATTATTGATATAAATTTATTAATTGAATTTTTGTGTATTAAATAATTTATATGAATATTTGTATTGATTAATTGAATTGTTGGTTTAATTAGTTAGTACTCATATTGACTATAGTATAGCTTACTCTAGAATTAAGAGTCTAAGACATTTTTTTTCTTTTCCATATACAGTTAAACAATGGAACGATACTATAAGAAACAATGCTTAAATCCTCCTTCAAATATTCCGGCTAGTCCTTCTTCGAATATTTCAAGTAGTCATCCTTCGAATATTCCAAATATTCATTCTTCGAGTATTCCGGGTAGTTCCCAACAAAGTGAGGTCACTGAGTTGGATGAAATACTGGCTAATCTTCATGTAGACCCTAGACATAGACGCCGAATGCTTGATTAATTATGGAAGACATTACTATATAAAAAGATTTAGTTGTTATCATTTTTCTTTAACCTTGCACTCTTTTAAGTTCGCCCCTCCCTCCGAGAAATTCTGACTTCGCCACTGTTCCTAGTATCACCCGTGGTATATTATGCCACCTTGTAGATGCTACAAAGATCTTAGTGAGATCTGCATGGTCTAATAGTAGTACTCAACCAACTCAACCACTGAAGAATTATATGATTAAGATTTTCCGTACGATTTACAACCCTAATTTCTCCATGTAATTTTGTTTCAAGCTTGCTTTAGCTAATTAATAGGTTAGTGAGTGGATGAATATTGATATCATCTAGCATGCCTAGCCATAATCTCAAGCCTCCTAATATACGAGGCACGTATAGTACCATTTGTTTTATTTAAGAAATGATTTTTGTGCCCTTCTATCACTTCTTGCACATTCCTTTTATCGTAAATTAGATGATTAAGTCAAATTAAAATGCACAAATCCGATAGCAAAATTCAAGCCTTACAAATTTGAGCTCCGTTGTTTGATATGGGCCATGAACCCCTGGTCCAACTCACGACTTCGTATTACATTATCTTCATTTTAAGATGGGTTTATATTACAAATTGTCACTGAAATTGACCCTATCAATCATGATGGTCCCTGAAAATTGAAAATCGATCAATGTAGTCCCTGAATTTTAACTCGCGAATCAATGTGGTCCTTCTGTTAGTGTTCCGTCCAAATTAACACTAAAAAAAGGTTAGAGAACCAATTTTTCATGGTAAAATGACCAAAAAAAGGTTAGAGAACCACTTTTTTTTGTTTTTATTTTAGTTTTAGCACCAAATCCATGAAAAAATGGAGAGAAAAGTGAAGATGGAAAAAAGAAAAGAGAGGTAGTAAGTAAAATTATGAGTAACATGGTTATTTTTGATCATTTTACCATGAAAAATTGGTTCTCTAACCTTCTTTTAAAGTTAATTTGGACGGAACACTAACAGAAGGACCACATTGATTCGCGAGTTAAAATTCAGGGACTACATTGATCGATTTTCAATTTCAGGGACCATCATGATTGATGAGGTCAATTTCAGGGACACCCTTTTAAGATTCTAGGAAATTTTTTGTATTTGTTATTTGTCTAATTCTTTTTCTATTTGTTCTAATCCTCGTAGACTAGGGCTATGAGGTATTGTATAATTAAGAAACACTTAGAGCATTAGGGTTGGTTATCTTTCATACTATTCAATCAATAAATTAAGAAACATTTAGAACGCTAGGGCTGGTTATCTTTCATGCTATTCAATCAATAAACTTCGAGGTTTTCTCATACTCTCTAGTGAAGTTCAATTTTTTTTATGTACTTTATAATGTTATCAGTGGATACAATCTCGTTGTCTTGCCGTGTTAGCTGGTTTTTCTCTTTCTAACGATTAGATTCAACAAATTAAAACAAAATAAAGGGAAGAATGGTGTGAAAAGGATGTGCATAAATCACTTCCTTTTTTTTTGGCTAAGCAACAGTACTGCTATTATGTAGTAGTAATTAGTCGAAGTTATAATATGCGTGTATATACAACAATGATAACTTGTTGCTTGCGAAACAAGAAAGCCCCAATACTTAGACCATTAACTACGTATCATTAGGTTTAAAATAGTGTAGCATCCTCTTTCCTTAGTGATTTAGAAATGAATTTATACCTACGTGGCGTTATTCAACATTTCTTTCAGATCAATTTATCATTATTTTCCTTGTATTTTCTGTGATTATTGCTGAAGAAATAATCCAAGAGCATAAGAGAAGGGATTTTTTCACGTGCAGTAGGCCATGCATGATCATATTTTAAGCGAGACAGAGTCGAGAGAGCAAATACAAGTGATAAGTATGGTGAAGGAACAATACAAAAGTAAGACCTAAATTAATCATGCAGAATGAAAAGACTGCATTCACTATGGATTACTGTCTATGCATATCTTCAAATCCCTTTCAAATTCAGTGTTTGAGAGACGAATGAGAAGAGAGGATGCCAATCTTTTCTAAAGGGAGGAGCAAAAACAAGCACAAACGTACAAACATGCACATATACATACATATATATATATATATATATATATATATATAGGAAGACCTTATGCAAAGGGATCCCCACTTTTAGAAAAAAATGGGGATTAGGTGTGGGGCCCACTCCACATCGAATTTCAACGATCCGAACCGTCTATTTTTCAAGTTACACCTTATAGATCATCCTTGCAAAAATTCAATTCAATCCGAAACCATTTGCCTATTTAATTATCACGATAAAATTTCATTGTTTCTTATATAACAAAGTATTCGTTAATTTCTTTGAACCCAATTAGATGCCTTAAACATTTCCGATTTGCCTAATATTTTGCAAGGATGATCTATGAGGTGGAACTTGAAAAATAGACGGTTCGGATCGTTGAAATTCGATGTGGAGTGGGCCCCACACCTAATTCCCATTTTTTTCTAAAAATGCTAAAAATGGGGATCCCTTTGCATAAGGTCCCTGTATATATATATATATATATATATATATATATATATATATTGGATGTCTCGTGTGCCTCTAACTGGGAGTAGGATTCTCTCCCCTCTTCAGTTGAGGGATCAATCTAGAAACTCTCACATGCAAAAGTCAAGCATTTTTTAGTTTCGCTACATGAAAAACAAATATGGTGACAACAATGAATCATTGACCAGGTCCTCAAAGAGTTCCCAATCGAGCAATCTCCAACTCTTCCAACACAGTCATTGTAAGATCCCATATCGTCCAGGGATGTGGATCCTGTAAGCCTTATATGTACATACCCACCTCCATATAGCACGAGGCATTTTGGGAGCTCACTGGCTTCAGATTCCATAGGAACTCCGAAGTTAAGCGAGTTCGCGCGATAGTAATCCCATGATGGGTGACCCACTGGGAAGTTCTGCTGGCGTGAGTTCCCATAAACAAAATCGTGAGGGCGTGGTCGGGGCCCAAAGTGGACAATATCGTGCTACGGCTGAGCCTAGCCGGAATGTGGTGGGGCTCGGGCCGAGATGTGACAATTTGGTATCAGAGCTAATCTCTGGCCGGAAGTGTGCCGACGAGAACGTGCATAAACCAACAGTCATCCAGCCCGTGCTCTTACAACCACTATGTGCTCCTATAGTCAATTGTGCTATCATACATGCCTCATTCTCCAGTAAAAAAAAAGCTCTGAATCCTAAGTCAGCAAGTTAACTCAAATTTTATTTTTTTAGTTTCAAAACTTTTTTGACCTCCTCTTGCAAGAAAATTGTAAACATTTTTAATTTCTGCAACTCATTTAGAGAGATGTATGCTTCCATCAATTTCTTATTTCAGGGATATGAACCCCCAATCATTTGTAAGTTTTTAAACGTATAAAGTAATTTTAAAACTCTATTTTCAGTAATTGTTTTGCATCCTTATTTTGAATTCATTATTTTGATTATATATTTCCAAAGCCTTTAAGGAAGGGATCTTCATTTTTTTCAAACAATGGGAATTAGTTGTGGCCCTTGTGGGGCCCATACCACATTAAACTTTAACGAACCGAACTGTCTATTTTTCAAGTTGCACCTCATAGATCATCCTTACAAAATATTAGCCAAACCGGAAATATTTAAGGCATCTAAATTGAAATCAAAGAAATTTTCTAAAAAACGTTGAAATTTGCTCACCACCCTATTTATAATTGTTAAATGAGTTTGAATTTTGAGATTTGTATCTATCCACTAAACGAATCTCGAAATTCAAACTCATCTTACAATGATAAATAGAAAAATGATCATACACCTTAATTTAAAGAGATAAATATACACCCTAGTTTCTAATGGTAATAAAAAATGCTCCCAACAAAGAAAGAAGGGTAAATTACATAGTAGCCCCTCCAGTTTGAGGTCTATTACAACCCCATACAACATCTTTAAAACATTTCACTTTCATACATTTACTTATCATTTTATTTCAATTTCATACAACCGTTAAAAAATCTGTTAAATTAACCGTTAAGTGATGATGTGGCTGCCACATAAAAAATTTAAAATATTACAATAATTAACTTAAAAATAAAAATAAAAATAAAAAAACCCATAAGTCGTCTTCCCCACCCCTCTCTTCCCCTTCCCCTTCCCTGCAACCCTCCCCCCAACCCCCACCCCCACCCCTCTCCTCCACTCTATTCACTTCCCCCAGCCGATCTCTTCTCCTTCCCCGCAACCCCCCCACCCCACCCCACCCAGATTTGTTCTTTAAAAAAAAAAACGACCCACATCCATCCTTAACCCAGAACCCAAAAACCTGCAAGAAGAAGAAAGAAGAAGAATGTGGGTTGCGAGGCGGCGCGGGAGGGAGGGGGTGCCCTCTATTCACTTCCCCCAGCCGATCTCTTCTCCTTCCCCGCAACCCCCCCACCCCACCCAGATTTGTTCTTTAAAAAAAAAAAAAAAACGACCCACATCCATCCTCAACCCAGAACCCAAAAACCTGCAAGAAGAAGAAAAAGAAGGTGGGTTGCGAGGCGGTGCGGGAGGGAGGGGGTGTGGGTCGCCGGAAGGTCCAGGGGGGAAAAGAGGTGGGTCGCGAGGCGGCGCGGGGGGGGGGGGGGTGTGGGTTGCCGGAAGGTCGCGGAGGGGCGGAGGAGGGAAGGGTTATGGTTTTTTTTTTTCCCTCTTCTTCTTCTTCCAAATTGCAGGTTTTGGGTTTGGGGTTGCAAGTTTTTGGGTTATGGGTTAGGATTTTTTTTTTTTTTTTTTGAGAAAATTCAGGTTTAAAAAAAAAATTTTTAAAATGATTTTTATTTGCCACGTGGCAGACGTTGGCATCCATGTGGCGTATATGTGGCAGCCACGTCATCACTTAACGGTTTATTTAACAGATTTTTTAACGGTTGTATGAAATTGAAATAAAATAATAAGTAAATGTATGAAAGTGAAATGTTTTAAAGATGTTTTATGGGGTTGTAATAGACCTCAAACTTGAGGGGCTATTATGTAATTTACCCAAAAAAGAAAAAGGAAGTATAGCAGCTAAAATACTGACGTGACAAACTCACAAAGCATTGTCTTGGGAACGGCCGACCCAACACTAGTTAGTGGGAGACAATCGAAACGTTGGCTTCAAAGCAAATTTACTGTGCACTCTCTCTATCTCTCTGTATATCTCACTCGCTCTGTGGGTTTGGAAATATGGAGCTAGTTAATAAACTAACTTGATAAAGACGAGACTGACGTTGCTGGCCTTTTCTTATGCAAAATTTAGTGCTTTGTTTTACATACTGTCGACTATACCTATATCTACGAGAAGAAAAACTTTAATTTGAGTGTTCTTATTTGTAAGATTTTTTATAAAAGCATGTGATTTTATGTATTCTAGTTTTATTTGACTTTATGCTGATCGTGTTTGATCATGTTATTTATAAAGCATTTCTACAAAAAATAAGAGACTTTATCTTGTTCCATGTTGATCCAGTCAAGTCTAAGAGGTGCTTTACTCATACAACCCTAGGAAAGTTCTCTCTTCTTGTTTGGATTTGGCGGTCAAGAGGGGTTTAACACATTTAATTTTTAAGAGCGACTTGTTCCAGATTGTGTCTGCTTCGAATGAGGCCTTTCCCAATTTGTTTTCCGTTGAACCTATTGAGGAAGACATCAAATCGTTGATGACTACAGTCACTAGAGTTCATCTATCTTATGCGCACCACCAATTCAAATGTGTGGCTCATCGTCTAGCTCGCTGTGGCATTGAATTGATAATGGATTCTGTTCTTGGTTTTAGGATCCACCTGACCTCATAGCTGACGTATTACTAGAGGATTGTTGTAAGTCTTGTGGCCTGCAAATGTACAGTGCTTTGTGATGTAATTCCCTCTTGTTCTGTATATAAAAAAAAAGTATATATATATACACGCACACACACGTAATAACTAATAAGTAATTAGGCATCTCCCACGCACTAAAAGACTAAAAATCAAAAGCGAAGAAGAAAGGAGCATTTTGCAATTCTCAGCCTTTCCCATACAAGTGCGGGCACATATTATATTCTCCACGGACTCGGAGCATAAATACTAGGGAATTAAGTGTTCAAACTTTACCTGAGAAATCTCAAATCCTCTGCTATTTTATATTTTTGATACAATATTTTATGATATTGACACGAAATTAATGTTAAATTATAAGGTGACAAAGAAATAAAAAATCTTACTTTTAAAATAGTTTCTCTAATATATATATATATATATATGGGATCTCTATATATATAGCTAGGCATGGACCACCCTCGATATCCCACTCGTTAGCTACTTGTATATTCATTTGTTTCTTTATAAACCCTAATTTTGTTCTTTTCATTCTTCGACTCTTGTCAATTAATAGTTAACATTCAGGGGGCCTTCTTAATTGGTTGATTAATTCAGATTTACTTTGGCAAATATATTGTATATGGTCGTGATATCTCGCATTAATCAATCAAACTCACACGCATCTCACAATGATGCTAATTTACGAGGCCAACTAGGGTTTCATAAGAGAACCAAAAATAAAGAGCAAGAGAAACAAGTATACAACTGATTCATTCCAACTAATTAGATCATTGTTTACAACTGAAAGTTTGGCTTAAGCTTATATAGTTGCTAAGCATACTTAACTAATCACAGTAGTTAGTAGCTGTCCTAACTGATCACAACAGCTTTTATGGACACTGGGCTAACTAAAACAGCTCGCCACTTCAGCGCCGATGTGACATAAGGCTAGCGATAATACAAGTAACATGAGAGGACGTGTTGATCTTGCATGTGCTTATAAGCTGTTTTGTTACTCACATATTACAAATTGATTTATGATGGAATTAACCTCAACTTCTGAGGTCAATCATAATTTCTAATTAAGTGATTCTTCTTTAAACCTAATCAGTGGAAAGTACCAAAGAAAAATGGAAAATCCGCATAAGTGCTCTTCCAATTCCTTTTCCAGTTTAATATCAGTGTGAATTTTCTGTGAACATACACTTTTAATAAACAAAACCCTTTTAATCATATTAATTCGAAAAGCATGTGGAAAACTATTTGTAGTTATGATCTTAACTATTACTACGAAAACCTGTCACTTGTCCACGTATATAGGGATAGGTCAAGGGACAAACATTTTGACAAATATTTTTACACTTCTTTTAAACTTTTAGATTACAAAACATCCAAAGATCCATATTCATTCATTAAATGACATGGATGCTTAAGTGGATTTTAACAAATATTAAACATAAAAATAAAATT